>OY728165.1:1442948348-1443558348 GCA_963277665.1 Viscum album | reverse complement strand
TAAGAAATGTCAATACTTTAACCATAAATCATGAATAGTATAAAAAAATACACATCCATAGTCAAACATATCACAAAACCTTAAATAAAGTATGTAAGATTTTTATCATAATAAATCAGCATCAAACAAGTTTAAAATCAATCAAAGGATGTTGACATAGATGAAAATGATTTGTAAAACTCTTTGAGAGAAATATCCATTTTTCATGAAAACATTTAAATGTTAGATAATTTAAAAATGAATACATTTAAAGACATTTTTTCAGTCAAAGTGTCCCATACCACTTTGAAACTTTTTAAACGAATTAACATTTTAAAAACATTCATTTCCAAATCAATAAATCCTTAAAATAATTTTGAAAACATGGACATTAATTAAAAATATTTAGAATGATAAATCATTAAAACTTTTAAAATTATGATCTTGATAAAGAGTACCTTTCAAAAATCCTTAAAATATTCATTTCGAAATCATTTTTTTGAAAAATGGACATGGATGATAAAAATGTTCCAGTAAATACTTACACATAAACAATCTCGGATAATAATGAGATTGAGGTATTAACTCTTACAAATTTGGTAAATTATAAAACATATGCCCCATGAAAGAGGTATCATACAATGAATATGTAAATACACATAAATTAAAGTTTATAACATAAGGAATACAATTATGGTCAGTACATACACCCCAAAAAGGTAATAGTGTCAATATGGCACGAATCTCACGGGAATAATGAGTGAGATGCAAACCCCTTACCTTGAACATTCCTTTTGTCGATGGTACGTTTAACCTAATTTATGAAGACCATAGTATGTTATTTAATTATCCCAGAACCATATTAATATTTCTTATATCATACATTATTCATTTATGACTTTATACTACCCATTTAATAATAATTTCAATGATAAATTATCATTTTGGGTAATAATCGATTTCTTTATCGTACGTGTTTTAACTTGTTACACATAATTGTATCACTTAGATCATGATTTAAATACTTACAAAATATAAAACATTATTTAAATATCATATATAGTTAGAATATAAATATTTATAATAGACATATTTATGAAATGGAAAACACCATTTATGGAGACAGTAGTCTGTACGTACGCATAAACGTTGTTTCTATTTTCATAATGTATTGAACGGAACTAAGTGAATAAAATATATGTAAGTAAATAAATATATATATATATATATATCCAGTATCATTATTATTTCATATATTAAAATCATATTAGTAATATATATGTTTTTATAATCATCGATGAATGGTGAATGTGGAAGAAAATCTCATCGCGTCGTGGAGACGGTAATCCATACGTACGCACGAGCGACAATATCATTTACATAAAGGTGAGTAATTGGATGGTATATTGATTTTAAAGAGGAATTATCATGTTATTTTCATTATTTATATACGTATGACTCATCATTATATCCATCAAAATAACTTAGTGTTGAATAACAAATTACACCACGGCGTGGAGACGGTAAGCTGTATGTACGCACGCATGGTGACATTATCATTTATAAGATGGATAGAATTATTAATATAGTTGTGAAATATTTATAATAACATCAATTTATATATATGATACTGGATTTATTATTTTATAATTGAAATAAAAAAGAAAGAATAAGTGGAAGAAGAAAGGAACTTGAAAGAGGGTGGTGAAATCATTACCTATTCTTTGGGTTCTTCCGTTTGATTTGATCAGAAGGGCTCCATATGATGTATTTATGATCAAACAATGTCCTATAGTTTGATGTGGGGGAATTTGGGAGGATATATGGGTAGGGTTTGGCCGAGAAAAATTGATTTGGAGGTTTGATTTTGAGAGAAGGGGGTGTTTTCTTTTATAAGAGGGGTTAGGGTCACTTTAGGAAATGATTAATGTGTTAATTTATTATAAAATAATATTCAGTTTATAATGGTTCCAAATGAATTTATTTCGTGCCTTAGGTGGATATGGGTCGATATCCTCTCAACCAGTAGGTTTTAGACAAGTTTAGGTTACCATTTTAACCTTATCATTTAGATATAACTCTTAGTTAAATAGTTTAACGGTTACCATGTCTTCTTGTATTCTTACTATATTTGGTTAATAAAAATACTATAAACATTAAAGAGAACCTCAAGTGGCTCATTAATGATATATATAAAATTATTTATTCCCTTTGGCAGAACATTAAATTTTTAGAAATATTATATCGACCAATAATATAGTATTTCTTTTAAATATTAATTTATGTCAAGTTTGACACTATTTTGTATTTTGATTTTGTGAAAGTCATCAAAACTTTATTACTTAAAACAAGATACATTTAATCATCCCTAACATTCCATAGTCACCTATAAAATTCTTGGATTTCATTAAAACTTTGAAATTATATTTATTTTAGTATTTATAACACCATTTATTTGATTCTTTCATTAATAAGGTAATTACTGCATCATCATTGTGTCATAAATAAATTAAATTATTTAATGTCTACATATTCTAAATAAAATAACATGATGTATGAAATCTTTACATATTTCTAATTAATATTTATAGTCGAATTTATCTTATGTATAACCCTATATTAAAAATAGTTTAGTTAATAAACTTTGAATTTAACACTTTTAACTCTTCTTAAAATTAAATAATAATAAATGTCCTAATCTAATCCAAGTGGACCTAAATGGTCATATTTTATTCCTAAGGTTGTTTCTGGTCGAATTACATATATCTAATAGAATTAGGGCATGTTTTAGGGTAATAATAATATCATTTTTACCCTTAATTAACATATTTACTTTTAACCGTGGTAAATATAAGTAAAAAGTTACTATTTACGAAAAATTGTTTTTATCTTATTGAACCAAATTTTACTACTTGATATTAACCGTGTCTATCAGATTTTAAAAATTCAACTCACAGAAGTGGTAAAATTATGTTTTATGTGAATTTAAAAATTCTCCTAGGAGGTGGGTAAAAGACGGTGAAAAGTTCAATAAAATTTTTATATATCTAAAATTCTTATAAACTGACTCTAATTAATTACATTGAACTTATATAGGTATTTTGTATATATTTTGAACTAATATAAATTTAAATAAAATATATAATTATTTAAATAAAAATTCGGTTTTAAACTATAACTCAGTGTTTTCACTATTCATCAAAAATTAAAATTTTTCAGAAAAATTCCAAAAATTTACCCTAAGATGATTTTGATATTCCAAATTCAATAATGAAGTATATTTTACCAATTTCATAACATAGAAGTTTCATTTTATTAATTTATGATTAATTCCCACTGTCAAAACCAAAAAGCATATTTTTAAGAAATAATAACTATTACAAGATTGACACTTGTTTATGTCCAACATCAAAGTCAAATTCCTTACACTGACCATCATTTGATTAAATCGTAAAAATATATTCTATTTATACTTCCAAAACATTAAAACGTATAATTTATCACTATAAATTATTTTGATTTAAAAAGTTGTTTTCAGTTAAAATATAGTATTTATCAATATTCAGGCAAATACAGAAGTTATCATAAAAATACAAAAACTATATTGGAACTTAATTCTTATGTCCCGATTCTAAAAAAGTAGTTTATTTTGTCAAATTGAATATATAAAAGTTTCAAATATTGGATTTAAAAATGCTTCGCCATTAAAAGGTGGTAAAATTGCAATGTTTGATAAATACTTATTTTTTCTAAAAAAATGTATTTGTTCGTACATTATGTCTGAGAAACTCATAATATGGATTCTAAAATTATAGGGATTATATAAAGTTCAAAATTCAGTAAATACTATTCATTACCGCTTTTGAACAGCTAGTTTGGTAAGTCAGGGTGCGCCAAAACTCAGTGTTGCGTGTAGTGGAAGTTATTGAATTACATAGAAAAAATAATTTACTATGAAATATTGGGGTGTTACATAATTTATTTACAAATTATAATCACATGATTTCCACCTAGTCATATTCCTTCATGTATTTTCCTTGGGATATGGGGAAATATAAAAAATAATTGACCTCAAATTCGCAGTAATTGAAATTTATATCAAATCCATGGGAATTATATCAAACAAATCAGAGAAAAATCATCATGATAGAAATGTGTAATAAAATATAACATTAAAATATAAAATATAATCAGAAGACCTAGTATTTTAATTTCATTCATGGAAAAAAGAACATGTAACCTCAAAAATACCATCATGAATGCATAAAATATACCTTAGAATATGTGTACGAAAACATGATAAAATAATCAAGAGCCATATTGTATAACATTTTAATATAGAGTAATATATGAATGTAGAACAACTTTTAAATATGGAACATACCTAAGTATATAATGTCAAATCATGTTTCAAGGTTAATCCTATGGAAATTCAAATAATTTTATACCATGATAACCACCCATATCCCATTAAAATAAATGGTTCAGATGACTCTAATATTGCTAGATTGTGTGGACAAGGCTAACAACCCATGTCTCTTAGCATTATGGACTATAGTAACAATCATATTCCCAAATCCTTATTATATAGGATAGCAACCCACATCCCATATCAAAACCATCTAACGAGTTATAAAAATTTAACCAATTCATAATAGGTAAATATTAATCCCATTAATCAAATAATGATAAACCATAGAAATATGTGCCACATGAATCAATAAAATGTCATAACATGGAAAACCTATGTATACAAAGAGAGATACACATATACATTCATGTGGTAAAATTCAACCAAAAAATTATTGAATATACTTATTTAATTTTCCATAAATTCTGATAATAATTTTTATTTCATTTATTCTATATAAAATAGAATTCCAAATTTAAAAAATAAACGATCAATACTATCAATCAAAAGTGAAAAAAATATAAAATAAATTTACATCAAATGTAATTTGTATATGGTACTCATGATTGAAGGGATTAGTAAAATTTCTCTATATATACATTAATGATGATAGGAATACCAAATTATTGTAATGGATCACACTTTTCAAAGTGACATTATATCATATTCATATACAATACCTTGTAGTTTTAAAAATAATTAAAATCAATATTTCTATAAATGGTGAATTTTTATAAATTTATATATTGAGTAGAAATATACTCTAATGGGAATTCAATGGATGAAATATGAAGTATTATTGATTTGTGTGAAAATTTATTCAAACTATGATAGGTAATTGTTCAATGTTAAAGAAATAACTTCCTTTTCTATTTCATAATGTAAAAATAATATTACATATGGAAGAGAAGTGCTTAAACATCATTTCAAAAATAAATTAATGAAATGAATATATCCATTAAATTTCATTTTAAAATGTTAAAACTAAAAATTATTTTACTTAAAAATATAACTTTATTTTAATGAAATAAAATTTATGTGACATATTAAAAGTAAGTGTTTTAAATGTTTTGTTACCATTATTTGAAAAAAAATCATTTCACGTTCAATTTTTTTTCAAATTATAAATTTAAAACATTGAAAAATAAATTATTATATAAATCCCTAATAAATATTAATTTAATAACATATTTAGAAAAACTATAAGAAATGTGACATAAAAGCAATGTTTGAGTTAAATAACATCTTAAAAAAAATTAACTGTAAAGACATAGATTTTTTGTATTTTTTTAATTATATGAAATTATTTCGAGTCTTCAAAATTTGACGAAACATTATTACGAGGCCCGGAGAGCCCCAAACATAATTTTGAACCCTTTTTATGGTATCTTTAGAAATCATGCAAGATGGATTTTCTATCATTTTAACCACTTCATTGATTGAAAATATGAGGGTGCCGTTAAACTCACAGCCCCAAGATTCACTTAGATGATGTTTAACCTTAACTATAAATGGTTGGAAGGAAAATATAATTTTTTGGTTTTCAAAAAATATAAGTATAAGTTATTTTATTCATTTATTCTACGTGTTAATCATCGGTTAGTGGAACTGAAACATAATAGAATACATTAAATAAAGATCAATAAATGACATGTTACATTGATTGTATAACTACAATGCTCGTGTGATTTATTGGTTCACTAATTATGTTTTATTAATGAACCATATTAATGAACTTATCATTAATATCTTTAACTCGTTATTTAATCAATCTATTGGCAGAATGATTTGGAAACTACGGTGATGGTTTTGACGAAATACCTAAGACCTCACCCTCTAATGAAGAATAGTTATTGAACAATGTCCATTGGGGGATTCTATTTGGAGGGTGAAGAATGTCAACAAATGTGGAATTACTTACTTAATCCACAACAGATTACACCACTTCCAGGAAGGGTATTTAATTCATACAAAGTGAATAATGATTTTATCTTATCTAATTATTGGAAAATTATGTTGAACATGGGTCAACCGACCAATGGGTTGATCCACGATTCATACATTACAGAGGACGGTTGTTGCAACAGTGTTTCTTGGGATATTCTTAAAATATTTTATGATTGATTCGTTCCCCATTTTAAAATGCTAACCCGGAGTCACAAAAACAATGGATCAACTCCATGGAGAATATAGCCTTCATCCACTAATGTTATAAACAATAGATTTTTCTACTGGTTATTTATCATATTGAGGAAGAATAAAATCAATGGTGGAATGTGATTAAGAATAAAAAACTTGAGTAATAGATTAATGAATTAGATTGTATGTAATTTTATAATTTTTTTGATTATTCATTTCCTCAAAATCTCTGTTTTAAAATAGAATGGGGCTTCTTTTACCCAAAAAAAGACAATGAATCGATCAAGGTGTATGTGTAATACATTCAAAGACAAGCATGGAACACCACTGGATTTTTCTTTAGCTTCAAATGAATTGTTAGAAATTTATTTTTTCTTCAAAAATCGACTCTAAAATTTTCCATGGAGATCAGTGACTTTTATATCAATGAATTTTTTTTCCTGATGTTACATCAATGTTTAAATGGAGAAATATGAATCTTATGGGAATCATTGTTATTAAAAGAAGAAAATAATGTTTATTTCTAGGGATCTGATAGAGAAATATAATGGTTTCAATAAATTTCAACATTCCATTTGTCAATGGCTCAAAAATAAAAACCCTTATAATTGCCTATGGGGGAGAGGAAATGCTTTATGTGTTGGATGAATGGGATTCTAACTATTGATTTCTAATAGGGGGAAAATACTACAATGGTGTAATGTAATTCTATAGTCATCCATAAAAACATTATTCCTTTCATAATCGGAAAGAAACCATTCAATTTGAAAATCAATTCACAATTAAAAGGGTTTTTGGAGAAAATAAACGACATCAATGTTATATAGGGTGATCGTTTTCCATCATAATTACTAAGGTGGATCCCATAAACAAAGTGGTGATAGGTATGCAAGTTAAACATTAAAAAATAATTGACATACATTTTTATTTTATTCATACACGTTCCGTCATATCAAAAAATATTATTAGAACTATTCATACACCAATAAAGTGAAAAGAAGTAGATCTTTTGGTGATAATAGAAAAATTGTGTAATTATTTTATCCCATGTATATAATCCCTCCTCTATCACAGTTTGAGGAATAATATTACCATATGACCTTGTCATTCTCGATTTGGTGGAATTTTATGTGATTGTATGTATGGATTGGGTTTCCCTATATCGAGCGAACATAAATTTCCGAGATAAGGAAATAATTTTCCATGTTTATAAGTGACTTCTGATTATGTACAAGTGAAAGTAGGTGGATGAATCATCTTTAGCAATAAAATATTACCAATGAAAATTATTTTCCAATGAGAGAGCAGATATAGCTGAAATTGTTGATTTAATGGAAAGAACCATGATAAAATATTATCCTTTTGCGGTGGAATAAATTGATGTGTTTCCCAAGGAATTTTCTAGTATTCCTTCTAGTTGATAGGTCGAATTTTCAATCGATCTAATACTTGGGTGATTCAATTATCAAATACTATTTATTGAATTGCTATTGTTAAACTAGAGGAGATGAATAAACAACTACAAGAGAATCAAAATAAAGGACACATATGCCCATGTTATTCACCATGGGATGTACCTGACCTCTTCCTCATGAAGAAGGATGAAGCAATGCACCTTTTCTTTAATTATTGTGCACTCAACAATATCACAATAAAGAACAAGTATCATCTTCCACAGATTTAGGACTTGTTCGATTAGCTAAAAGTTGAAAAATAATTCTCCAAGGAGGATCTATGGTTAGGATATTACCAAGTTATCATGAATTAGAATATTCCCAAGAATAATTTTCATACTATATACAAGAAATACTTTTTCATAGTAACTCCATTAGGAAAAGAAAATGTTTGATATATGTTCATCAACACAATGAAAAGAGTCTTTATATATTAACTATATTTTTTGTGTTTATATATGATCATATAATATAATCCAAAATAAATGAGAATCATGAGTAATATCTATGAAATGTTATACATACCCTATGAAAGCGGAATCTCTTTTCCAACTACAAAAAATGTGAGTTCGGGTTGAATAATGTCTCCTTATTGGGGAATATCATCACAATAAATGGGATGTTTGAGGACCCCTTAAAGACATAAGAGACCTAATGATGGTATGGAATCTTCTGTGATATATATTCATAGATTCCTTTGTTTACCTGTGTATTATAATTTTATTTTTGGAAATTTATCATGATTTTAAAACACTCTAGACATGTTATCTCAAAAGGGAGCCATGTTATCTTGGAATGATGAATGTCAATAGATATCTAGCGATTAATAAAGAATCATCCTCACATACCTTGTTCTCACACTACTCACAAGTGTATATCTTTTCATAGTGTTCAATGATGATCAAATAAAGTGATTGGAATATGTGTTATTGTGTAATGACAAAGTGATAGCATGTAATTCAATGCAGTTGAATGTTCATCAACAAACTACCCAATGAAATATTCTATGTTGGTAGTAATAATATTTTTTTTGAAAATATGGTGACATTATCTCATTTGAGAGAACTGTTAAATATATACAGATTAAAAAATACTCAATTATATATTGGTAGAGAAAGAGAAGAATATTTACCAATGAGGATGGATAGATCTTATCATGGACTATCACTGCACAATCCACTACCTTCATAGGAATGAAAAAAGTGGCATGTGATCAATGTATAAATGATCCAAAAATCTTATTATTAATTATAATTGAGATGGATCCAATCTTCAAAGTCATTGAAGTGGATGGACATGGGTATCAAAAAAGAAATAACTTCATCAATCTTTTCAAAAACAATTTTATCCACTATCCCTTCAGAAGATGATAATGGATTCTAAAAGTGATTATGTGGAATTCAAAATAATGTGGAAAATATATGAGAAAAACAAATACATGAAGTTTTGTGTTAATGGATATGGAAATTTTAGAATTTCTCTTGGATGATCAGTTCCATTCAATATTGAGCTAAATAAGGAACTATTAGAAGATTCTCTTAGTTTAAAAATCACCATTAACCTAGGAAGCACATTATTGAATCGATAGCTATGATAAAACTATTGGTGGGGAAAACAATTAATAATGATATCAACAAATATTGATCAATGTTCCTTGAATAAAAGAAATTTATGTCTAAAAGGGATAGGTATAATGGGATGATGCAACCACTACCCATGCCAACATGAAAATTGTAAAACAACACAATGGAAATTTTCACTGGACATTACACGACATACAAAGGAACAAATGCTATATGGGTTGTTTTTATCCTCTCACAATGACATCTTAATTTATCGTAATTAGATAGGATGTCTCCCTAAATAAAATTTAACATATATACATCATTGAAATTGTAAGGCTGCATGGGGTACCATAATGTACTATATCAGATTGAGATCTAAGATTCACCATTGTGTTCTATAAAAGTATCCTATATTCTGTAAACACTGATATGAAATTAAATAGAACCTATAATCCTCAAACTAAAATCCAATCCAATGGGACTATTATGAAACTAGTAGTAATATTTTTAGAATATTCTCTAGAGTTAAAATGAGGCTATGACAAACATATTTCTCTAATCAAATTATCTTAATCAACAGTTTCCACATGAGCATCCAAATGAATCCCTACAATGACCATTATTGGAGGTGGTGCAGAATATTAGAATGTTGGGATAAAGTTGGGGAACACAAATTTATAGGTCCTAAAATAGACAAAGAGATGGTTGAAAAGGATAAGACCATTCACCAGCTCATCAAGGCTAATTATAGTCGACCAAAGAGAAATGTATATATTCATCAACAAGAAATATAATTTGATTTTAGAGTCATGGAATACCTCTGAATATATCCATGGTAGAATGTAATGATATTTCAAATTAATGGAATGATTATTATAAGATACATAATCCTCATTGAGATCCCTAATTACATTGAAGCAGTGTCCTTACAACTAGCACTTCCACCTGACCAATAGAAGGTACATTACGTATTACATTTATCCCACTTGTGAAATTACATACTAAACCCATGAAATGTACTCCATATATAAGTGGTACCAATGTACATTGATCATTACTATGAGGAGTGGTCAGTAAAGTTCATATATAATATAGAAAATGATCAGAAAAATAAGACAATTCGCCTTGTTAATGTTGTGTGGAGAAACCAAATTATTGAAGAAACAATGTTGGAATCTGAGGATGTGATGAAATAAAGATTCCCTTAAACTTTTTAGTGCAGGAAATGAAAAATTTGAGGGAAATTTATAAGGGGGATACTGAGATGGCCAAAACAATTACAAATAATGTTCCCCTAGTGATTTAACTAAATATCTTATTATGTATTATGGTTATAGGAAACACATGCTCTTCCTTGGATTTATTATTTCCTTTAATATTTAAATGACCATTATGCATTGTTATCATTGGTAATTATTTCGTTCAAAAATTATATCATGATTAGTAGAAATATAAAATTTTTATAAATTTAATTGACATAAACAAATAAATGATGGCCTTAACAACAAGATTATTCCCTATAAATCCCAAATATTTGATAATACACTAGATCTATAATAACATGGATTTTCTATTTA
The DNA here is from genome assembly GCA_963277665.1 of Viscum album. Classification (NCBI taxonomy): domain Eukaryota; kingdom Viridiplantae; phylum Streptophyta; class Magnoliopsida; order Santalales; family Viscaceae; genus Viscum; species Viscum album. Next base: position 1,443,547,223 of record OY728165.1, on the reverse strand, counting down.
CCAATCAAATCATGAAATGAAAAAACACAATCAAGAGTAAAACTTTTTATGAGGGATGTTTAATCTCATAATGATTTAGACCCAAACCATGTACACTAAACCACCCCTGGAAAGTCTCACTATTTCATTGCCTTCTCGCTAAGAATTTTTTAGCCAATTAAAGGAATATGTTTCAGCACCCCCAAAGTATGATTATGTTTATTATATTTCAAAAATTAATAAATATATTTTTATCAATTTATTTTTTTATAAATGATTTTAATTTTTATAGGATATATAACGAATAATATTTTCTTTTTTATTATCAAATTCAATTAAAGAATTCATTTTGGTAAATTAATGGATTTTTAAATAAAATTTATTTTAATTAAATATTTTTATTAGATAACTTTTATGGAATATAAATGGTATTATATTATTTATGAAGTAAATTATAAATTTTATAAGGGTCCAAAAATTATGATTTCCAAAACCATAGTTTTTTTAATAAGTATCACTATTATATTAAAATTGAAATGAAATACATATATATAAATTTATTTAAATATAATTACTATTTTTTTCAGAATATTGATGTTAAAATTTTTCAATGGTGAATTTTTCATTATTTCTAGAGATAATAGATTTTTTGGGAAATAATTAAATACAATATAAATATAAATTCTGTATTATGACATCCTAAAGTCTTAAAAGGGATGTAATAAATAATAAACAATGTATCAAATAAAAAATATTTGTTTTCTCATCATGATAATTACGTTTTTGTTTTATTTGATTAATTGTATTAAGCCATTATGTATCATCCAAAACAATTAATATATTTTATTGTTTTATAATTATTTTTTTAAGAGTATTATTAACCACCACATATGAAAGGAAATTATTTTATTAATTTATGCCCATTACCTTAAAAAAATAATGAATATAAATTCAATTTTTTTAAACCTGGGATACATATTAGAATGTTTTGGGTTTTTGTTATTTTATTTTGTAGTGTACAAAATATAAATAATAATGAAATCCCCTATATTTCAAATATAAAACCACAAAATCACCCATTTCCCTTCACTAAAACTCTAGGGAGAAAATCTATACTCATCCCTCAACTGTCTAGATTCATCCAATGGTGCCTCGTTCTCTAAATAATCCCACCCAAATCATTTCTATTACCACACACAAGGAAGGGTACTCTTATTTCCCCTATTTATGAAAATTTATTGAAAATATTATAGAATATATTCCAATTCTTTAGGCAGGGAAATTGAATTACATGTCCCTACTTCAATCCATTTAATTTTTAAATGAATAGAGTCACATTTATCTCTTATCTCCCCATTTTATGAATTTTTATTTGATGTTGTTATGCTGCAACAATTTCCCAGCGATTTTCCATGCAAAAATAATTGTGTAGTGAATACAATATGAATTTTTTAAGATGGTTATTCTCCATTATAGGAAGATTTTTCATTAATTTGTGAGTTAATATATTATATTACACACACCATGATCATGTAGTAATGTATAATGAATAATTTTTCAATGTTTTATGATCTATATGGTTCAATTAAGCATTAGAGTGGAATCAAAGTGACTGGTGGACTTGAAATATTATAGCAGTTCAATAAATTGTTTAACATTTAGTATCAAAATACATTATGTTAAAACAAATAGTGAACCTAAATACTTTATGGGACTTCTAGCATTGATTTTTATTGGTAATTATCCTTGACCTATGTTCATCATGTAGTGTTTTATATTGTTTTCACATTTCTTATGTTGCCTTTACAATTATCGGGATAAATCATTGTTGATGTTTATGATTTATACTCTTTTTATTCCTAATTGATATGCCATGCCTAACATATACTATTGTCTTAATGTTATTCAATTTTTATTCCCTTACTATGCATTATATCACACACCATTCTTATTTATTTTCCAAGGTTATCTCATGTAGTTTTTAGTGAGATAATGTTATGGAAGTCTTCAATCAATATGTTTTTTCATGTTTTATATTATTACGTAATGTTCCTAACTCCCATTGACATTATAACTATCTATCATATGGGGTATATTAAGTGAAATATTATCTAATATGTAATTTATTTATGTGAAATAAATATAAGGGTTGTTATAGTCCCTCTTCTAGAGAGATTACTGCAAGGTGGATTGTACTAGATGTTCTCAAATTGACTCAATGAATAGTAGGTCGATAATTTTTTTACATTAAGGAAACACTTGGGAAGGAGTTTTCTAGTGTTTTTATTGGAATATATAGCCTTTTTATGTGTTCATGGATTGGGAGGAGCAATAAATTTCTATTGATCAAATCTTGGTGTGTACCATGTAAGTGGTGATCATGCCCCATATATTTATGTATTCCTAACTCAAAAATGAAATCATTGGGTATATATAAATGTATCTAAAAAAATATTTTAAATAAGTTAATTGAATAACTCATTTAGATTTGATCTCGATAAGTGCATTAAATGAATGTGAGGTCAGTCATAGTGCTCTTATGAAAATTAAAGGGTGATTTCCATAGTTCTAAATCAATTATATTTCTCAATTGGAAAAGATTTCAAGAAGTAGAAACTGGTAATGAGTGATTCTTATATTAGTGCTCGAGATAAATGGGTTATTAGAAATGAAAATCAATAAAATACACATGTTTAATTATTTTGGTCAGGATTAAATTATTTATGTAGAAATAAATCCCATGTATGATCTTAGGGCGGTGATCTAGTTGTAAGTTATCAGATGAACCCCTTATATGAGAAGGGTTGTGTAATTGAGAGACCAGTCATGTGATGGTATTTTTCACACTGATATGCCCTTTTGAAAATTTTATCATTTATAGATGGATTCATAAGAATATTATTGGAAGAGTTTGATAATAATTTTGGGTGAAATATATTGTTGGGAGTTCTTCTTAGAAAAGATCATGTAGATTCATAGATACTAGAAATAAATAATATCAGTGTTATAGTTATAACATGATGAGTTTTTTCCCTCATATATGCTTCCATATGATACATCACTCTATTTTTGGTATGGTCTTTATTGAGTGTGATCAGAATGATCATTTTCTTCCACGGGATAAAGGATATTTAATTTTCATTTTGGATGCATTAGATGTAAGATCCAATCATTTTTAGAATGTAGTTTACAAGAAAGGGTTTAACATGAGTTCCCCATGTTAGTAGACTGTATTTTTTTAAGATTCCCATAGAGTGCTCCATTGGGATGGAGAATGTTTAATATAAGGGTTTTTAATTAGATTATAATGAAAACAAAAAATTGATAGTTAAAGATGGGCTGGTATAGGGTTTGACTGTTATGATCAAATTAAGGAATGATGGTAATATCCACATATGTGATTTGATAAATGTGTCAAGAGATCATCCAGGATGCTTAGGATAGTAATAAATATTCAAATCAAATAGTTTTAGTTTCATGATTCATAATTATCACTGATAAATAAAATATCTTTGGGGGACCAACATATATTGGTTTATTAATTAGGCGATGACGTGAAATTCTCTCAAAGTAGATGAGTTTGGTGTTTTGTATCATCATGATTAGTAATAGTTATAAGTGTTGGATTTTTATTTGAGGTATTAAATTTTGTATGATTTAAATGATATTAGGGGGTGTGTTGTTCAAAATAAAATAAAACATAGATATATTATTGAAAAACATTACACTAATGAAGGTGGTTAATGATTCATTGATCTGCAATGGTTCTCATAAATGAGAAAGTTTTATAGTGGGGATATTAATAGGTCTTCTAATTTTAGATGGGATTAATTTCAGAAGGAAATAAAAATTTTCTATTAGAATATGGGAAAAATATTATATTATGACTCAGAAAATAATTTTGAGAGCAAGAACCCATAGAACTATTTTTATAAGGATTATGTCCTAAGATGTGTGTCATATGTTTAGGTATGTTTCGGGAGTTTTGGGCACTAATAACTCACTATATGGGAGTAAACAAATAAGGAAAAAGGATTGTTGTAAAGTCTAGCCTCATTATAGAAAATTTATATCCTAGTAAGGGGTGTCACATGATATTCTAAAATTTGATTGGTTTATAAAATGGCAAGGTATAATTTCATTAATAAATTATAGTGGTGGGAATATGTTCCGCACCTAGTTTTTCATACCATACCCTTATCCCAATTTATTTGATCTAGTGAACTAGTGACATTGTATGGTTGGGAAAACTGTAGACAAAAAAGAGTTGAAAAATTGTACAATGTGAAGGACTTAGGATTTGAGTTCCATGTGGTTATTGCATGGTTATCAAAATCAAGTTGCATAACCTTGATCCCAATTATACAAACAAAGGTTATGATTTTTTCCCCAACACCTTATTTGAGTAATCCCACTTTTTACACCACCATGATCCCAGGTGCCCCCCCCCCCCATATGCCTATCATTTTTCTATTCCCTTACATGGGAGATCACTAGTCATGGTCCAAACCGATATTCATTCATTTTCAATTAGGAATATCATTTTTTCTATAATTCCTCTACGTTTATATCATTTATTATCTCTATAACCATGAAAAAATATTCGAGAGAGCTAGTTCAAAATATTTTTATAGAATATGAATATTCTTATGATTTATTTCATATTAACATGAATCAAACATTTATATTGGATGACCCAACCACATAAAAATTGATGTGGTTGATCTCTATGGGTTATTAAAAAAATTTCTTCATTTATAATATATTTTTATTATACCATACAATGAACCTCTTACGTGATACACTGAAAATATAAAATTTATTAAATTAAGTAAATTGATGAATCCCTTTATTTTCCTCATACCCCATAAATATGATTGAATTTTGAGACATCATCATGGACCTCCAAATTAGGTCGGATCATTTAAAATATTTATAGACTCTATTTTTGTGTGAAATTACAACCCACCCCTTTGTGTGTGTTTATTGTACCCCCTTTTCTCATGAAATACAATAGATAAATTAAATGTTTCATTAGTGGTATAATTCTCTTATGACCATTATTATAACATGTGAGGTGACTGGACTAAATAAATGAACATATTGAATTGTTATTGGTTTTGGTACCTCACATTTCATATTTACTGTTGACCCAAAAATTGACCTATTTCCATTTTCAAACATATATTATTCCATAGATAACTTCATGTAATTATATAGTTAATAAGGTAAATGTAAACAAAAAATTAAATTAAAACACATGTGATATTTGGAGTCCTTTAAGAGAATGTCTTGGACGATATGAGGGGTTATTTGAATTATAATATGATTTATGAATTTATTGTGTTCAATATACTGAATTATATATATGGGATTATAGATTTCATAATGTGATAATATATATTGATTTGTACCTAAATTTTTTATATGAAAAACATACGATGGGCCCATAAGATAGTTGATATAAGAATATCATGATTGACACTATGGATTCATATATAGAATTCCTCAAATAGGTTTAGAGTGTAAAGTATTGATATTAAAATTTAGATGAAACTTGGGATCCTAATATGGAATACAAATAATAGAACTATATTCTGAATTAATTACATTAATCTGTTCTTGTCACTTGGATTTGTTATTATAGAATTACATGGATGGGTCTAATGGATAAATGAGATTGTGTTAAAATTCATGGATCTCTTAGAATGATTGTAAATGAAAATATCAATACCATGAGACACATAAAACAATATCTAATGTCAATTGAAGTGAGTTTATTTGGGAAAATTAACCTTCACTAAATGTAATAGCCTCTATATATTTGAATTTATATGGAGTTGTAGGCATGATGTACCTTATGTAAAATGTGTGACACGTAGGATATCCATATGTGGAATCCAGATTATTACGGAATGTTCTATTAGTAGTACATTTACATATGTGTATATATAAATTTTTACACATATTATTATATATAAATGACAACATATATTCATAGACATTCTATTTTAGGACAATGTAGGTATTGTTATGTAACACCCCAGGATTTCAGAGTGTGTTATTTCTTAAAAATAATTCAATAACTTGCACTACACGCAACACCGAGTTCAATCAAACCATTAAAAGAGGTCATGAATAGTATTAACTACATTTTGAACTTTATATAATCCTTATAATTTTAGAATCCCTATTATGAGTTTCTTAGTCATAATGCAAGAACAAATTCATTTTCAGTATTTCACTTTTATCAACTTCTAATAGTGAAACCTTTTTAATACAATATATTAAACTTTTTGACTAAATGGAGACATCAAAAAATTTAAAATGAAACATCCCAAGCGTCCACGGTACGCTTTCCTTTGGATAAAACAGTAGCATGTGTTGTACGCAACTTCGAGTTCTAACACACCGTAACCAATCAAACTAGTTGTTATGAATAGTAATACCTACTTTTTGAAGTTATATATATTTTATATTTTAAAATGGACTTCATTTTTGGATTCGGAATATCAAATTTAGCCTAAGGTGAAATTTTGGTACTTTTCGGATAACTTTCATATTTTGATGAATAGTGAAAATTACTAAATTTTAATTAAAAACAACTTTTTTAATCAAAATAATTAATAGTGATAAATTATGAATTTGAGTGGTTTTAAAGTATATTTAGAATATATTTTTACTATTTAATATAATGTTGGTCATTGGACATAATTTTACAATTAAACCGAACATAAACAAGTGTCAATCTTTTGATAGTTATTATCTCTTAAAAACACGCTTTTTGTTTTGACAGCGGGAATTAATTTTAAATTAATTTCTGCCACTTCTGTGTTTTGAATTTAGGAAAATGGATTCCATATTTGGAATCAGGAAGTTCAAATTGTGTAAATAGGTAACTTTTATTTTTACACATTTTGAATAATTACTGCGGTAAATATTTTATTTACCATGGTTAAAGGGTAAATCCGGTAAATAAGGGTTAAAAAAAATAATATTATAATAATACTAAATTACCCTAAAACGTGTCTTAACCCTATTGGTTGATACATGGTCGACCATGGGCATCTTTGGGTCTATTTTGGGACCCCATGGATCCACTTGTAAGTGATAATGACACTTTATTTTAATTAAGTCAAAATGAATACAAAAATGACACAAGCATATATCTTTTAGAACAACAATTTTTACATAGGGTTATACATGTTGGATTTTCGATTATAAATATTCATTAAAAAGATAAAAAGATTTCCTACATAATAATATTTTATTTATAATTTTTAGACATTAAATAAGTTATTTTATTTATGACACAATGATGATGCAGTAATTAATATAATAGTGAAAAATTAAAATAATTGATATTATAAATACCCAAATAAATATAATATGAAACTTTTAATGAATTAAACTAATTTTCTAGGCTAATATGATATATTAGGATTGATTTAATGGACTTTTTTCGAAGTAATCAATCTGTTATGAGTTTCACAAAAATCAACTATTGAATAGTGTCAAAATTGACATAAAAGAGGTCTTAAAACAAATATTATATTATTAATTGATATTAAATTCCTAAAAATCTAAGGTTCGTCCAAGAGACTTATATTATGATAGGATAATCATTAATGGACCACTTGGGGGTCGCTTGGATGTATATAGTAAGTTTATTAACCATATTATATAAAAATACAAAGAGACATTGTAAAAGTGAAACTAATTAACTTAGAGTTAATACTTAAAGATAAGGTTAATATAAGTACCCAAACCTGTCTAAATTCTATTGGTTGAGTGGTTTTCGACTTATCCCCACCTTAACCTTTGAATAATAAGCTTTGGAGCCATTAGAAACCGAATATGAATTTATTATAAATTAATATTTCTAAACTTTTCCAAAGGTGCCCCTCACCCCTCTTATAAAAGGGCACTCCTCCTTCTCATTTCTTCACACCTTCAAAGCCTTTTGGCTCGGCCAAACTCTGCCCACATACTCTCCCAACATCCCTAAATACAACCTAGAGGCCTTAGTTTGATCAGAAAGCTAACCTAAGGAGCCCTTTTGATCAAATCAAAAGGAAGAACCCGAAGAAGAGGTAATGATTTCACCACCCTTTTCTAAGTTCATTTCTTCTTCCACTTCTTCTTCCTTTGTTCTTACCATTCTGAAATAATAACTCCAGTATCTCACATATACTGTGATGTTATTATAAATATGGTACAATCATATTCAGTATTCTATCCACCCTTTGAATAACATGTCACCATACGTGCGTACGTACGGCTTACCGTCTCCACGTCGTGGTGTAATTGTTATTCAATATCATATTATTTGGATGGGTATAATAATGATGTGTAACTCATGTAAATAATAAATATAACATGTTAATGATTCTGTATATATGATATACCATCCATTTATATATTATTTTAATATCAAAAGAATGATATTGTCGCTCGTGCGTACGTACGGACTACCGTCTCCACGAACGCGATGAGATTCATTCTCCATCGTATCCATTCAAGTATAATTATCATTTGATGATTTAAAAATGATGTTTAAGGACTGTATATCATTCTGGATATGAATAAGATACAACAACCATGGCTTATGTAACAAAACATATAAAAGAAAATGAGTAAGTTAACTCCCGAAACGACGATAATTCTAAGATATTATTAACAAATCAATGTTAAAAGATCATATATGATATCATATTAATATATATGATTCTTGTATAATTTAATAACAACTATTTCACCATTATACAGGAGGTTAACCTACCCCAACCAAGGAAAAGTACAAGGTAAGGGTTATTTCACAATCTCTTCATTATCCGAGGTTGTTTATATGTAATAATCTACTGGGATCTCTTTATCATCCACATCCATGTTTCTTAAAAATGTATTTCAAAACATTTTTACTATTTACAAGAATATAGGTTAAAGTCATTTATACCTTTTTTTGACTTTTTATAAGAGGTTTATAAAGGAATCTTTCCGTCGTTTTCAAAACAAGGTCCTTTTTAACCTTTTCGACAGAATTGAGGTAAGAATGTTTTTTTTTAACTTATACGGCGGGTGCGGTTATTTTACGCCGTTATAAAATCTTCAATGCTTTCCTTACAAGCTTATAAGAATATTTTCAAAGAAAATGTTTTATTTTATATGGATCTTAAATGATTTCAAAATAAAAGGAGATATTTCTTTAAAAAGAATTTTGATTTCATCTATGTCAACATCCTTTGATGGATTTTAAGATTATTTGATGTTGATTTATTATGATACAAAACTTCTATATTGTATTGAAGGTTTTGTGATATGTTTGACTGTGGATGTGCTATTTTTATACCATTCATTGTTTATTGTGAAAGTATTGACATTTTGTATGCTAGTTTTAATACGAATGTTTATGTTATGTTTAAACCTTTTCATATGGGAATGCATTGGACTTAATAAGTGACGGGTGGAGCCCGCTATAGCTCCTCGATGCATCGGTAGGTCTCATGAGACAAACTAGTGTCTTGGCACAAGGCCTTGACAAAATCTTATTTGTAGTCTTGGCACGAGGCCTTGGCTATGTGGTTATGATAGTTTGGCATTATGCATTCCAACATTATGAAAGTGGTTATTTATTTTTGCATGTGATTATTCGATTAGTGGAATATCCATGTGAATAAGTAAATGACATTATTTCATTTTATTTATGCCATACCATGTTGAAAGTTCATGTTTAAAAGACTTTTGTTTTAGTTATACATTGCCTTAAATGTTTATTCTTATTGATGAAAGTTTCCGCTATATTGTTATCCTTACTGGGCATTTGAGCTCACCCCTTTTCTATGTTTTATTTTTCCCAGGAAGTGAAGATGTAAGTTATGAATGACCTGCAGGGATATTATGAGGGGATTGTAGTGTGGACTGTGGAAACATTATGTTGTTGTAGTAGTTTTTGATTTTATGATGTAATGTAAAACTTATGAATATATCTAGTGTTTCCAAGGCTACTAAACCAATCGGTCTTTCGAGATTTGATCTTTCTTGTGATCATGCCAATGTTACGAAGTAATGCACCGACTCTAGGCAACTAGGGTCAGGGCGTTACAGTTGGTATCAGAGGAAGTTTAGTACAAACCTTGGAAGCTAGATTTAGATAAACTCTGATTAGAGCACATAGACCTAAGATGAACTTTGAGGATTAGTATAGAAGAACTTCCTAGAATTTTGGTATTGTAGAGACTTTGTGAGTTTTCCGAGCAATACATCCCTGTCTGGATACGAGCATGTAGAGGCGGCTCTGGCACAGATGTACCTAGGGGTAAAACCCGAAAACACCGCTTTGAGCTAGACTCGAACGGGAACTGGTGCACGACAACGGGCCTTGCTGCACTCTTGGTTACGACACTCCCGGGGGATATGCTTAGGATAACTCTCACTTTCTTTACAAATCATTATGAAGGGTTTATGAGTATATACTTGCTCAAAGAAAACATATTTATGATTATGGATTATATCCATAGATAGTTCAATTTATGTTAAGTGTTTTATAAGTATGGGATTATGTATTTTGATTCATAAACTGATCTAGTTTATGCCATGGTATAGAAATGGCGCCCAGTAGAAGGAATGAGAACTCCAGAAATACACATGATTCAAAGAGAAGGAAGGATCATATCTTTCATGGTCTTAAGCTAGAATTTATAAGAGAAATAGTCTCCCATGTATTATCATCATATGAAGAAATAATATCATGTGTTGATAAGATATGTAAAGAGTTTACTGAGTCCTATGGCTTTGAAGGGAAGCAAGAGAAGAAAAGGATGGAAGAGAGAAAGATGGATAAAGGGAAGAGGGAAAAGAAGAATTTTCCCATATGTGGTAACTGTGGAAAGAAACACCCTGGAACTTTCCTGAAAGGAATGGGAGTTTGTTATAAGTGTGGAGGAAAAGGGCACAAAGTACGTGACTGCAAGGGTAAGAAAATGGTTTTAAATGTACAATGCTTCATTTGCAAGGAGTTTGGACACTACGCGAACCTATGTCCCAGTCATCAGACTATGCCTCAAATGATGTTATTGGATAATAATCAAGTTATGATACTACCACAGATGAAGAGGAATGATTAGAGTTCTTATGTTGATTATGTCAATTGAGCTTTGTATCAACAATGTACTTGTTATAATAATTATGGAGTATATAAGGATTGTACTGCAGTACTATTTCATTAAGGACTTGAGATTGTGTGGAACAAAGAAAAGTGACTCATTAGCAGGATAGATTTTTGAAAAATATACGGTTGAGAGAATGATAAACCATAATATAGTTCTGATACTGAGGTAGTGATTTTGGAATAATATGTGATTGTTTTGGATAAATTATATTGAATATTCTTGACTACCTTGGAACTGATTAATGATTTGTATATTCCATCATTGTTGGGGTTTAAAACATTTTTGGATTAATGAAGTATATCCAGCATTCTATATGGAATAAGGGAGCATGAATGTAATCAATAAGGAATATGGTAATACATGATGAAGGTATTCATATGCTATTACAGGGTAAAAAGGATCTATATTATGTTTACCTTCCTTATGAATGTTGGACTGTGAGTTTGGACAGAAGTATTTTGGATAGTTCTAGTTTGGATTATTTTGGATTGCCATAAAAGGACAACCCGGAGGTCGGGCGGCAACCCGTCGCGTCCGGCAAGGCTGCGAGACTTGAACCCACAACCAAAGGGCGACAAGGGTGTATCACCTACCACTATCCCACGAGATGTCCTGGATTAAATAAAGTAGTTTTTTAAAAGATCTGGTAGATGAATTATAAATTCGTTTATTTTGGAACCCTCTATGAATAGTATAAATAGAATTTTTTTTACGAGTGAATGATGAGTTTTGGTAGAAATTTATTAATGGATAAAACTCTAATTATAAACTAAGTATATCTCCTTATTATCTTATCCAATCTCATAAATAAATTCCTCAACATTAATAATAGAAACTTAGAACAAAAATGTTGTCCTAGATGGTACCTTAAATCATCACAAATTTATGGCTTTGGGATTGTTGGCCTTTTTATAGCCATGTTCTCTACCACTCTCCATCAGATAATTGATGGCTAGATTTTTCTTCCATATACATATTTTCTTACATGGAACCCTAGTATGTGTTATTTTCGGTAATCTTCATACTTTCGACTCTTTATTTTAAATAGAGGCCTCGTTAATTCATTTTTCGATGTGGGATTTCAACTAAGATATTTTGAAATGTCAAAAATGTGTTATCCCAATACCCTATATTTTGTTGAACCTATGGTACTTCAAATCATCATAGATTGATGAGTTTAAGGACCTCAATTATACACTTGTTTGTGATTGATGACCTCAATCACTACCTATAAATATTTACGTTTTCCTCCGGTTATATGTCTCTAATTGCCACCAATGTTCTCCTAATCGAGATCATAATTTGGTGGTGACCCTTTAATTTCTCTTTTCCTCATATTAAGACTAAATTTTAGTAACCCAATTTCCAATGTGGGTTTTCCCACAAATATATTTTCTACTTTCAATCTTTTATCTTCGAAGAACAATTTCAAATTGCGAGGACGCAATTTATTGAAGGAGGGGATAATGTAACACCCCAGGATTTCAGAGTGTGTTATTTCTTAAAAATAATTCAATAACTTTCACTACACGCAACACCGAGTTCAATCACACCATTAAAAGAGGTCATGAATAGTATTAACTACATTTTGAACTTTATATAATCCTTATAATTTTAGAATCCCTATTATGAGTTTCTTAGTCATAATGCAAGAACAAATTCATTTTCAGTATTTCACTTTTATCAAATTCTAATAGTGAAACCTTTTTAATACAATATTTTAAACTTTTTGACTAAATGGAGACATCAAAAAATTTAAAATGAAACATCCCAAGCGTCCACGGTACGCTTTCCTTTGGATAAAATAGTAGCGTGTGTTGTACGCAACTTCGAGTTCTAACACACCGTAACCAATCAAACTAGTTGTTATGAATAGTAATACCTACTTTTTGAAGTTATATATATTTTATATTTTAAAATGGACTTCATTTTTGGATTCGGAATATCAAATTTAGCCTAAGGTGAAATTTTGGTACTTTTCGGATAACTTTCATATTTTGATGAATAGTGAAAATTACTAAATTTTAATTAAAAACAACTTTTTTAATCAAAATAATTAATAGTGATAAATTATGAATTTGAGTGGTTTTAAAGTATATTTAGAATATATTTTTACTATTTAATATAATGTTGGTCATTGGACATAATTTTACAATTAAACCGAACATAAACAAGTGTCAATCTTTTGATAGTTATTATCTCTTAAAAACACGCTTTTTGTTTTGACAGCGGGAATTAATTTTAAATTAATTTCTGCCACTTCTGTGTTTTGAATTTAGGAAAATGGATTCCATATTTGGAATCAGGATGTTCAAATTGTGTAAATAGGTAACTTTTATTTTTACACATTTTGAATAATTACTGCGGTAAATATTTTATTTACCATGGTTAAAGGGTAAATCCGGTAAATAAGGGTTAAAAAAAATAATATTATAATAATACTAAATTACCCTAAAACATGTCTTAACCCTATTGGTTGATACATGGTCGACCATGGGCATCTTTGGGTCTATTTTGGGACCCCATGGATCCACTTGTAAGTGATAATGACACTTTATTTTAATTAAGTCAAAATGAATACAAAAATGACACAAGCATATATCTTTTAGAACAACAATTTTTACATAGGGTTATACATGTTGGATTTTAGATTATAAATATTCATTAGAAAGATAAAAAGATTTCCTACATAATGATATTTTATTTATAATTTTTAGACATTAAATAAGTTATTTTATTTATGACACAATGATGATGCAGTAATTAATATAATAGTGAAAAATTAAAATAATTGATATTATAAATACCCAAATAAATATAATATGAAACTTTTAATGAATTAAACTAATTTTCTAGGCTAATATGATATATTAGGATTGATTTAATGGACTTTGTTCTAAGTAATCAATCTGTTATGAGTTTCACAAAAATCAACTATTGAATAGTGTCAAAATTGACATAAAAGAGTTCTTAAAACAAATATTATATTATTAATTGATATTAAATTCCTAAAAATCTAAGGTTCGGCCAAGAGACTTATATTATGATAGGTTAATCATTAATGGACCACTTGGGGGTCTCTTGGATGTATATAGTAAGTTTATTAACCATATTATATAAAAATACAATGAGACATTGTAAAAGTGAAACTAATTAACTTAGAGTTAATACTTAAAGATAAGGTTAATATAAGTACCCAAACCTGTCTAAATTCTATTGGTTGAGTGGTTTTCGACTTATCCCCACCTTAACCTTTGAATAATAAGCTTTGGAGCCATTAGAAACCGAATATGAATTTATTATAAATTAATATTTCTAAACTTTTCCAAAGGTGCCCCTCACCCCTCTTATAAAAGGGCACTCCTCCTTCTCATTTCTTCACACCTTCAAAGCCTTTTGGTTCGGCCAAACTCTGCCCACATACTCTCCCAACATCCCTCAATACAACCTAGAGGCCTTAGTTTGATCATAAAGCTAACCTAAGGAGCCCTTTTGATCAAATCAAAAGGAAGAACCCGAAGAAGAGGTAATGATTTCACCACCCTTTTCTAAGTTCATTTCTTCTTCCACTTCTTCTTCCTTTGTTCTTACCATTCTGAAATAATAACTCCAGTATATCACATATACTGTGATGTTATTATAAATATGGTACAATCATATTCAGTATTCTATCCACCCTTTGAATAACATGTCACCATACGTGCGTACGTACGGCTTACCGTCTCCACGTCGTGGTGTAATTGTTATTCAATATCATATTATTTGGATGGGTATAAAAATGATGTGTAACTCATGTAAATAATAAATATAACATGTTAATGATTCTGTATATATGATATACCATCCATTTATATATTATTTTAATATCAAAAGAATGATATTGTCGCTCGTGCGTACGTACGGACTACCGTCTCCACGAACGCGATGAGATTCATTCTCCATCGTATCCATTCAAGTATAATTATCATTTGATGATTTAAAAATGATGTTTAAGGACTGTATATCATTCTGGATATGAATAAGATACAACAACCATGGCTTATGTAACAAAACATATAAAAGAAAATGAGTAAGTTAACTCCCGAAACGACGATAATTCTAAGATATTATTAACAAATCAATGTTAAAAGATCATATATGATATCATATTAATATATATGATTCTTGTATAATTTAATAACAACTATTTCACCATTATACAGGAGGTTAACCTACCCCAACCAAGGAAAAGTACAAGGTAAGGGTTATTTCACAATCTCTTCATTATCCGAGGTTGTTTATATGTAATAATCTACTGGGATCTCTTTATCATCCACATCCATGTTTCTTAAAAATGTATTTCAAAACATTTTTACTATTTACAAGAATATGGGTTAAAGTCATTTATACCTTTTTTTGACTTTTTATAGGAGGTTTATAAAGGAATCTTTCCGTCGTTTTCAAAACAAGGTCCTTTTTAACCTTTTCGACAGAATTGAGGTAAGAATGTTTTTTTTAACTTATACGGCGGGTGCGGTTATTTTACGCCGTTATAAAATCTTCAAAGCTTTCCTTACAAGCTTATAAGAATATTTTCAAAGAAAATGTTTTATTTTATATGGATCTTAAATGATTTCAAAATAAAAGGAGATATTTCTTTAAAAAGAATTTTGATTTCATCTATGTCAACATCCTTTGATGGATTTTAAGATTATTTGAAGTTGATTTATTATGATACAAAACTTCTATATTGTATTGAAGGTTTTGTGATATGTTTGACTGTGGATGTGCTATTTTTATACCATTCATAGTTTATTGTGAAATTATTGACATTTCGTATGCTAGTTTTAATATGAATGTTTATGTTATGTTTAAACCTTTTCATATGGGAATGCATTGGACTTAATAAGTGACGGGTGGAGCCCGCTATAGCTCCTCGATGCATCGGTAGGTCTCATGAGACAAACTAGTGTCTTGGAACAAGGCCTTGACAAAATCTTATTTGTAGTCTTGGCACGAGGCCTTGGCTATGTGGTTATGATAGTCTGGCATTATGCATTCCAACATTATGAAAGTGGTTATTTATTTTTGCATGTGATTATTCGATTAGTGGAATATCCATGTGAATAAGTAAATGGCATTATTTCATTTTATTTATGCCATACCATGTTGAAAGTTCATGTTTAAAAAGCTTTTGTTTTAGTTATACATTGCCTTAAATGTTTATTCTTATTGATGAAAGTTTCCGCTATATTGTTATCCTTACTGGGCATTTGAGCTCACCCCTTTTCTATGTTTTATTTTTCCCAGGAAGTGAAGATGTAAGTTATGAATGACCTGCAGGGATATTATGAGGGGATTGTAGTGTGGACTGTGGAAACATTATGTTGTTGTAGTAGTTTTTGATTTTATGATGTAATGTAAAACTTATGAATATATCTAGTGTTTCCAAGGCTACTAAACCAATCGGTCTTTCGAGATTTGATCTTTCTTGTGATCATGCCAATGTTACGAAGTAATGCACCGACTCTAGGCAACTAGGGTCGGGGCGTTACATGTTAGGTAGGTGTCATTGGGGAACCGGGTCTGATTTGATTTAATATATATCTAAAAAAGTTATGTATAATCAAAATTGCTTCACACTAAATTATTTTATATACATGGAATGTATTTCATTAGAAACTAGTACTTGTGTCCTAATATGTTTTTTTCACTATTTATTGATAACACCATTGTATTGGGGTACCGCAAAAGATAGTATTGTTATAAGTTCATCTTCATGGATTGATCTATATGATGGAAATCTTGTACATTAAATATTATGTTCACATTACTGAGAAAGAGATCTTGATTATTTTGAAGATGTTAATAGCTCATTTATTCTAATAATTGTATATTTTTTTTAAGATACCTTCAGTGTTTAGGTTGTTTCACATTACACCATTTTCATACCTTATTACCCATTCATTTATTTTTCATGATTAGTAGTTATTATATTCTACTCTATTTATTTAGTAATTGAAATTCTATATTTTTATTCTAACCATAGGGAATATCTCTAACAACTAAAACCACATAAATACCCTACCTTATAGTTCAAAGCTTATGTAATATGGGGAGCCAACTTGAGGAAATGTGTCCAACCTACTCGAGGCCCTATATTGTTAGCTCCCAGTTAAAGATGTTATAAGAACATTGTGTGATGTCTATGAGGAGGATAATTTGTTTTAGAGAATATCAATGGATTTCTTTAGTTATAATAACGAATCTATTTTTTTATAGAACAAATTTTGGTGAATATGGTTTATTTCAAACTATGTATCCCTTTTAGAGATAGGCTATTTTCATTTCATTCAATTCTAAAAAAAATTCAACACAATGTGCAGGAGGTTCTAGTCAGACCATGTGGATATATACTGAAACCCATGTGGTGTGGGTAGATCTTAGGATGAGGTTAAATGTCACATTCATTTCATAAGATAAACCCTTTGATGTGTTCAATAGGTGTTTGAGTGTAGTTTGGAAATGTTGGTGTGTTATTAGTAACTTGTGCCAAAAATCTGAGTAATGTTTGTTGTTTGTGGTAGTGCCTTCAATAATATTGGTGAATAGCATGGAAACCCATATGTCCAAATCATGTAGATTAATTTATTTCTTTAAAAACTAGTAAATGAAAAAAAGACCACCCATTCTATTTTCATTTCAACTCCCATATTTCTCCCTTATGCACATTTGAAATAACACCTATACTTTTCCAATACTTTTATTAAATCCATTGATATTGGGTGTATTATTGTTCTGTTATTAATATATTTTTGGTTAGAAACTAACTCTAAAATCATATTTCTTACATTCCTTCCATTAAATATATTATAAGGGCTCTTACAAAGGGTTTTTATAAGATTCAATTGGATAGTTATTCAATCAGCTAAGCTGGGGATTTAGTGTTTTTTAGAAAGAGGCTATCTAGATAGTGATTATGAACAAAATATTTATTTTTTAGTGGAGGTATACTTCTAGAATGTAATTTCATTATATATTCAATTAAATGGAATGAAATTTCTGTGTAACTATAGATTTTTAGGTATTTTTCATATATTGGTTTTGAGTGTGACTTATGGAATTCAATGGGTGGAGAGTCGAGGATTGGAATAAAATAACTACCTTGATGAGTGTAATGTTATATTACTCCCTTTAATTTCATAATTTATTAATCAATAATTATTTTAATTTAATTTATTTTTGTTTTTTGGATATAAATAGTGGATTTATTTATTCGTTGTGGATTGGTTCAGGCATGATGCTTTAGTTGTTATAACATAACATAGGTGAGGTGTGGAGTTTATTAATTTCCAATTTAGAGTCTTTTTAGTTAATTGAAATTATTTTAGGGAGTTATTGAGAAAAAATGTAAGTTTTGTTTGGTCTGGGAAGTTATTTTATTTCATATTCCATAAATATGGAATTTTCTTATGGGCCACTTTCACATTTCTTATGTTTTCAGATCACTACTCGTGTGTTTGTGGTGGTGTGGAGAGGCTGAGATATGGTTTTTTCTTATAATACCCCAAATTATGTGGTATTTCAGGAGTTTAAGGGGTATCCGTTTAGTTTTACATTGATAGTAAGATGAAACAATGATAAGTGTGTGATATTATAGTCCACTATGACATTCATAGAGTAAACCGAGAATCTCATGAAGTTGCCCTTGTGGATTTTTATTTGTTATCCTCTAAATGAAATGTACATGAAAAGATGCTAGAGGTGTTCTGCATTTTATTTGATTCATGGATTGAATGTAAAAGATGTATTTTTTGTACTCTTTTAATAGTTTTAAGAATTTCCAAATGGGAGATTTATTGGATGGTAATATTGGAATGTCTATTTGATTCTTGGAGAGTGGAATGTGATTTTTCAGATTCAGTATATGAATAGTTACATGAGATTTAGGCCATTTAGATTCCTCATGATGGTATTGAACCATGGGGTGTTGGACCTAACATGGTTCCATCGAGTGTATGTAGATATATTTTTTTAGGGATACATGATGTTACCCTTATCGATGTGTTAGTTTTTCCCATAATTTTTGGATATAGAGAATCCCTATTTGGGATGATATGGCATAAGGGGGTTTCATTTAATGGTGAGTTGTCGTTGTTATTATTTTTGATGTAGGTCTTAGAGGTAATTTTAAATTCCACTGTATCAATTTTTATAATTGAGGATAATTTTCTGGACATTCATGGCCACATAAATATGATTCTAAGGACATCATTGTAAGTATTTTTTTCTATGAAAAAGTAAATCATGGTAGGTTGTCCTGTAATTTTATTTATTAATTCCCTTTTTAGTGATATGGTGGATTTATAGTGGGTTGGGTGTGGAGTTTCTGAACAAGAATCCTTAAATTGGGTTTAGTCTATGTATAATGATTGATGTGACATATGGTATTGTTAGAGGCACCTAACGTTTTTTGAACATTAAGGGGTATATTATTATTTAGTTCTTGAAAAACTAAATATCACAATTTCCCAATAATAAAGGTAGATTTATGTTTTAGTTTTTTTTATTTTTAGAAATTCAAGGAATCCATAGGCTTTATTATCCACAAGAGATTCATTGTTAACGTTTAAATAGTTCTAATAATGTGTATCAAAGTTGAAAACCCTATCTTTAATGAAATTATTGTAATATATTTCGGGTTATTTAATCTTAATATTGGATGTCTGTGGTGAACTTCGTAAAATATGTGGAATTTTTATTGTCTCTATGTTTTGGTTCCTCAATCTTATCAATTGGATAATTGTTGTTTTTATACAAATCATATAGATGTAATGGTTTATCTAGATGAGTCCACACCTCTAGTTTAGATTTACACACAACCAAGTGGTTTTTGGAAATGAATTTTGACAATTCCAAAATTGTTTATGGGGCCCCTAAGATGATCATTATGTTAGGAAAACTACCCCTAGGGTATTGTATACAACTTTTTTTCTTGTTGAATCATGGGATCTATAGAACTATCCGGAAACTTTGTAGTTCTTCAATCTGAAATGGATCTCTTGTGACCTATTGGGATTACTCTATTGGTGTCTTAAGGAACATCTAGGTTTTTTGTTTTAGTTTGGAAACCTATGGAGAAACCTTCAGTTCGGGCATCTATTCATCATGAAATTTCAGTTTCATTGAAGCTATAGCATAGATACAACTAAGTTGTTATAGATATTATTTTCCATAGTGTACATAATTTCATAAATCCTCTAGCATCATGGGTGTTAGTATAATTATATATGGTTTTATAATATGTCCAATGGTTGGTTGTTTTATGTTTTATTTCTATCATATCTATATTTATATATTTTATTCCATGTACTATTTTTTTTTAAACTGGAATGGGGATGTCATGTGTGTATATATTTTTTATTATAATATTTTATAGGTTTAATTTCAGTGGTTTCCAACTATGATTTATTTCACTTCCACAATATGTTTAACTCATTGAACAAAAATAACTTATGTAGATATTTATATTAATCATAATTTTCACATTGTATTTGGTGGAGGTGATATGATTCTTCATTGAGTGAGACATATATTCTGGAGTCTTATTATTGAGCTGGTGTAGTTCATCTGTTAAGGTACCAGATATGTTGTCTGAGTCATGGATGGAGTTAGACCCTTTTTACATTTTATTCTAAACTATTATTATTTATTGTAAGAGTTCAGATGGGTGCAGATATTTTTTATATGTATCACATTCTCGTGGGTCTATATATATTTCACCATTCCATTTATTATCGAATAATGTTTTCTCAATTATTTATATATGTTCATATTGGTATTTTATTATTAATTAATATTCATTTGGAATATTTCATAATTTATTGTACTCTCATTTAAGGAAAATTACTCGATGATTTACATATTATAATCTCTACACTTTTTTTATCCTTTTCTATACCGGGAGGAGGCACTGTAATGAATATCATTAGGATGCATGTCTGGTTATCTAGGTCTAATTTGTTATTCACATTGATGGATATTTAAGAGGATTATAGTGTCATCATTTTATAGAGATTTTGATATCATGAAAATTATATTTTGACATGGGATTTTAGAAGTTGGGTCTTGAAATTTTTTGAAGAAAAACATTGGTATGAAATAAAAAGATTTTGTCTTAGTGAAAAAAAGAAGACAACATTAACATATTATGAAGATTTTATATTCAAAATATATATCTAATATTATTTATTACTGAATATAAATATTCAGGAATGAATATATAATGTGTCTGACTGGTAATAGTGTAATAATTATAAAGATATATTTGCTGTCAAATAAGATAATATGGAAACTAATACATACTTCTTAATAGTAGTATCTATTGAATATCAATGAAGGAGAGATAAACATATCGATGATACATTATTCATCAATGAAAATTTATGTTGAAGCCAATACTACTCAAGATGTGTTGAAGATAATGGTATGGGGGTTAGAAAAAGGTACCACTTGTTTTGGGCATAAATATGACACATTTTTAGGGGAATAAATTATTAAATTATAAATAAAATGAAAATAATTTTCACAATTACGAATTGTGTTTGAAATTTTTTTTACGAAAAAAACATGTTTCAAAGTGTAATTACGTACCTTTTTATTAATCAAAATATCCTTTGAATAATTTCAAATTTCCAATTATCATGGTAAAAAATTAGTTTATATTTGTTGGATATTTCATGATAGGTTATTTATATTTATTATCACTATATTAATTTATCATAAAAAGGATTGCGTGATAGTTGATGATACATACTTGTTCTTGAGGAAAGTCATGTAAATTTGGTTCAGGCAAAATATTGTGATTGATGGTTTGTAATAGATCTTGAAATAAGGATTCATATTGTAGAATAGAATTTAAATAATGGTAAAAATATCATTATGTGGGTGGTGGAGGTGGTATCATTACCCTCACATAGTGGGTAGTTATACCCTTATAAATTTAGGGATATAGTTCTAGTCCCTTACATGGTTTGATACTGTATGTTCATGATATAAAACAATATCCACCATTAAATTTAGTCAGATTTATCATATCAAGACATTTAATGTCTCACCCTTCCTAATTATCTTGAGAAGAGGAAGGTGTGCTACTAGGTCGAATGTGACATCCCGATGAAACCATTAGATGGAAATAAATTCCATTGGATTATAAAAAACTAGGGAATGATTTCCTTTTTTAAGATAAATCAATCAAAATGAGTAAACCATACCTATACAACTACTATTTGATACATGACTAAAATATAATACCAGGAAATGAATAACTAGTATGAACCACAATATCAGAGTATAAAGTGTCACCGAAACTCAAAAAACACAAAGATACCAAAGACATCAATTTACAAACCATATATTACATTATAAAATTTATATAAAACTTTTTGTGTCAAATCATGAACAATTTCCAAACCAAAATAATTTTCTAAGCTTAAGCAGTTTTCTATGGAAAGTAACCAAACAAGTATTTAACCCATTTCTCAAATCCATTTTTATAACCCCCTCCATTATACACGTCCAAACATAAATGTAGAATTGATAATTCCATACTCATCAGTGGTCTCTCAAAGATCTACCATATCGTCACAATGTAAGCATTTTCTATGTACCCAAGTGGAACACACCCCTTCAAAAGGGAAACATCAATGAAAATGAACAAACACCAATGAATTATTTATAATACCATGCCAAAAGAATTGTATTAGTATCATTAAATTTAATAATCCTTTAAATAATTTTTGAAAGAACTATTTTCACATCTCAAAATAAACATCATGTTAAAATAATCTTTTTAAAATCAATATATCAGGGTCTTCCACAAAAATGATCCAATTCCACCACTTAACAAGACCACCACTAAATATGTTTTCTATAAAGAATAAACCATAAATTCCAAAATTTTATTGAATAAATTAAATATATTTGAAATTATTCCTTCATGTTCTAAATAAGAGGATTTGATTTTGAAGCCACTCACCACTCAATAATTGAAGAATCCACATTAAATCACAAAACTCCAAAAAATTTGCTTAAAATACAAAAAAACATAAATAGATATTCTTTTCCAAAAACAACCCCCACCCCTAAATCTTTATTTTCATCACACAACCAAAATATATCCCTTGATGATTAGATTCATGAATCCAAAAGTGTATATAATAAAACTATATAAACACACTTATCATGGTAACTTACAAAACTAATATGAGCCACCAACACACTTATATTATATAACGGATCACTATTGGATTGAAGGAAATTGTCTCCAATTCCTTACAATGGAAAGGATTTTATGTTATGGTATGATTAATGTAAAACAATTGTTTTAAGGGTTAAATCATATTAAATCCAAAAATAAGAATTTAATTTTTGACATAGCACAATTATGGTGCACCTTTTATGAAAACTGTATTCTAATAGTGTTCTATAAATAACCTCTCAGAATATTATAAACGGTTGCGTATAAATGATATAAAAAATATTCTAACTATTTTAAACCCCATAGGAAAAACATACTTGATTTATCATAGGCAGAGGAATGGTTAGGCCAAACATTGCGCCTAAACATATGCCTACCCTGTGCCCACATTTGAAATTTCATAGTTTCATAGGAGGTGTTTCATAGTTAATAATAACTATAATCCCAAAAAAGTCCCCAAATTCATTCAAAATCTCATGAATTCTTCCTGAAACTCATTTTAATAAATTTATATTTATAATATACATAAATAATTTCTTAACTACCTAAAACCATGGGTGATAAATTTCCTACAGCATTGGTCTATCATTACTCAGAATGTATAATACAACCAATGTCTTGAAAGATTTTGGGATATTTCATGATTAATTCATTATCATACTCATAGGGTTCTTCCTGAATATGGACATGTTTCCATAAAACCCTCACAGGACCGATGATTTTCCCTGCAAAAATTTCTCATTACAATCTGCAATCTTTACTAGCACATAGACAAATATATCATCTGTCTATAGGTCAATATGATCTCATTGAATCACAAGGTCATGATCTTGTTGATACATTTTCGATTGAGATGCATGAAATACATTATGATATAAACTAAACCTTGGTGGAAAATAAAATAAATATTACACCTGAAAACTAGTTATTTTATTGAAATAAGGTCAATGTATTAAGGATTTAACTACCCCTACTTATTTAAATGGTGATTCCCATACATTGGATAGACCATCAATAGCACTTGAAAATTCACCCTAAATGATAATTACCATTTATTATGATCATCATATGTTTTCTAAAAAAACTATAATCCATCTCCATTCTTTTCTAGATCAATTTAATATTCCCCATTATCTCTTTCATAGAGCATAGTCTGGCCAATAATGCTTAAAATGATTCTAAAAATTAATTTAATAATGATAAGGAAGCTTATACAATTCATTGAGGGATATATATATATATATATTTGATAGTAATATTTAAATGAGAAAACCACTAATTGTATGTTCTCCTCCTATAACACACCAAATTTCATTACACGAGACATATATTTGACTTCTAATGTTTTAATAGTCTTTCCATATTGTACATTTGTTTTAGGATGATATGGTGTGCTCATAGTCAACTAATTCCAAAGGCCTTTTTGCAAGGATTTCTCTAAATAAGATGTGAACGTCAGATCATAGTATGATAATATCAAATCTAGAACATCATGAATCTACCCAATTCTTGGAAATTGATTTTTCAAAAGTCTTCAACCATATTCAATTCACGATTAGAGACTAAATTAGAAAACATTTTGATCTATTCCACTATCACTGATATGGAATCATGTCTTTTAATTAACCATGTCATTCCTATTAAAAATCCCATAGCTATCTTCTGTAATTTCTAAACTTGAATTGTTAAAGACTAAAACATCCCCACTAGTCATCAGTGCCCTACCATAACTAGATGAAATGTGGGGAATATCATAATAAAATCATCCAACTTTATTTTTTTTCCATCCCATGAAAATTGTGATATATTTTTTGTATATATCATATTTATTCTAGAAAAAAATACCATCCAAGATGTTTTTAATTATGAAGAATGATTTCATAACAGGATATAGGTAAAAACATAGGATCTCTAAGATAAAAAATAAAACACCCATCCCGTTTCCATCCATTAATGGTCTCCGAAGCATTGAGATTTGACCTCATAGAATCTCATTCATAATTATATTTATGTTACCATTTAATATTACCAAAAAAATTAGGAATAAAGGTACCCAGGAAGAAAACTGCAAAAATACATATGTCTTCACATTAAAATTACATGTTCGATATAACCAAAAATAGCTACCCCGAATCCGATTCTTCTTTTTTGTAATTGAGTATATAAATATATTTTTAATGAATACTACACAAAATTTCTTTTAACTAGTTTATACATAAGGAAAAAATCAAACATTGGGATATTCCCCATCCATATTATTTTTCAATGATAAAAAAACATTGTGAAAAAATGTGTTTCAAAATATTATGGTCTGTAAACACAGAAAATTTATCACAAAACATGTAATGATTCCCTGAATTAAAAAAAGTGAATACAATATCTAATTTTAAATCTTGTGTTGCATAGGTCTTATAAAAAATATATAAATTTTGTGATCCATAATAAATAACATTATTTCTCTACAAGAGAAAGCACCACATTCTAGATCCTGAAGCATAACAATACACCACAAAACATTGTTATGAATCATTAGGTATCATGAATGGTGATGATGTAAATATAAATTTATAATAATATAAATTCTTATAACATTCCTTATTCATTCAAAATGTTACTATTTTCCTTTTCAAAGACTTTACTGGTGAATCTATTCAAGAAAATTCAAGAACAAAGAATTTTTAATAATAAACTAGGAAAAAGAGACAATATAACTAAAAAATATTGTATGTTAAATGATATTATAGCCTCTACCTCTTTAGGGTTCATAGAAGAATCTTTTTCATAGAAAAATGACCATGTAAACATAATGTTTTTTCCCAAAATCACACTTCAAAATTTTGGAATACAAATAATAATCCCACAAGATACCCGTAAAAATATCCATTTGTTTCTCATGATCAACCTTTGTACTACACTATAAAAGTATTTCATCCTCAAAAAACCCCTCAGAAAAATAAAAATAAATTTGAAATATTAAATTCAATAATGAAAAAATATATGTGGTTCATTTTTTAGAATGTAAGGCATAGCCATATATTTATTATGAACATATCAAGTCCAAAATGTTTTCTTTGGAATATCCTCCATCTAACCCCGAATTTGGTGACATCTAAAATTATGTTCACTTTGAAGGAACTAATTTGTTCCATGAAATTGATCAAAATTATCAACCATGCATGAAATTAGTGATTGATTCTTCATCGTAACAAGGTTATTGATAGGATAATCCACATAAATCCTAAGTGTGTCATCAAAAATTTTCACGAAAACCATTTTCATATATAATATTTCCATGTAAACATGTCTATTTTTTCTAAAAAACACTTTTAAATTTTTGAATAAGAATAATGATCGCACATGATACCTATCAATAGCTCCATTTGTTTCTCATTATCAATATTTTTCTTACAATAAAAAAGTACTTCATCCTCAAACATCAAAAACTTTTTGAAATATAATATAAAGAAATGAAAAAAATATCATTGGTTCATATATTAGAATATAAGTCATAACCATATATTTATTGTGGAAATATCTAGTCCAAAATGCTTTCTTTGGAATATCCTCAATCTAACCCATTGTTTGGGGACAACCAAAATGCTATTCACTTTTAATGAACTATTGGGCTCGATGAAATTGATCAAAATTTTCAACAATGCATAGAATTAGTGACCAATTATTCATTTTCACAAGGTTATTGATTTGATAATTCACATAAATCCTAAAAGATTCATCAACCGTATTCATAAAAAAATTGGAACTACCTATAGGGTTGTAATTTATAGAATGAACCAATTCATTTCAAACTCTTCCTACTAGACATTCAACTCCCCAAATTCTATTTTCTCCATTCAATAAAATTAATATGAGAAAATAATAGTTAGTGGTAAGAAATAAATATGAAACTATACTTCTTATACGTTTGAAAACCCTGTGAAATTATGTGGAAAACATATGGAATATGGTTAATATTTATTTGGGAAACAACTATTTTATATCTCATCCATAGATCTCATCATCAAGTATCCTAACAGGTATAGTATAGCTCTAAACAATGGTGTCATAAATCATGCCACACCTAGATTTATATTCTGATCTCCACTAATGAGATTCATGGGACTTTCAACAGCAATAAAATTAACCGTTACAGTCTAATAATAAAAAGGATCATTGAACATTATCAACCAATCCATAATCGGGATTTATTCACATACATCCAATTCAAGAATAGATAAATAACAAACCAACCATTTTTATAGGTATTGTACATTCATTGTACATAAAGGCTTGACATTCTCATTTCCCATGAATTATTGATGTTTCAAAATAAAATGAATCATATTAATATAAAACCCTAAAAGATCAAGAATATGATAAGAATTAAATGAATGAGATGTACTCGTATGAAACAAGCCTTACATATAGTAAAAATTCCAAATAATCATACATATCACTGTATAAGGTCTTGATTGGCCATCCATAATCATTTTCTCACTATCTACAATTTTTTCATTATTACCATTTTGAGATTTCACTGGTTGATAGGTCATGTTATTTCTAGAATCAAAAAAGATTCTTTAATATTTTTGATGAGAGATATTATATTTCACCAATCCTATTATGGAATTCAATTTCTTCAAAACATGTGATGTGTCCCTAGCTCCTAAACTCAAAAAATTGCAACGATAGAACAAAATATTCCCCATATTGAGGCAATTGTGGTATTTTCTAGGTGGTTTCATACAATATCCCTTGATATGCTCAATATAAACATAGTATTAAAGTATGGATTACTCTTTGATTTATGAGAAAGATTCACTAATCCTGCTATCATATTTTGAGTAATACCTCCATATTAGAAATTGGTTTCCCTCTTCTTAATTTTTGTAGAATTTGAGTTCCATTATTTCCCATAGGTATGAACAAACATCCCCAACCAGTATTTCTCGATTTGTATTTCTCTTCCATCATTTGACTAGATAACATATCTTTATATTCTATGATAAAAAATAAATTAATCTTTGAGAAAATATAATAACTCAACCCCAATTCAAAAATGGGTGCCTTCAAGGATTAACATGCATCAACATTTAGTTAAAAGATGACAAAATTGAAGACTGTAGAAAAGTAATATATCCATAACAGAATCTAATACTTCAAACTGAAAAGGTGATTTATTCATGAAATTATGAACATTTAATGATAGGGTTTTTTTCAAAAAATTATTCCAAATCCATGCAGGCAATGCATTGATACAATTTAGCCATAAGTCTTAAATCCCACCACTTTCTTGTAAGATCCTCTGACATATATGTAGAAAACATGACTTTCATCTTAGATGGTGTACTATGGAAACAAATGATTTGAATCATACTATTCAGCCACACTTCTTCTTTTTCTAGATCTAAATAGCCAAAAAGGATAGGTCCATAATATTTTTGATAAAAACAGAATGGTCCACATTCTTGGGTTTATCAATTATATTCATTTTATCCTTGACTTGAATATCATATAAACTACTCTAGAAAATATTTTTATTTAGCTGTGTATTATGTGTGCCTACATTTTCATATAATTTTTCTAGTCAGTTTTCATAAAAAATAACTATTTCCAATAACTATATCAAAAATAGAATGAAATTTTATCTCACTCATTATCAACTAATGTCACATCGACATTAAATTTACCATATCACATATATCAAAACAAGTACTTCCAAATTCCACCAATTTTGAGTATCTAACCATTTTTTAACATTCAACCCTGATTTTTGAAATAACACCATTTTAAGATATTTTTACCAATAAACACTTTTCAAAAAATCAAAAAACACTACTCAAATGAAATATGAACTAATAGTGGGAATTCATTTCAATAAATGAATTTCATAATATTTTAATTGGCTAAACACGTGATGGTGAAGTTAAAACTCTTCCAAGTGTCTCAATACAATAATGTACAAAAAAATACCTTGTAACAAGATGTTCAATATACATAGGTTACCTATAAAATATTATTCACTATGTTACAATATGTGATGAAATTAATCATTTTTATAAACCTAACAGAAGTAATAACAAGAATTATTTTCTATGCCCCAGACCAGACAAGATGATACCTTTTTTAACATTTTCCCCTCCACATTGGCATGAGAAGTTGTTGGTGTGATACTAAGACTTAGGTGACAGCCCCAAGATGCCAAAGGCTTGAAATTTGTGTCATGGGATTTTAGAAAAATTTGGGGTGATTTTAACAATGAAAATTAAACAACCATACCTATATCACTATATAAAAAACAATATATTATGTATGATTGAAATATAGTATATCTCAATGTATAACCAAGAAAAACCCCAATATTAGAGGACAAAGAGGAAACCAAAACCAATAAATCTATAATAGACATGATTTACAAAATTAGAAACACCCAATATGAACTGATCTCCACCACTATAAGTTATTAACAACATATTAAGAATAATCACTAAAGAAATTAGATACATTTTCTTTTTATATCGCTCGATATACAATATATAAAAATATAGTAATGTGATTATGAATTTGGTGAGTATTACACATAGTATGGTTTCCCAAATGACTTCCCAACACATTCTACGAAGAGATAATATGTTATCAACTTTAAATAAAATAGTATAAAATAATTTAATGCAACTTTTATCAAATCCCAATAAATGTCCATTCCAAGAAAAATTCTTTAATACAATATTTTTCCAATGAAGAAAACCAAACAAGTCATTCAATCCATTTCTAAAATCCAATTGGAATAACGACATCAATTATACACATCCACACATGAATTCCCCTGTTAGATCTAAAAACTAATGATATGTCTCTTTTCGATCTTCCATGACATGAAAAGGTCACCATATACCATACACCCCAATGAAACATGTCATATCATGAGGGCCACTTAAATAAAAAATAAGACTATCTGAAAGCATTTATATAAATAAAATGCCAATATTTTTTTCCTAAAAAATCATTAAATATTTTTTTTGAAAACATTTCTATAATACTTTTTACAAGATAAAAAAAATAAATCATTTTAAATTCACCATTTTAATATCAAACTGTAATTGTTTTGAACAAAAATGCATCCAATTAAACCATTTCACAAAATAATAAAAAAAGTGTACATCATGATTCACAAAAAAATTACACAATTTGATTCAATCAATTTATAAAATTTAATATAAAATGACAAATGATCAAAATAATAGTTTTTTAGAGTGAATCCACCTACCTGTAAAACATTGAAAACCCCAAAAAAACATTATAAAACTCCACAAACTACCTTAAAAATCAAAACTCCTTTTAAATATAATTCCACATAAATACACATATCCCATCATTATTTTCATCACACAATGTGATTCTTTCCCAATGTACTAGATTCATGAATCCACGGGAGGAAAAAAGAAGAAAACTATATAAATAAACCATGAACGATCACATACCAAGGAATATGGTCCTCTACCACACATAGATTATCCTGAAGATCTCTCATGGATTTATGGGAATAGAATCTCAAGACATTTGGGTAGATGATTTCATGTTATGTTTTGTTTAGTGGGAAATAAGAGGTTTTTGGGGTAAATAAGATTAGATCCAAAAAATCCAATTTTTTTAACATTGCATGGTTAGGGTGCATAATTAGACAAATTATGCATAGACTATGTGCTAGACATTTCCTCTACACACCCCATTCTTGATTGGCTCATACGGTTAGACAAAATATGTTCCAAACAAGCTATTCAAAACTATATACACATAGATAGTTTCTCATGGGTGGCCACATGGATTGGATAAATTGTTCTCCTAACTGTACACCTACATAGTGACAACTATTTTAGTATCATAGTTTCCTAGAAGGTTTTTTTGGTTTATACTTATAGTTCTCGACTAGTGAACCTTTGGAAAATTCCAAGAAACATGAAACCTCTCCTCAAAACCTTTGAAAAGTCACCAAATCACATTATATAATTAAATTACCTAAATAAATCGTTGACTACCATAATCTAATGTTTTTAGAAGCTATAATGCAACAATGTATACAAGAAAACCACAATCAATGCTCTAGGGATCTTGATTTTGTACTTGATGATTAAGAGTGAACATTATAAGTATAAAAAAATTAATGAATGGAAATGATCACTTCCATGATTTAGGATAGGATTTCTTATATAATGGAGGGAAATAAATAATAAAATGGAATGTAATTAATTATATATAAATGACACCACTACAGACGCACATGTAGACTAAAATGAATTACATTATGAAGAAAAAAGAATGATGTCAAATTTAGGTTTGATATATAGAATAGGTTATTTAATGCGGTGCATGATGTAAGAGAAAATTTTTCTAAATTATAAATGAAACTACACATCATGAAATGAAATATTAATTTGGATGATTGTGTAGATTGTAATTTTTTTAGTAAACTATTTAATTTAATGATGCATAATTAATTAATGACGATGGATTTTTAGTTTAAAATATGATGAAATTTTAAAATCTTTTTAAGGAAGGAGTAGAATTATTCCGTCATGTTGGATATGAGGTTTCTATATGCATAATGAAGATATATTCTGTATTTTGAATATATAACATGTTTCTTATTTATAATAAGTTCTTTCATGGTTATGGAATTTTTTTTATTCTATCTATATTTCAATTAATTTTTCAATTATTTTTATTTAATTATGTACATGTACATCATTTACTTTAATAAATAAATTCATTGTCTCTCATATTTTGTTATCTCTATATCATTATCTATATTTATATCATTATGGGATATTACATGATTGGTGGTGAGTGATATAAGTCAAGATATTTCCAAAGTGTTGTTTTAATATTGCTTCAAATATTTTTCTCTTTAAATAGACTTTTTTTATTCTACTGCATGTAGGGGGGAGTAGAGTCTTAATGAATGGGGTAGTGACTAGAAAAAACTCCATAGACACAATCTCAAAATCATTTTTATTATATTTCAAATATCATCTTCATCATTTCCATCAAGAAAATTCCTTATATGATTGACTTGTGTGTGATTGATGGATTAAATAGAATATGATAAATATGAGTCATGGATGTTTCCACACTCTTGATTGATATAACTTCCATATCATATATTGTAGGAGGATATGGTTTTTGTTGGTAAGAAGTGTTATCCTATAAATATTACAAAAAACATATAATAAAAAAATTACTCTAAAAACCATTATTCAATACTTTTCTTATATATATATTATTATTTTTTCATACTAATGTACTAATATGTTTCATCTCTAGTCATTTATTCCCAAACCAAGATACCATATTTAATTTCAGTATTAATAATTAACTCACTAAAAATATATTAAATGAATTAGAATTGGTGAGAAATCGACTATGAAGGAATCTCTTGTGTGATGGCTAAAGTCAGAATCTATAATTCTCTATGAAAATTATTAATATATTTTTTACCACTCTAAAATAAGTGTATCAAAACAAATATTTATTTATAAAGAAGAAAATATAAAATCATTCAGTGTAATTATTATCATATTTTAATTTATTTTAATTTTTTTCATTAATTAATATTCTATAAAACATATTTTATATGTTTAATGAATTTTTTATTAAATTTTATTGAATATATTACCATAGAATAAATTACAAGAAAAATAAGGTAATTATTCTTAATAAATAAAGTTATCTAATATTAATGAAGGAATAATTAATTTAATAATGAAAATAACCTGTTTCTTAGAATAATGTAATTCATCTCCTGATAAAAAATATGAGGGTGAACCATAATATTATTTTAATTGATTTTTATATGTTATGAATTTTACGGGAACCAAAGGAGAGAGGGATAGAGTTACATTGATAATTACTATCATTTTACTTCATAGGTCATGTATTGAAGATATTTCTGAAGAACACACAACTTTTGAGAAAATTTTAAGGGATCAATAAATTTTATAATAATAAAATAATCAAATCATGGATGTTTACCTAAAACATGAATTCCCTACATAATAATAAGAAGAATCAAAACCTTTATATAATTATATTGCTATGGATGAAGAATCAACTAAAGTGTTTCACAATTATGAAAGATTGAAAGTCCTTAAATATTATACTCGATCAACTAAAACTCTTTAATAAGTGTTACTCTACATTTAATAAAAAATTATCACTAAATACCCTCAAAAAGATAGATCTATTAAACATAATTTCATTTATTGTTTGAAAAATAAAATTGATAATTAACTCTAACTGTTATAATTTTATAGATTTTTCAAAAGCATAGACACCCCTAGATGAAGAATAAAACACATAAAATGAACCATATTTAAAACAATTTATGTATAAAAATTTATAGAACATATAAAAAATGGAGTAGTTAATCAATTCATTTTATATTTCCCTAATTGAAAAGGGTCACATGTTATATACTTTGATGTGTTAGATTTTTAAATCAATTAATTATGGTTTAATTTAATTTTAAAAGTTATATTCTTTGAAAATAAAATTATATTATTTCTAAAACAAAACTTAAGGAGAAAATGATCGATTTATTGAATGATTTTTATAATACTGTGCAACATCTTAGATATAGAGATTTATACAATAGTACTATCTTTGATCTTAGAAAACGATCATTCCATATATTTTATTCTCTTTTTTGTGTTAGGTTTTTATTTATTATCTAAATACATCTCTTAGTATTGATAGTTTTATACCTTCTTTTTTACTGTCAAGGACATATGATATTAATAATATTTTTCCATTAAACCCAAAAATATATGATTTACATTTAATTTACAATTATTTTAATAAAAATAAATATTTTTTTGATTATCCTCAGGATAAAATGGTATTACAAGATATGTCGGGTTTGGGAGTTTCCACCTATTTTGATAGGAAAAAGTGTTATTAATATCTTGTTTCCCTTCATTTTTTCAGTGTTTTTAGTAATTTTTTTTATTTTATACTATTGTAAAATTAGGATCAACATAATTTTTTGTCAATGAACATATTCTTGAGTTTTTAAATTATTTAAATTATTTCTATAAGTCATTGATGTTTGTTAAATTTCAGTATACTCATGAATTTTTTTGATCTAATATAAAACATAATAATAAGTTTCTTTTCAAAATGATATGATATTTTTTAAAAATTGGAGGTTTCAAAGAAATGTTTTTATATATATTCAAATTAATATGTTCTTTATAATCATTAGGCCTTTTCAAATATCTTGATCATAAAATTTTCAACTTATTCAAGGGTTTTATAATTCATGATGTGGGTAGAATATGATTTTAGTGTTATTTAGAAATCCCATTTTTTATATTGAACTCCTTTTTCAAGTTATTATTTTGATATTATCATTGAATTTATCCCATTTTGTTGATGAATAATCTTGTTAGGTTACCAGATTACAATATATTTTAACCAATATTTGTTCATAACTATGAATATTCATGAATTTGATTTAAATAATGTGTGTGTTTGGGAGAAGATGAGTTTTACAATGTTTTTATGATATTATAATTAAAATATTTCTTTAAGAATCATATATTTGTTCTAATTGTATTAAAGAATAAAAATATTACAGAAATATATTTATGTGTCCAAACATATAACTCATGAATGGGATTGATGTTTTCCACTCCTATAATATATATATACATACATATCTACCACTATTTTCCTAAAAACAATATTATGATGATAAATTACATATTTAAATTCACTATTAAATATTTTTATCAATGGGGTGAACCATGAAAAAGTTGAAAATTGATTTTGAAATTTCAATAGTGTGGATTAGTTAGTAAAATCAATATTATTTTGGAGGCCATTGATTTTCAATTGAGGAGTGTGTTAGGATCATTTCACGAGTTTTAATTATTTCATAAATTATAATTTTTTTCTCAACCTTTCCACCTTATTACAGCAAATTAGTTATTGAATTCTACATTCAATCCATAATGCACATAATAATATAGGTAATGACCTTAGTATTATTACATTATCTTGATTACGCAATGTGGATATTATCGGCATGTATCAAGCTTATTGAAATTATGAATTCTTGTAGAAATCTAGAAAATAAATTTTAAAAATTATTTAGTATAGAGAGATTCATATGTTAGTAGATACAATCAAAATTAATATATTGAATAACAAAATATTGAATAAATATTTCTGATATGTGAATAATGATAAATTGATGTACATTTCTAGGGCTTGATAATAATTTATGTTGTTAATTGAAAATATATTTCATTTATATATTGATAAATCATAATATAGCATTGTATGAAATGATTTACCTTAGTAAAATGTTTATGTGTGGTGAAATTGATAGAGCTAAAAAATTTATTAATCCCATTTTCAATTTTTATGTTATTAATTAAACAAATTTTTTTATTTATATGTAATTGTCCCATATTTTAATTATAATAATAATTTAAATGGAATTCTAAGAAACTCATAAAATATTTCTAATTTGTTTTATTTATAATAATTTTATTTGAAATGACCATTCCTTGACACATAATTTTTAAACAACATTGACAAAGAATATTTATATTTGATGGGTTTTTCAAAAAGAAAATGTATTGTTTCTCAGGTCTGTTATAATGACCATTTCACTGAACGTATAAAGGTAGATTTATAGTAAAGGAATATGATTTGTTATATGTAAATGTGTTTGGTACTTTTTTTATGTTCAAATAAACATAAGGGAATATTTCTAGGAAATAATAAGGGAAGTTCTACCTTTACATAAACCCATTGTTTACCTTAAAAAGTTCATTGTATTACACTTATATATATGGTAGAGAAACCATTATATAGATTTTTATATTGTTTGTGTACCCTTTTAAGGGGGTTTGATATTTTCTATAGCTTTGACTCAGATTATCTATTGATAATGAGAGGATACTCGATGATGAGCCTAGATATACCCATATTTTCCAATGAAAACCCATTGTATCTGGAAGGATGTATGGTTGGACTAATAGAAGTAATAATTAAATCCTTCAATGCATCAAATATAAAATAATGAAAGTATTCTCATATATGTATTTGGGGAATTTCATTATTTTATAAGGTAATTCAATACTGAAATATCATATCAAGGAACAAAAATGAAAACAAGATCTAGAAAATGCTAGTTTTGTAACATAGAAACTGTTTAGGAATATTGGGTGGGGACTGGTTTGGCTATTATTTTATGTAAAGGATATTTGACATGGTGTGTTTTGTAAGGATAAACATTTTTATATATGATCAAATGCACTAAAAAGTCTATTTCACAAATTTTATTTTTTTATTGCATAATGTGGAATTCAAAAATTGAGGACTAATTAATATAGATGGATTTATGATTTAAATTATTATTATATATTGAAATACTCAGCTGGATATGTGGAATTAATTGTATATTTTTTACCATAGGGTATTTTTTATATATAAAGATATTTTTTCCATTTGATGAATAAACATATTTCTATTAAATAGAAATCTTTCCCATGCTAAAATAATGAGGTAACTACTAGTTATGTTTAGTTTATTCTTATTGTTATTTTATATTCACTTCATATTCACCGGTGGATTATTTAAATAGAATTTATTTTATTTACTCTATTTTTTATATCCCACCCATTTTTATTTTAACTAGCCTCTATTTTATCATGATTATTAGTGGGTGGTGTATTGTTTTAATATTTATTATTGGGATAATCTATCACTCATTGGAAAATAACTATTTTTTTATTCACTACCAAATCAAGATTGACTACCTTATATTTGGAATTATAATGTCAATATAGATTTGAGTGTGTTCAATGGATGAAATGGTAAACAATGGAATTTTTTCATCAAAGGATTCACACTATAAATTATGGTGTGGTTACCATTATAGGAAATTAGTGGTGTGTGTGTTTTGTATGATGTAGAGATATCGATTTCATAAAAAAAATTACACAAAAAATGTAGTATAATTGTATATGTATGATAGGATTTCCAATCATGTTGAACATTAATAATATATATTACATGTTAAATGAGGCCATGGAAATAATCTAAGACAAATACATTTCATGATAAATAATAATTATTTCTATAAAGTCACATTTTTTATGATTAATTTATATTTTAAAATTTCATATTCAAAATTCAATATTTTAATGATATAATAAAAATGAATAAAAAATATTTTAAATGATTTTTGAATATTGAGTATAAATTGTGATATCTCTTCAGATAATTGAAAATGGTCATCTATTGTATTTAAATTTGAAAAAAATTGTAGATTTTAGTCTGACCTGTAATGGGTGAATCATCCATACATCCTTTGGAATAAAAATTCACAAAGTTCTATATGTGTATAAAAATTAGTCACACATAAATATGAGATATTATTTCATAAAGAACAACTCAAGAAGGGAATTTAATATGACACATTGAATAATATCTAGAGGTAATATTAATAACCGATAAAAAATGAGAAAAATAATTTCCACATGTTACTATTAATTTTGATATCCTGTATAAATATCATTCATAAAAGACAACCACAAAATATCATACGATATGAAATTTTCAATAAGTGGCTGTTATAATTTAACGGAGATAGTTTTTACACATACACTAGTAAATTTTATTTATAGATCTTGGTATCATTATAATCATTAGACTAGTAAAATAGTGAACCTTTTCATTGATGAATATCTATATTAACAATATAATATGTTTTTATAGTGACCCACACCCACTCTCTCAGATCTTTGACTAATAGAAATAATATTTACATTATTTGAAAAAATATTTATTAATAGGATAAAACTATTAATAATTAAAAAATCAATAATTATTATTGAATCACTTATAACTTATTGACCTATTTTATGTTTGGTTATTTATTGCAATATGATAACGAACACAAACTATTAAATCCTATATTATTTTTATCAATGGAAATAGTTTACCATTATATACGAAACAACATAATCCACATTGATGCGTCAATGTCTCCAAAAAATAATATAGAACCTGAAATTCCTCAAACCAAGTATTTAGTACTAATTTTCCTCCAAACTAGGGGATTTGAAGCATGTGGGAGGACGGATCTGAAACAAATATTAAATAAACCATTTAACTTAACCATCCATTGAAAAAAATTACATTAATATTACATAGGGAATACGAAAAAAACATGATGACATAATAAAAAGGAATGTATGATATTTCCATATACATAAAAGTTAATAAAAACAAGGATACCGATATTACTCTTCTCCAATTAATGGTATAAATAACATCATTCGTTAAAAACAAGACGTCATGGACATTGTGGATGAAACGTTACTTGTCCATTATACCACAATAATGTCATATTAGTGATTTCGGAATAAATTTCACAAATATGAAAATTAATTTTTTTCGTGGGATTTATCAATGAATCATAGGGATGTTTAATAGTAAGCCCCAGATATCAACATATAATTTTAAATTCAATCACTATAAGAGCATTTATTTCCTTCTATACTTTTTCCAAATGAATACTTCACTAAATTATACGATGTTATTTTTTATGTTGGAAACAATGAAATCAAATACATAACAAACCTATATAGTAATTCAATAATGATGATGAATTTCAATACTTTTTCCAACACCAATAATAATTATAACATGATCATAACCCATATAAACAAATAAATTGAATGATTAAAAAATATGTATTCATCTTACTAATAATCATCAAGATTGGAATGAAAACATATATAGTTAAATTAAATTTCTAGAGCTAAATATAATAATAAATGTTATAAATAATCATAATAAAATTTATCGTATGTAAAATGTGGCCTAAAACTCATAAAAAGAAATGGGTATATAGAAAATTCAATAATTGAGAGACATGATCATAACTCATCAAAAGGATAAATGTGGATGAAAGAAAAAGGATATAACCCAAGAATTGTGTAATACATAAAAAATGGTATATGTGTCAGGGGTGAATATCCTCATAAAATAATGAAAGTATATGATATAATACATTCAATGGGTTTAATGTAACCAACTTATATGAAATAAAGTCACCTAAAAATAACAACTCAATGAATATAAATTGAGTGAATGAAAAATCTCAATACATAGAAATCAAATGAGCTAATAAACACATGAATTATAGATAAAAATTAAATATTAAATTTCATTAATTTGAGGTCATATAATAAAAATATTTCCATGGGTTGATTATAATCCAAAAAAAATACATGAAGGAGAAAATTTATTATGTCTTAGAGAATTATAATTAAGACCAATAATACCGTTATGGATTTAGAAAAATAAGAAGGAAAATTCCCTGGAAGGGAAGGGTATTAATGAAATATAAAATATCACATTAAAATGATTATTTTTTTATTGTATATTTAATATGTATCGTATACACTAAAATTGTATTTTCATGCATAAAAGGAAATATCAGAAAGAGAGGAATATGAGATAAAGACCATTACATATTATTACTACATTAAATAAAGGTAATTCAAACCAATTTATCATGAACATAGGCATCCCACACAAGTAAGTTATAATCCTAATAATATCTATATTCATTCAAAATCTTTATATATATTTATTTTCTACCTGAATTTCTCAAATTATGAAATAAGTTATTTTTTGTCTTTATCATTTGTATTAGTTTAATAATAATGATGTATGGAATTATTATAAATTAATATTTAATAATTATAATATCATTAAGATTATTTACGTTTATCGTTAATAATATTTTAATAGGTTCCAATAACATTTAAGGACTATTAGGACAGTTATTATTGATGATGGAATATATAGGAGGCATGTTTTAACCATTTTTAACATTTGAAGGGTGTTATCTTAAATTATGATTAAAATATTGATATTAAATTTATCAGACCAATAAAATATTTATTTAAAACATTTTAACTTAAAAATATAAAAAATATTTTCTCAAAGTCATACCGGTCATAAAGGTTTACTATTATTATTTAGGTGGATAAATTGACCTAAAAATTGAACCATGTTGATTTATGGATGATTACGTGAGGATGATTTCTAAAATAAATATTATAGAAAGATAATTATAAATATTATTGATTATTTTATTGATATATTACTAGAATACATAATTATATTATTAATGAGTGCCTTGGAAAATATTAAACAAAGTGTATAAATGGATATCATGTTACTATGATTATTTTAAATTATTAATTACTGATGATCATATATTTTATATATATTTTCTTGGGTCCCAAATTTATCATACAAAAACATAATGATATTATAAAAATCATATTTATCAGTTATTTCAATAATTTGATCTATACTATTTTTTTGAATGAAAACTAATAATGTTATGTCATATAGGTAGTAGTCTTCACAACACATCAATGAATGTGTTGTTTTTTCAAAATGACTTTTTATAAGAGATAAAAATTATAATTACCATTATATGGTAACAATAAATTATATATATCATACTAAAAATAATTAATTTATTTTCATAGAATAACATAGATGGATTATAAGTGAGTAAAAAACAATATAGTTGATAATGCTCATACTAGGGACACAAATTTTTCATGTAAGTCTCCTTTGAAATGAAGACATTACATTAACTATAGGTTTCCATAGGAATTATATTATCCATGATAGTTATTGGATAATAATTCTACATTTTTCAGAATAATGATTCAATATAATTGTGTTCTATGAAGTGGAGGAAGTGTTTTCACGTTATAATTGATGAGAATGGTATTTTAAGAGAAACCCTTACACTTTAAATAAGGTAATATTATTATTCAATTGAATAATTCCAACTAAATAAATAAATTAGCATAGGGAATTGAGAGTGGATATAATGTCACGGTAAAAACATGATTTTGTGAAATCAATGGGGTGTTTAGGGATTTTTTTCTTATCATTTATTATTTTACCATAATTTAATTTTACATTCATAATTAATTTTCAAACATAGTAATTATTTTTAATGAAAACATTATGTTATAAATTTTTATCTAATTTTATTATTTCAATTTTATGTTGAAAAAAATAATCTAAAAAAATTATAAATTTATGAAAAGTAAATTTGAAAATTGACACAATCAGTCAAGTAAAAAAAGTTAGGATTTCTTTCATCTATGTATAAGATGAAATTATAATATTTAAAATTGTAAATGAAATATATATATTTATAATAAAATTAATAATTTTTATGTGGATTTAATGGATTGAAAAATCCAAACCAACATTGAAAATATTTCATTTGAATGAAAACAAAATATAAATATTTAAATCAATGTAAAATTTTAATAGGTTAAATTTCTTCCCATACAATTTTTATCTAAAAATAATAATTTTGGATTTAAAATATTTTTCAATAAATTAGTATTTTGTTTCTCAAATTGATTTATTTTTTATAATATACTCTAATATAATATAAAATTCCCGTATAAGTTTTGTTTCATGAATATTATATATTTTTTATCCAACCCATCAATTTAAAAAAAAAATTAGTAATATGTAAATATTGATATGATGAATTTTAAAATGAAATTAATATTTATATTTTTGAAATTAAAATAATTTTGATTTTATTTTTTATATAAAAACATAAAATTTAAGTTAAACACCCTATAAATTATAAAGTATAATTTTCAGATATTATTTTTTTGCATTATTATTTCATACCATTCACCAACTAAACTAGTTATAGCCAATTGATAATATCTGACATAACTTACTACTAGTCAAATTTTTTCTAAAATAGAAATTATTATTTCATAAATGAATTTTTTTAGATAAGTAATTATATAAACCATAATTGATCTTATTTGTAATTTTAGTAAAAAAATTATTTCATTTAATTTTAATGTAATAATATTTTTTTATAAAAAAATATATCCCAAGGAAGATACTGTAATTCATTAGCACAAATTCAACAACTTGATTTTTATTTGTTAAAAATAATTACTTTTATATTATCTAAATAGATATTCGTTTCATTTATGGTTCATATATCATGTTGAACAACCTATATATACCTTTGAATTATGTAAATGTAATCATATTTAATAATGCTGGTGTGTTACAATCAACCCAAATAACTAACATTCATCCAAAAACAATTCTCAAAATAACAATTTAATTAATATCAAAAACAAAATATTAACAATATACGTCTAGATGATAAAGGGATTATGTAGTTTATGTGATGAAATGTATCTATACGAGAAATCATTACAGTCACTTTGTATTTGTTTCCTCTGGGAATGGGAATGACCTCATTGATTTATGGTTCAAACATTCCAAGCGGTTTCTAACGGGTTTGTTCGTAAAACCGAAAACATCCAATGATTCCATATCCATTAGGACCTACATTCCAAAGGTAGGTGCTCTTTAGTTGTGAAAATATGAGGCTTAAGAATTTTCATTGGTCGAGAGGATGGGAGGTCGGACTCATCACACCTTTTTTAGGGGAATTGTTGTCTATTTCAGGACTCTCTTTATAGATTTATGTTGTGTTTGGGAATCCTTATTAAATTACCAATTTTGAAAATGAGATCTCCTTTAGATCTGAAAATCAACAATTAGTATGAATGAGATTTAGAGAATATCTTATATGTATTTGAGGTTCTTCATCAATAGACAATCATCTGTATTTGTTAGAGATTCTTAGTCAATGGTATCCTTCGACACCTTATATAGAAATCTCTTGGTCATTATGATAACCATACTGGTTTTAATACCACTCAGCAGGGCACTTGAAGTTTATTTTCATTCAGAAGGACACATATTATTTCAGAGTTGGGATCATACCCTGTTTCGCACGGAATTTGGGGATAACCTCCTGGACGGGAGATTCAAACGTTCTGATCGGTTTCTAGCGGGTTTGTTCGTAGAACTGGAAACATCCAATGATTCCACATCCGTTTGGACCTACTTTCCAAAGGTAGGCGCTCATTAGCATGTGTACTGATGAGGTTTAGGAATTTGCATTGGTCGAGAGGATGGGAGGTCGGACTCATCACACCTTTTTGATGGGAATTATTGTCTACTCCGGGACTCTCTTTATAGATTTAAGTTATGTTCGTGAATCCTTATTACATTACCAAGTATAAAATGAGCTTTCCTTTAGTTTTAACAATCAATGATTAAATATGTATGAAATTTAGAGAATCTTTTATATGTATTCGAGGTTATTCATTAATAGAGAATCATCTGTATCTATTTAGAGATTCTTGGTCAATGGTATCCTTCAAAACATTTATATAAATGTCTCTTTCTCATTATGATGACCATGCTGGTTTTAAAGCCACTCAGTGGGGCACTTGAAGTTTATCGTCATTCAGAAGGACATAGATTATTTCAGAGTTGGGATCAAACCTATAAATGGGCTACCTACGTATCCTTTGTTTTGGAAAAGGAATCAGAACCCACATAGTTCGAGTAATAGAGTATGACGTTTATGATTGATGGCTCAAAGAAGGATGTCATAATTACTTTTACACTCTAAGCTCACGTGAGTCATGCTCGGTGTGAGAAACAAGAGGTATTGGTAAAAATTAGACAATTGTTCCATGAAAGATTCAATCATAAGAAATGGTTTGGGGCTTATGTATATATGATAGCCCAGATAGATGAAGGTTTAGGATTTACTTTTAGGGAGAAAATCCAAGAACAGGGTCCATAAAGGTATATGTGCTTTACGGAGATTTGAATACTCTAACTTGGGACTTATTCCTGAAAAGGAAACCCAAATTAGGAGAGGATTGATAACTGGGTTTTACTCCTGAGAAGGAATCCCAGATCAAATGAAAATTAGGACTGGTTAAAGAGAAATTAAGGGACTCGGGGCTTACTCC
This sequence comes from Viscum album, assembly GCA_963277665.1. Classification (NCBI taxonomy): domain Eukaryota; kingdom Viridiplantae; phylum Streptophyta; class Magnoliopsida; order Santalales; family Viscaceae; genus Viscum; species Viscum album. Next base: position 1,443,502,896 of record OY728165.1, on the reverse strand, counting down.
TAAGAAGGATGCCCATATTTGAGATTGGGGCTTACTCCTAAGAAGGATTCCCAAATTAAGGGACTCAGGGCTTACTCCTAAGAAGGATTCCCATATTTGAGATTGGGGCTTACTCCTAAGAAGGATTCCCAAATTAAGGTACTTGGGGCTTACTCCTAAGAAGGATGCCCATATTTGAGATTGGGGCTTACTCCTAATAAGGATGCCCAAATTAGAGGACATGGGGCTTACTCCTAAGAAGGATGCCCATATTTGAGATTGGGGCTTACTCCTAAGAAGGATGCCCAAATTAGAGGACTTGGGGCTTACTCCTAAGAAGGATGCCCAAATTAGAGGACTTGGGGATTACTCCTAAGAAGGATGCCCATATTTGAGATTGGGGCTTACTCCTAAGAAGGATGCCCAAATTAGAGGACATGGGGCTTACTCCTAAGAAGGATACCCATATTTGAGATTGGGGCTTACTCCTAAGAAGGATGCCCAAATTAGAGGACTTGGGGATTACTCCTAAAAAGGATGCCCATATTTGAGATTGGGGCTTACTCCTAAGAATGATGCCCAAATTAGAGGACTTGGGGCTTACTCCTAAGAAGGATGCCCAGATTTGGGAACTTTAAAAATTTGGGACTTACTCCTGAGGAAGATGCCCAGATTAAAGGACTTATAACTGGGGATTATTCCTGAAAAGGAGACCCAGGTTGAGGATTCTCTCATCTTAAAGGATGAGGTTGAATGAATGAACTCTCAATCTTTGGTGACATAAAGATGTGTAAATCACTAGGTTTTGAGAGATATTCCACCGAATTCCTTTCAGATAAGGAATTCAAATCAAGAAATCATGCCATAAATGGATTTGAAGAGTATTTTGAAGACTTAATCTTCAATAGGAAAGGTGAAATGGCTTAAGAGGGGTAAAATGGGCAGAAAAGGCACCCAAAAAGGAAGGGGCGTGCATGTCTTGGAAGGCGCGCAGGTATTGCGGCGGCACGCAAGTATTGGTCGCGCAGGTATACCTGCACGGCATGTGGGATACTTGCAAGATTTTCAACCAGCATTAAAATACTTGAGGGACTCTTTATTAAACCCTTTAGAATCCTCTTGAGGTTCTTCCAGAAAAGGGACGTGCAAATTCTATTGAAGGAATGAGGAGGCGCACAAGTGTGGTCACTTCCCTTAAGGGCTGGCCACTCAGGCGCGCAAGTGTTGATGATTTTCAACACTTAGGCCTTCCTACCTCTCTTTAGATCTTCCGTTATAGGTAAGAAATTTCCTTAGAAGTGTTCCGAAAGCTTTGAGAAGAGACTTGGGCGTCGGGAGCTTCAATCCGAGTTTTTGGAAAAAGATCCTCCCGAATGGGGGGCCCACAGGGTCTATTTATAAGAAGGAGAAGACCCCGGGCGGTTACCGGGCGGTTATCACTTAGGTCGTGCAAGTCACTTGCACGACCATAAGGCGTCGCGCAAGTAGACTTGCACGACCACTAGGCGGCGCGCAAGTGTACTTGCGCGACCACGAGGGAACTTGCGCGACCTATGGGAAATGTTCTCATTGTTCATCCCTTTGTCGATTTTTTATGTTTCTTCAAAGGATGAATCACATTGGACTAATGTATTTCCATTTTTTCAGTCGTTAGACTCTGTGACAGAAAGGAGCGTCAACAAAAGTCCCCCCTCAGAGTTGGATCCGAAGAAAAAAGAGGATTTGACTCTGAGGTAAAAAGAAAAAAATAAATCTGGTAGTTTAATGTCATGCATGTCGGACATACAAAGGATAATGTTTAAGGTCGAAATAGCTTTGACTGGAATGTATTAGAATTGACACAATTCCTTGACAACTCATTTGAAAACATAGTACCATACTCAAGTATGAGGGAAAATATGTAAACTATGGCTTAAGAATATTTGAATCTGAGGAATGATATGAAAAAGAGCTAAAAGGCATTAGAAGAAGTAGTTTCCAAGAATGAAGTTACTATTATTTAACAAAACCCGTTAGGGGGTTGAAATATGCAGGGACACCTAAGGGCATTGGTTGCATGGATAAATAAATAAAATCTTTTGGCTGACAAGTCTGTTATGTGGACTGTTTATGCAAGGCCACCTATGGGCACGTGCTGCATAGTCAGAAAAAAGAACTCTCAGAAATTTACTTTCCTAGTGCTAAAAGCCAGTGAAAGTTTTTGGAGATTCAAATTTTCTAAAGTATAGAGTTTTTTGTATGGAAAGAGGTACCTGAATATGGAGAAGATATTTCCAGACAAGATTATCGAAGAACTGGATGAATATCACTCCTACGAAGGTCTGACCCAAACGTAGGGAAGAAGAATAAACCATAGAATTGAATACTTTCAGCTCATGAAAAAGGATATGGGACAAATATGTTAAGGATGGATATTTTATTGCAGATCCCTACATACTGTTGTTTAAGACAAATAAGGACAAAAGAGGCATTCTTCCCAAGAATGAAGTTACCATTATTTAACAAACCCGTTAGGGGGTTAAAATATGCAGGGCCACCTAAGGGCATTTGCTGCATTGTCAAATAAATAGCATCTTTTAGCTGACAAGTCTGTTATGTGGACTGTTTATGCAAGGCCACCTATGAGCACGTGCTGCATAGTCAGGCAAAAGAATTCTCAGAAGTTTGACATTTTTGTGACTAGAAGTCATGAAAAGGGTTATGAAGATCTGAAAATATTTAAGGTTAGGATTATAACACATAAAGATGGGTATTGTCTAATGTATATAGAGATACATAGGTCAATGATAACCATAATCATGTTGTGGCTGGGTCCTGAATTGAAATTTTGGACTTCACTACGTATCTCATATGAATGAGAATCAAGCCATACGTAGTTCTTGAAATGAAGTTTAACGTCGTGCAGGACGAAAGTATGAGAGATCTTAGTTTAGGGTCATAGAATTCGGACCATAATAATGAATACACAGTGTGTGTTTTCATGAGGACTTTTCAGCTAAGGGACTGGAAGTGATATTTGGGGTTAGGCCCAAAAGACTTGGGACTGGATTCAAGGGATACTCGAATGTTCCTACGTATCCCATAAGGATGGGAATCAAGTCCACGTAGTTCTAGAACTACCATTTGTACAAATTTGGTTCGTACATGTGAAGGGTGAAAGGGGACTTTAGTGCAATGATGGTTTAACCTAAGATAAAATGTTTAGGCATTACCATGTATGCACGTAGTCTTTTGAAATGAAACATGATTGAAAAAATCAATGTCAATAATAGTTCTCTATCAAATGAGGAAATCAAAGAATACTGTAGTTTATTGTCGTACCGGACAAAAGTGTTGTATAGTTTAACATCATATAACAAGGACGGAAGTGAATCAATGTAAATATATTGATTCCAGGGGCGGTTTCATGAATCAACATCATATGAGATGGTGGTGAACCAATGTGAAGAGATTGTTTTTTGGGCTTGACCCCTGGGAGGTTTCCTACATACCCATCCTGGAGGGCAAGGATCAAAGTCCGTGTAGTTCAATTAAAGAATGAATTAATGATCAAGTTGTTCTTGGGGACAATGATCTAATAAAATTGTTGTTGGGACTTACACATGGTTAGCGGCCCAAAGAGAGTGTTATGGTTGATGTTTTCTCTAAGCTCACGCGAGTCATACTCGGTGTGAGAAACAAGAGGTAACAACAACCTTAACGATGCATAGTTTAATGTCATGTAGGACATAAAAAAGGGACTATGCAGTTTAAAGTCTTGGAGTTAGGACTATTGGTGCTGCATAGTTTAGTGTCATGTAGCAGGGACAAAATAACAGTTTAATGTCATGTAGGACATATCAAGGACTTTCTGTACAGTTTAGCGTCATGTAGTTAGGACGATGGGGACAATACAGTTTAACGTCATATTGGACAAAAGGGGGACTGTGCAGTTTAATGTCATGCAGTAAGGACAAAATAACACACCATTTATGTCATGTTGGACGCATTGGGGATTTTTTCAACAGTTTAATGTCATGTTGGAGGAAAGTGTAAATAGTTTAAGGTCATATGCATGGACCATGGATGGTGCAGTTTAATGTCATGCTGGACCATTGATGATTATATAGTTTAACGTCTTTCCAGACATAAGGGACTTTTATACAGTTTAGCGTCATGTAGTTAGGACGTCACAGTTTAACGTCTTGCTGGACATAAGGGACTTGCAAATAGATTATGGTCATATTCATGGACCAGTGATGATGCAGTTTAAGGTCATGCTAGATGGTTTAGGGAACTTTTTCACAATTTAACATCGTGTGGGACAAATTTGCAGTTTAAGGTCATACTGGACCATTGCTGTATAGTTTAACGTCATATAGCAAGGACGAACTGGTGCTGCACAGTTTAGTTTCATGTTGCAGGGACATCTTTTCTATAGTTTAACGTCATGTTGGACGAAAGTGCAAATAGTTTAAGGTCATATGCATAGACTGTGGATGATGCAGTTTAATTTCATACTGGACTTTTAAGTGCTTATGTAGTTTAACGTCTTTCCAGATGTAAGGGACTTTCCTACAGTTTAACGTCATATTGGATGAAGTTGCTGTTTAAGGTCATACTGGACCATTGCTGATTATGTAGTTTAACGTCTTTCTAGACGTAAGGGACATTCCTATAGTTTAACGTCATGTTGGATGAAGTTGCAGTTTAAGGTCATACTAGACCATTGCGCTTATGTAGTTTAACGTCTTTCCGGACGTAAGGGACTTTCCTACAGTTTAACGTCATGTCGGACGAAGTTGCAGTTTAAGCTCATATTGCACCATTGTGCTTATGTAGTTTAACGTCTTTCCGGACGTAAGGGACTTTCCTACAGTTTAACGCCGTGTTTGATGAAGTTGCAGTTTAAGGTCATAGTGGACCATTTCTCTTATGTAGTTTAACGTCTTTCCGGACGAAAGGGACATTCCTATAGTTTAACGTCATGTTGGACAAATATGCAGTTTAAGGTCTTACTGGACCATTGCCCTTATGTAGTTTAACGTCTTTCCGAATGTAAGGGACTTTCCTACAATTTAACGTCATGTTGGACGAAGTTGCAGTTTAAGGTCATACTGGACCATTGCTGTATGAACCAATTGTAAGAGTCTTGGATCTAGGGACTATATTTTGTGTTTATACAAAATATTTCTTCAGAAATCTGGCATTGGTTGGAGTCGTGATGAGTTCTATGTCCATTGAGATTAATGAATATGCTCCATTTGAGTAGACCTTATGTATTGAATAAGGTCCTTCCCATTTTGGTTCAAGCTTGGGAGGCTTCTTTCCTGGTATCATTGGTGTTCTGAGAACCAATACCAATTCTCCCTGAATGAATGAACGAAGACGAACTTTTTTGTTAAAAGCTCGTGATATTCGATTCTGATAGATTTCCTAGTGGTGCAAAGTGCACAATCTTTTCTCATCTAACCGTTCCAATTCATTCAATAGCTTTTTGGGATTGCTCATCTGTAGATAACTGATCACAAATGGCTACTCTGAGTGAGGGAAATTGAACTTCAATTGGCAAGACTCCTTCTGTTCCATATACCAACGAATATGGAGTTGACCGCGTTGCATTGCGGGTGGTAGTCTGATAAGCCCATAAATCATGAAAGAGTTTATCAGGCCATGACCTCTTATCTTTATCCACCATCATTTGCAGTATATTTGAAAGAGTCTTGTTAAAGGCTTCTATTTGGCCATTGGCCGCCGCATGATACCAAGATGAATGGTTGGATTTAATGTTGTATTCTTGATACAATTTCTTTACCTCAGAAGAACAGAAGTTGGTGCCGTTGTCCGTCAATATGGTATGAGGGACACCAAATCTAGTAATGATGTTATACTTGATGAAGCTAACAATGCATTTAGAACTGACTTCATTGAGAGGTACTGCCTCTACCCATTTGGAAAAGAAATCAGTAGCAGTAAGAATGTACTTAAACTACTTGGCCGTAGCTGAAGGGTAAGGTCCCCCCACATCCATTCCCCATGTGGAAAATGGCCATGAGTATTTAGCCGTATGAAGCAACTATGGAGGTTAATGAATGAATTTGTCATGTACTTGACATGAATGACACTTGTTTGTGAAATCAACACAATCTTGTATCATTGAAGGCCAAAAGTATCCAAGCCTTCGAATTTTATTAGACAGTCTATGTCCAGACTGGTGGGCACCACATACTCCTACATGCACTTCTTTTATGACAGCCATTGTCTCTTCACCATCAGTACATCTGAAGAGAACTCCATCAAAACCACGTTTGTAGAGAATTTTCTCTAGGTGGTTTGGGCCATCATAAAGAGTAAAATTGACCACACGTCGCCGGATTTGTTCTTTCTCGGCTCTATCAGGTGGAAGTGTTCCATTTTGAAGGTATTCCCTGATAGGTCACATCCATCCTGTAGTATGACCATACGGTTCAGGAATGGGACTAATTTCATTAATTTCCTCTGTTCTGGCTTGAACATAAGGAGAAATTGCATGACGATGGGCAATACTGATGGTTGTCTCGTCCCGATTTGGATCTGCTAGAGCTGTGGCTATATTAGCCAGTGCATCTGCTTGAGCATTTTGTGATCTTGGGATATAAGAAAATGTCAGTTCTGAAAGGAATTCCGCCATTAACTCTCTGACGTAATCATACAAAGGGATTAATTCTTCTTTTCTGGTGGCATAATCCCCATTGACTTGTTTGATTACCAGATCTGAATCACCTTTCACCTTTAAGTGATTCACTTGTGCTTGAAGCGCTAACTCCAAGCCTGTGATAAGAGCTTGGTATTCAGCTTCATTATTGGTACCACCTTCCCACAATAAAAAGGAATAAGGTAATAATGCCTTATCTGGAGAAATGAGTACAATTCCTAAACCAACTTTGTTGAATTTAGGATTTTCCATTTTCTTCCCTGTTGGACTTCTGAAAGCACCATCAAAATACATTTCCCTTGTTTGAGGACTCTCTTGAATAGAGAAAACTTCCTCATCAGGGAGTTCAATATCTGAAGACGTGTCTTCCACTAAAGGATGTTTAGCCAGGAAATCAGCAAGAGCTTGGCCATTAATTGCCTTTTGATATACATACTGAATGTCGAACTGCTGCAAAATAACTGCCCACCTTGCTAGACGTCATGTAAGCATTGGACGACTAAGGATGAATTTGAGCGGATTATTGCGAGATACCAATTGGACCTCGTGATGTTGCAGGTAGTGTCTCAGTTTCTAAACTGCAAAGATTAATGCCAGGCAGCACTTCTCAATACTTGAATACCGGGTTTCTGCTTCAAGCATAGTTCTACTGAGATAGTAGAGGCTATTTTCATTCCCAGCATCATTCTTTTGAGTGAGAAAGGCACCCAATGATCGCTCTAGAGCTGTCACGTAGAGGATAAGTGGTCTACCTTCAACAGGTGGCATGAGTACTAGTGGAATCAAGAGGTATTTCTTGAGAACATCAAATGCTTCTTGACATTCTTCAGTCCACTGGTAAGTGACTCCTTTCGTCAATAATATGTTAAAGGGTACACTTTTTCCTGCCAAATTGGAAATGAAACGCCGAATATAGGCTAAGTGTCCTTGAAGTCCTCTTAATTCTTTCAAATTTTGAGGAGGTGACAAACCAAGGATTGATTTGGTCTTCTCAGGATCGACTTCGATACCACGATGGCGTACAACAAAGCCGAGAAATTTTCCTGAGGTTACCCCAAAAGCACATTTTAAGGGGTTCATCTTCAAATTATGTTGTCGAAGCTTGTGAAATATGACTTCCAAATCAGGAAAGTGATTAGAACTTTGTTTGTATTTAACCACCAAATCGTCTACATAGCATTCAATAAACGTCCCTAAGAATGGTTTGAAGATACGATGCATAGCGCGTTGATATGTTGCACCTGCATTCTTTAAACCAAAGGGAATCACCCGGTAACAAAACACACCTTGAGGGGCTCTGAAGGCTGTAGATTCCTCTTCTTCTGGGGCCATTCAGATCTGATTATATCTGGAATATCCATCCATGAAGGAAAGTACTTCCTAGCCAGTCGTCGCATCAATTAAGAGTTCTATAATCAGAACTGGGAAATCATCTTTAGGACAATACCGATTAAGATCTCTGAAATCGATGCAAACCCTAATTTGTCCATTATTATTCTTTATAGGGACAATATTAGCCAACCACTTGGGATACTGAACTTCTTTGACGAAGTTATCTTTGATCAGCTTATCCACTTCAGCTTCAATTTTGGAAGCATAGGTTGGGTGTGTTCTTCTCGCGGCTTGCTTAAATCCTCGATGTTATTTTGGTAAACCCAAATGATGAGTAGCAACATCAGGATCAAGCCCAGGCATTTCTGTATAATTCCAAGAAAAAATATCTTTATTTTTCTTTAGAAAAGAAATATACATCACTTGATCTTCAAGGGTAATGGACGCACTAATTAAAGTGGGGCGTGGATCTTTCTCTGTACCCAGATTTATTTCTCTAAGTTCATCCACAGTGGTAGAGATACCTTCCTCAAATGTTGGAGGAGCATCTGTAAGATCTTCCTCTTCCTCTTCATTACGTGCTATTTCTTCCGTTTCTACTTGCAAAGTAGATGACAAAACGAAATTCTCATGATCATAAGAGATGTCAAAATTTTCACATTTTGAAGATGAAGCTTCCATTTCTGACCCTATTGTTAATAAAGGGTCTTCTTTGGGAAATAAAGAGGAGATGATGGATTGAGAATCGACATCATTATTCACCTCTGATGTTGCTATAACTTCTTCTGGCCTGATTGGAGAAGTATAGACTTGTTGGACTTTAGCAGATGAAATGAAAACGTCACCACTTAGGCTTTCATCACTGTTTGTTAGGTTACCAATTTTTCCCATGTTGTCTGGCTCGATTGCCGTAATTGACATTATGGATCTTTCCATAAGAGTATTTTGATTTGGGCATATTTTTTCTATTTGAATAATAGGTAACACATAATCTATACTCACATGTGTAAATGGAATTATTGGAATCTTCTCCAAACCATATGGAGCATTAACTTTGGTAATTTCCTTCATTGTAGATTTTTCTCTTCCCTTCATGTGATAAAATTCCGCCTCAATGTATTGAGACTCACATGTCTTGAACGGGGCCTTATCACCATACAATGTTCCAACATGACCATTGAAACAGTATTTGAGACATTGATGGTATGATGAAGGAATAGTTGCATGCTGATGTAGCCAGGGTCTTCCAAGCAAAACGTTGAAAGCTGAGTCTTGATCAACAATCATGAAATCCGAATTGGATACAAGATCTCAAAACTAAGTTCTGAGTGTAACTTCGCCCAGTGGTTCTTGTTCATTTTTATCATATCCTTGTAACATCATGGTAGAAGGAGATAGATTAGATTCCTTGAGGCCCAATCGACGAAGTGTACGAATGGGCATGAGGTTGACTCCTGAACCATTGTCAATGAAAGCTCTTCGGATATCTAAACCATTGACTTTTCCAGATAAGTACAAAAGTTTTATGTTCCCATGCACAACATCATATTCATCTTTATCAGTAAAAGATATCACTGCATGGCATTCTGCAGGATTATTCTCTATGTGATAGACTTAAGCTGCAGTAATTTCAGCTTCAAACTCCCGAGGACTTGACAAAGCTTCGATGAGTGCTTCTCGAAGATCTTTTGACAGATTCAAAGCATCCAAAATTGATAACTTGTCTGGTACTTGGGCCAAGTGTTTCAATATATCATACTTTTGATCTGAAGGTCTGTGTTTCCCAACAGGAATATGTGGTTTAGCAGGTACCTTGGAAGCAGATGCTTTGGAAGCTGATGCATCTTGTATTGGGATAGAAGTTGGCAATATCCTTGGTTTTGGAAGATTAGACCGATTAGATCCAGTTACTTGCTGAGATAATGAAGATGGAATTTTCAATCAGTCTTCTAAAATAACTGTGCCAAGACTGAGTTGAATATTGGCAGAAGAACTTGCATGTTCTTTTTGAGCTCGCTGAAGTGCTCTACCACGAGTTTCTGCTGCATACACAGTGCTAGCAGGGGTAGAATTGGAGTAGTGGCATCAGAAAGATCCACGTCTTCCCCTGTATCCTGAACCTCTGGAACTTCCTCAGATTCCCTTATTTGATACATGGAATTTAGGCTCATCAAAATTACGACTGGAATATGGATCTGTTAATTGAATCATATTAACAGAACCGAAGATTAACTCTTCGTCTGATAAAGACTCTGCCTGGTTAGCCTGTTTAGGCTGTGCCGTTTGGTGGGGCGGTGCTCGTGGATTTGAAGTAGATGGCATAAAGTCTGCCAGAGTCAAAGACAATTTAGGCTTTGACACATACTCATCTTCTTCTGATTCTTTTTTCTTCTTTGAATCACGCCGTTTCTTTGAGGATTTTCCCTCTGATGAAGAGGTTTTTACCGCAATATTCATGGTAGAAGACACAAATGGTTTCTTTAATTGTGTTCGCAAAATGGCATGAGTCTGATTGATTGTCTTTCTGACCATCCAATCATCATATTTCTATGCATTTCTACTTTTGAATTCTTTCCATTCACCTTCCTCCTCTGGAATTGTAGCAGTAACACATGCTATCTGAGTCGAAGAACCTTTCAACTTGACTTGTCCTAAGTCAACCATCTTTTGCAGGAGGTCATTAAAGACAAAACACTCCTGGATGAGATGCCCCAACATTTTATGAAAGGGACAATAATTGGGACGGTCTTCATCTCCTTCCTTGTATGGCCTCTTGGGCACTGGTAATTGAACCAAATTATTTTCCAGAGTTGAAATGAAGTAACCAGGAACTTGCTCACTTCGGAAAGAGTATGTTTTACTCTTCAAATCATCAAATTGTTTTCATCATTGATCTCTTTGATCATTTGGACCAAACGGCCTTTGTTGTTGGCGTTCAGGAGGTGGATCCCTTCGAGAAACTGAAGGTTTTGAAGTAGAAATAGGTATAGGTGCTTGTTTAAGCATAACTATAGCAGTTTCTACATTACCCATTCTCCTTCCTAGAGCTGATGGAATTACACGAGATTTAACCTTAGCCTGTATAAGGGAATCTTCAATCTGCTGAGTGATTGAAGTAAGGTCTCGAAACCCTCCTGTGTATTTCACAGGGATTAATGGCGTGCGTAATTCTTCACGCAAATTTGCCACACAGATTGGCAACAGCTCCTCCTGAGGGAGTGCTAAACTCAGGGAATACGTTAATCCCTTCTAGCGAGAAATGAAATCAGAGACTCTTTCATTCTCCCTTGGCTTGCAGTTTGTAAGATCGAAAACTGTCGTTTTTGGCAGAGTTGAGCTGAACAGAAGAATGAATTTTTGCCGAAGATCCTCCCATCCTATGATTGACCGGGATTGCAATCTTGTATACCAGACAAAAGCTGGTCCTTACAAGGTTCGCACGAAGCATCTGAGTTTCACTGCTTCTTTCTGTTCTAGAGTTCCCATCATAGGATCACAACAAGACACATAATGTGTCAAATGTTGTCCAGGGTCGCCTGATCCATTGAAAGTGGGGAAAACAGGGTTTCCAAAACTGGATGGAGGAGAAATTGAATCTACCCATTCAGGGTAAACTTTCTTTTCAGGTTGAACTTGCACCCATTTCCCTTCCATAGTTTCTAACCGAGATGTTATTGACTCAATAGTAGTTATTATATTTTGAGAAACATCAGGTTGAACTTGGTTTTGGGTAGGTGCAATGAATGGAGCTTGGACAGACGTGGTGGTTGGTGCTGCAACTGATGGTAGTACTGCCAACCGTTGTTGCACTTGACCCGTAGGATTAGAATTATGAGGGTGTACTGATAAAGGAGGATATTCCTGATCCATCTCAGTAGTTTCAACAAATTCCTTCGGCTATCGGACTTCAGCATTCTTAAGAAGAAGACTACTCTGAAGTAGTTCTGCATTCAACCTTCTTAATTCTTTTATTTCTTCCTCATGTTGTGCAAACCTTTTCTCTAATGAGAGTGATTGACCTTCTCCAGAGGAAGGATATGTAACCTGATTCTTTCCCTTCCCTTTGTTGGATACTTTTTGGAGAGAAGGAAGTGGATTACCTAGGTTATGAGTAATACTTTGACTTCATGTACGCACACCTTCTTCATTTGTATCGGTGCGTACATTTTCTTGAGCATGACGCTCTTCATCTGAGTCCCCTGAGGGAACCTCCTCTGGTGGATTAGCAACAATGGCATTGATGACATTTATTGATGCATAATGCATTGAATCTCTTCTATCAACATTTCTGTGATATTGTCTTATTTTCATGTCTTTGATGAGACATTGCCTTTTGTTGATTCAATCTTTTAGGAACTTCTTGACGAGCTATAACTTGGAGGTAATCTCCTGATAATTTGGCTCTTCATACCTCTTGGGTCTTCTTCCCTAATAGAGAAAAGACCGACATTCTCTGAGAAGGGGATTGATTATTTGAAAGAGTCACCAGTCTTGTGAACTGGGGATGTTCCTGCTGATTCCGCTCAACTCGTCGAATCCCATTTTTTGACTCTGAGGGTTGGGTTAAAGAAGTCCACAGTCTGACAAGCTGGGGTGGCCCTTGACATGCTATGTCTGAGATCTTCTTAAAATATCTCTTGCTCTTGCGAATCTTAGCTAGGAAATTAGCTGGATGGATTAGCCTGTATCCACTTTTATCACCTGGTTCAATAGACCGTTGGATGATTTCCGAAACTTCTATCATTTGATGACGTGTTTTCTCCATACGAGAGGCTTGTGCAATATTCTCGCCTGCTTGATGTAGGAGAAATTCAACAACTTGTTCTCTATATGCTTGATTTTGAGAGGAACTAGTTGAAGCCTGTTCTTGAGCAAGATTTTGATTATGAACAAATCCCTTTGAATGTGGCCGGCCATGGGCAATAACATTGCCTGAGACCATTTTCTGCGGGCTTTGCGGACTGGAAAGCAATGTGAATTGTAGTGCTCCGTGAACACCCCATCCTCTGATATGAACACCAGATGGAGCATTGGCAATTAACTGACGCAATTTTCTTAGTCCACCAAGGCATGAACATTGAAGGGTTCTCTGCTGCTTTTCAGCCTTCGAATATCGAGAGACTGATAGAGATACCAAATCAATCTGACGTTGTAGCCCTTATATTATCTTAAGATGATTTTCATATTCATCATAAGATAATACCTTCTTCTTCAATTGACAAAGAGTTTTCCATATGTTGAGACGAATATCATGGATTCCATCATCCGTCAACATCTTTGGAATGTCGTATTGGGAGTCAGCCAAAGGCCGAAACATGACTGGTACTTCACTTTTTGCTAGTTTTTTCCTCATGTTCAGAATTTCCTCTTTATCATTAAATGAAGATTCTTCTACCTGTTTTGACCAGAGTTGGTGTTTCCTTGTTGCTTCATCGGATTCAACAAGATTGGTAGAGATATCATTGATCAAACTAAAAGATGCATGACTTAGGGGTGGTTCGGAGAATGACCTACACCCTGGGCTATCTTCGGATTTAGAAAGTATTTCACCTGTTAGCGATAAAGTATCAGACATGACTGGTTTCGCATTTGCATGTGCCTCAAGATAAGAGGGCTTTCTCGGCACTACATTGTCCACTGGAGTATTTTCCGGACAATGTGAATCACTACTGCGGAGAGGACTTTCCCAACGAAAATCATCATCATGGGGAGGACCACCATAATGGGTTATAGCAAAAGATGAGATCTCTTTCTCCTTGGTCTTCTGACCACACAGAGGGTTCTTGTGGCTCTCATCTAAGAAGAAACTTCAAGATTGACCGAATTTTCATGAAGCATACCTTCATGAGGATGTGTCTGTTGAAGACATTCGGAATTAATGTTCCCGTTATTGGGAACTGAGGGAGTAGAACCATGTATTCCAACAGATAAATGTCTGAGGCTTCAAGAATTCCAACATCGAGCAAGGCCTTGTTACAGATTGGCCTTTGATCTCCTGACTGTGCTGGGCGGATCTTTTTCTTAGATGCCTTCTTACTCTCTTTGGAAACCACTTGTTGATGAATGTGGTTACTCTGAGAAGGTGTATGTGCCTGATTTGGAAAGATGGTCAGGTTAGGCTGACGATCTCCACTCAAATCAGGTGTATGTGCCTGATTTGGTTGTCCGTATGATATGGGGGAGTATGCCCCATAATCCTCTTAGACTGGAACAGATGTGTGTGTCTGTTCCGGAGTGAATCGTTGATGTGTCACTCCACTGCTAGGGATAGATTTATGTGTCTTTCCCTAAGATGATGCTGAATTTGTTATGATATCCTGGCAAGCATCCAGAATATGAGCAGGAATTTTCTTCTGCTCATTCACCATTGACAAAATATGTTTGGTGACTTCAGCCGCCGGAACAGGAATATACGTCCATTCCGTTCTTGGAGTAGGTGTATGTGCCTACTCCTATCCTCCTTTTCCTTTCAGTGAATCCTGACAGTACTCAAGTGTGGAGGCAGAGAGTTGAGTCTGCCTCCTGTTTGTCGTCGGGGCTTTCCGACTGACTTCTCCGTGCGCTACCAAGAGAGACTGTTGGTAGGTTTGATTAGTATTAGCAGGTGTATGTGCATGTTGTTTACACTTTTCCAAATGCGGTTGATGAGATCCATCATATGTAGTCAGACGAGCCTGCTAACTAACTGATGATGTATAAGCAGGTGTATGTTCCTGCCTATAGTACTCCGCCGGAATTGCCTGGCGGGATTGGCTTGATGCTGCCAGACGAGTCTGCTGGACAGCGGAATTAAAACTGGAAGGTGTGTGTGCCTGCTCGTTGTTTTCCACCAAGTTAGGTTGGTGGACTTCTCCGGAGATGGCAGGGATGATAACCTGCCCATTGTTAACCGGATTCTGTCTCTGGCGGTTCATCTTGCCTGCTCGGGTTCGAGGAACCTGAGCTGAATGCCTGGAGTTGGTACCCTCATCATGTTGAGGGCGCACTACCGCACGAGTCTGGCGATGATTGTTGATGGGAGCCCTCAGGAAGGACTCCTATCTTTTTTAATTAAGGCCCTGAGGGACCTGCTCATTCACTTCCTCAGAGTAAGGGAGTGAATGGAAATTGCGTTCCGGGGATAACGACCCGAAACGGTTGGAGACGGTAGTCAGCACCGCCTGTCTCTTGATCACTGGTCGTCGTTGTCTGGACGACCTGTGTGAGTTGTTCACTTGGAGGGCCTGTCGGGCAGCCTCCAGAGTTGGGATGGTACCGTGTTGACGGTACTCCTTAACCAGCGCATTTGATACCCAGCGTTGAAGACGTTGAGTAGGTGATGTCATCCTCAAAGCGGATGACGATCCAGTAGGAATAGCAGCAATGGTATTTGTAGCAGCAGTATTCACAAATGTGAATTTGAGAGCAGCCATTATGGAAATACAGAAGATTTGGAAAAGAGTGCCTTAGATATAACAGACGTAATCAAGATGAAATTCAGCCACTTCATCCTTTGGATGAGCACACATGTCAATGATTGTTTTTGTTAGCCCTTTTATTGAGTTTTAAATAGGGGCTTAACAAATAGGCAAAACACCACTTTAACTTGGTTAAGGATTCACGTCGGGTTCACCATTTTTGTTTCGCACAGAATTCGGGGATGACCTCCTGGACGGGAGATTCAAACGATCCGATCGGTTTCTAGCGGGTTTGTTCATAGAACCGGAAACATCCAATGATTCCACATCCATTTGGACCTACTTTCCAAAGGTAGGCGCTCATTAGCTTGTGGACTGATGAGGTTTAGGAATTTGCATTGGTCGAGAGGATGGGAGGTCGGACTCATCACACCTTTTTGAGGGGAATTATTGTCTACTCCGGGACTCTTTTTATAGATTTAAGTTATGTTCGTGAATCCTTATTACATTACCAAGTATAAAATGAGCTTTCCTTTAGTTTTAACAATCAATTATTAAATATGTAAGAAATTTAGAGAATCTTTTATATGTATTCGAGGTTCTTCATCAATAGAGAATAATATGTATCTATTTAGAGATTCTTGGTCAATGGTATCCTTCAAAACATTTATATAAAAGTCTCTTGGTCATTATGATGACCATGCTGGTTTTAAAGCCACTCAGTGGGGCACTTGATGTTTATCGTCATTCAGAAGGATATAGATTATTTCAGAGTTGGGATCGAACCCATAAATGGGCTACCTACGTATCCTTTGTTTTGGAAAAGGAATCATAACCCACGTAGATCGAGTAATAGAGTATGACGTTTATGATTAATGGCTCAAAGAAGGATGTCATAATTACTTTTACACTCTAAGCTCACGTGAGTCATGCTCGGTGTGAGAAACAAGAGGTATTGGTAAAAATTATACAATTGTTCCATGAAAGATGCAATCATAAGAAATGGTTTGGGGATTATGTATATATGACTGCACAGATAGATGAAGGTTTAGGATTTACTTTTAGGGAGAAAATCCAGGAACATGGTCCATAAAAGAATATGTGCTTTATGGAGATTTGAATACTCTAACTTGGGACTTATTCCTGAAAAGGAAACCCAAATTAGGAAAGGATTGATAACTGGGTTTTACTCCTGAGAAGGAATCCCAGATCAAATGAACATTAGGACTGGTTAAAGAGAAATTAAGGGACTCGGGGCTTACTCCTAAGAAGGATTCCCATATTTGAGATTGGGGTATACTCCTAAGAAGGATTCCCAAATTAAGGGACTCGGGGCTTACTCCTAAGAAGGATGCCCATATTTGAGATTGGGGCATACTCCTAAGAAGTATGCCCAAATTAAGGGACTTGGGGCTTACTCCTAAGAAGGATGCCCATTTTTAGATTGGGGCTTACTCCTAAGAAGGATGCCCAAATTAGAGGACTTGGGTCTTACTCCTAAGAAGGAGGCCCATATTTGAGATTGGGGCTTACTCCTAAGAGGGATGCCTAAATTAGAGGACTTGGGGCTTACTCCTAAGAAGGATTCCCAAATTAGAGGACATGGGGCTTACTCATAAGAAGGATTACCAAATTTGAGATTGGGGCTTACTCCTAAGAAGGATGACCAAGTTAGAGGACTTGGGGCTTACTCCTAATAAGGATACCCATATTTGAGATTGGGGCTTACTCCTAAGAAGGATGCCCAAATTAGAGGACTTGGGGCTTACTCCAAAGAAGGATTCCCATATTTGAGATTGGGGCTTACTCCTAAGAAGGATGCCCAGATTTGGGAACTTTAAGAATTTGGGACTTACTCCTGAGGAAGATGCCCAGATTAAAGGACTTATAACTGGGGATTATTCCTGAAAAGGAGACCCAGGTTAAGGATTCTCTCATCTTAAAGGATGAGGTTGAATGAATGAACTCTCAATCTTTGGTGACATAAAGATGTGTAAATCACTAGGTTTTGAGAGTTATTTCACTGAATTCCTTTCAGATAAGGAATTCAAATCCAGAAATCATGCCATAAATGGGTTTGATGAGTATTTTGAAGACTGAAACTTGAATAGGAAAGGTGAAATGGATTAAGAGGGGTGAAATGGGAAGAAAAGGCACCCAAAAAGGAAGGGGCGCGCAGGTCTTGGAAGGCGCGCAGGTATTGCGGCGGCGCACAAGTATTGGCCGCGCAGGTATACCTGCGCGGCATGTGGGGTTCTTGCGCAATTTTCAACCAGCAATAAAATACTTGAGCGACTCTTTATTAAACCCTTTAGAATCCTCTTGAGGTTCTTCCAGAAAAGGAACGCGCAAATTATATTGAAGGAATGAGGAGGCATGCAAGTGTGGTCACTTCCCTTAAGGGCTGGCCACTCAGGCGCGCAAGTGTTGATGAGTTTCAACACTTAGGCCTTCCTCCCTCTCTTTAGATCTTCCGTTCTAGGTAATAAATTACCTTAGAAGTGTTTCGGAAGCTTTTAGAAGAGACTTGGGCGTCGGGAGCTTCAATCCGGGTTTCTGGAAAAAGATCCTCCCGAATGTGGGGCCCGTAGGGTCAATTTATAGGCAGGAGAAGACCCCGGGCAGTTACCGAGCGGTTATCACTTAGGTCGCGCAAGTCACTTGCACGACCATAGGGCGTCGCGCAAGTAGACTTGCACGACCACTAGGTGGCGAGCATGTGTACTTGCGTGACCATGAGGGAACTTGCGCGACCTATGGGCAATGTTCTCCTTGTTCATCCCGTTGTCGATTTTTGATGTTTCTTCAAAGGATGAATCACATCGGACTAAAGTATTTCCCTTTTTTCAGTCGTTAGACTCTGTGACGGAAAGGAGCGTCAACATACCCGCAGATGGGCTACCTAAGTATCCTTTATTTTAGAAAAGGAATCATAACCCACATAGTTCTAGTAAAGTAATATGAGTTTTATGCATGATTGATGGCTCAAAGAAATATTTCATAATTACTTTTACACTCTAAGCTCACGTGAGTCATGCTCGGTGTGAGAAACAAGAGGTATTGGTAAAACTAGACAATTGTTCCATGAGATATGAAATTATAAGAAATAATGTGGGGATTCTGTATGTATGACTGCCCAGATAGATGAAGATTAGGATTTACTTTATGGAAGAAACCCGAGAACAAGGTCCATAATGGTATATATGCTTTATGGAGATTTGGATACTTAACTTAGGACTTAGTCCTGAGAAGGATGGCCAAATTAGGGAGGACTTATCATTGGGTTTTACTCCTGAGAAAGAATCCCAAATCAAAAGTAAATTAAGACTAGTTAAGAGAAATTATGACTGGGGCTTACACATGAAAAGGAAACCCAGGTTAAGGGAATTGGGATTTTGGGAACATTGGGCTTACTCCTAAGAAATAGGCCCAGGTTAGGGTACATGGATTTTGTGAACATGGGGATTACTCCTAAGGAGGATTCCCATATTAAATGAATTATGGTTGTGGCTTAAATCTGATGAGGATGCCCAAAATTAAGGGAACTTGAAGACTGGGGCTTATTTATGAAAAGGAGGCCCATGATAGGGGACTTGGGGCTTACTCCTAAGGAGAATGCCCAAATTTGGGATTTTGAGGTTGGGACTTACTCCTGAATAGGAGACCCGTATTAAATATCCTCTCATCTTTAAAGGATGAGGTTTAATGTATAAAATCTATAACCTTAGTTGAATAATGATATGTAAATCACTAGGTTTTGAAAAATGATTCACAGAACTCCTTTCAGATAAGGAAGCCAACAAAGGAACCATGCCATAAATGGATTTGAAGAGGGTTCTGATGGCCAAAAATTGAAGAGGAGAAGTGGATATGAAGAAGTCAAGTGAATAGGTATGAGGTGCATCGAAAAAGAGAGAGGCATTCATGTCCTGCGTGGGCGTGCAAGTCCTAGTCGTGCAAGTATACTTGTGCGACTCATGGGGAATTGCGCGACGGTCAACCCTTAGGGTAATACTTGGGCGAGACATGGCTCAAGCCCTTGGTATTATCCCTAAAGTCTTCCAAAAGAGTGGCGCACAAGTTTTATTGAAAGGATAAGGCGGTGCGCAAGTGTGGCCATTTCTCTTATGTTCTGGCCACTTTAGGCACGCAAGTGTTGATGAGTTTCAACCCTTAGGCCTTGTTTCCCCTATTTAGAGCTTCCATTCTAGGTAATAAATTACCATAGAAGTGTTCATAAGACTTCTAGAAGAGACTAGGGCACTAGCATCTCGAATATTAGTTTTGAAATTTTTCTGTCCTAAAATGGGGTGCCCACAAGGGGTATTTATAGGCTTCTGAAGACCCTGGGAAAAAAATCAAAGAGGGTGCGCAAGTCACCTTGGAAACCACTATGCGGCATGCAAGTATACTTGTGCGACCATGACGAAACATGTGTGACCCAAGTAGGAGGAAATCCTTCTTCATGAGTTTGTCAGTTTTTGATGTTTCTTCAATGGATGAATCACATTGGATTAAGGTATTTCCCTATTTTAGTCATTAAACTTTGTGAAGAATAGGGGCATCAAAAAAAGTCCCCCCTCAGAGTTGGATCCGAAAGAAATGAGGATATGACTCCGAGGTAAAGAAGAAACCCAAAGAACATGTGGCGCACAAGTGTTGAGCACGCAAATGACGTCGCACAAGTATTGAGCACATAGATGGCGTCGTGAAGGCTTATGTACGCTGGCTTCAGCACGCATGGTTGCATCCTTGCCTATAAATATGGCTTTCCTCTTGCGCAAATCACCTGACATTAAACAGTTTCAAGCTCTCGTCGCTCAAGTTGCCACAGTAGCGCAAGTTACTTGTTTTCCACTGTTTCTTTGTGTCACACTTCTGTAGAGGTATTTTGACCAGCGCGGTGATACTTACACGCCAAAAATTTTGCGATGCACTTATACTTGCACACCAACATTGGGACTTGTGCGCCTCAATGCCTTAGCCATTTTCCAGTTTTCTTCAAAAATTTTTGAAAAATAAACTTACATAAAAGTAATTTATTCAACCTTTGTGCAGATTAAATGGCTCCCAGGAGATTCAGAATGGATAATGAACTAGCTAGCAAGTGAATTGACGATATGAGGAGCATCATTGGCCATTATTATTATAATATCTGCGACAACACTCTTCCAGATTCGGCCAAGTACCAGAAGAAGTATCATCTTGACTTTCCACAGAGTATTTATCTACCTTTGTATGCCTATGGTCATCTGTGTGAAATCACCATTATAGAGGAAATGAACCATCTCCCAAATTCTTGGTTTCATAATTACACCAATTTTGCTTCAGAAAATATCTCTGGTGGATGAGCATTTATAAATACCAGAACAGTGGAGAAGGGATACATAATTCATTATAGCCCATGTACCTCAGATCTGAAACCTAACAAGTCTGAGCTGCAACCACAATGTTATACCTCAACTTTCTAAAACTCTCAGATCAATCAATCCAAAGGATGGGAGAAGAGTTCGAATATTCATCCTAGAGGAGGTGTGAATCCAACTTGGATGTGGGCATACTAGGTGCGACAAACCTGCACAGAGATTGTCGATGATTTGAAAGGAGCTTCAATATATGAAGCCGTCTAGGCTGGGCAAACATATTTTTACAGGAATGATGACTTTGTTCCAGAGATACACATCCATTAGAGCCCAGAATCAAATTATTTCCATCTAACTCATCGAGAAGTTGGAATCAGTCTGTGGGATGTACACAAGATCTCATGGGCTCAAATTTTGGGTGATATGTATGATGAATTCTTCCCCCCCCCCCAAGGAAACTTGGAATGATTCAGAGAAGAGTATGGCTTTAGCTCGGGAATTATTAAAAATCTACCACAAGATCAAGAGTTCAGAGACTTCCCTAACTCATTACAGAAAGGATAATCATCCAAAGTAGTGGATGAATTTGTTTTTTACCGAAAAATAGGAGAAGGTGCCGAATGAGAAGGTATTGAAGGGGAAGGGGGCCAAGGAGAAGGGGCCCACCTAAACTTTTCCTACCAACTACCCCAAAACAGAGAAGAGGGGTGCTCTTGGAACATTCTGGATGACTTTATAAGTAGGATAATTTGAGAAGTGGGGATACAAAGTGAATCCGAGAATCCCCAAAAAGACTCATTTGGATGGCTTCTTGGCCTTGTGGGTTAGTGTTTATCTTTTTCAAGTTAGGGATTTTAAAGGAGGTGTCAGGCCAGGGACCATCGTTGTTGCAGCCAAGTTGGCTGAGGGGAAAATGGTTGGGTTGGATACCCCCATTTTAGCAATGATTCACTGGAGCTTACTCAATGTCTTCATGGGTAAGTTTCCTTTGAGAGTAGTGGGACCATTCCACGTTTTCTGGGGATAGATCGCCACTCACTTCAGAACATATAATTTACAGAATGGACTACAGATCCCCAGAAGTTCTTTCAGTTCATCGGTGTAGGAATTCTCTAGAATTTCTCCACTAGCTCTCAAATCCAATGAAATGAAGGTGAGGCTGAGCATTTATAAGGAATTCAATATCTTTCCTTATGGAAACCCGCAAACTGGGCGGTTTGTTGATGATAGAACATCCATCCAGGAATTGAGGGAGTACATTCTGGCTCGCATAGATGGTATACTGGCCACCAGGATTGACGGAGAGATTATATGTGAGGCCAATGCTCCATATAGATTTGCACGCCATTTCATGTGTCTGCATCAGACTATTGTATCCACTTCTGTGCATGTCTGGTCAGAGAATCATCTGATGGTTTCCCAAAAACTATGGTTTCTGACAACTAGGGAGAGGACGGGGGCAGTGTTTGATCTACGAGTTGATAATGAGACTACTAACATAACTACACGGTATGCCGATAACTTGATAGAATCATACCCTGGAGGGGTGTTGAATCACCCGGTTTATGAGGTAGGGAAAAGGAAAAGAACCATAGAGAAAGAAACCTTTCATCTGGAAGGTGATTCTTCTACACCACCCGGAGATGATTTGCCGAATTCTTCACCTAGGGCCGAGTAATCGGATTTCCAAGATGGTTATGATGAGTCACAACATGCGGCAAAGCGGCCTCATGCAAGATATAATCCTCCCGTCAGAATTAAAAGACCAACTCCATCAACTCATAGTGAGTTACTTCATTAGGGAACTTTAATCATCATTACATTATAGATAAATAAGTATTATATTATTAATCCTTATCCGTAGTTGCAATAGTTGGGAAGAACCTGAAGTCCAAGATTGTAGGACCTTCCTCGAAGCCTTCTGGTATACATATTGAATATCTATGACCAGAGGCTATTGAGACATGGCGGAGTATATACTGAGGTGTTGAAACTGCATGGTTGGATTTGTGAGAGGGGCTAAACCTCCCTGTAATAGGGAATATTCTTGCTTTTACAAATATCCGTTACAAGGATAAGCCCGATGAAGTGTGGTCTTACATCAGAGAGCTGGAAATGCTCATATAAGACACCGATGATTCCATTCCTGTCACCAAGCGGGTGAAGGAAATGATGGATCGTGGTGCCATTGAGGGTGGTTCTGAAGATGAGGAGTGGCACAATTACATGGATCATAAAGATGTATATTTCTTTTCATATTTTCTTTGTAACTTGATTTCAGTCAATGATTTTTTTCTCAAGGAAATTATTTTCTTTATCCTGCAGCTTACAAAGAAAGGAACTGTTGAGGTTCCTTCACCACAGTATAGCCCTGGTGGTACTGCCATTGGGGATAATGAATCTCCTTGCGAGTCAGGCGAGATATCTCCAAGACAGCAAGCCATAGATGAGGAGTTGGACATGGATTTCCATTCTCCAACTCAAGTACTTAATTTACAAGATAGCCAATTTTCTTTTGTTATCCTATGAAACTAACTAAAACTTTCAATTGATTATGTAGGGCCATCAATTTCAGTGGCTAGATCTGGAGGTTAAGCCGCAGCTTCCACCCCAACAGGAATAGAAAGTGAATAAACACAGGTCAGGGGCGAAGGAGCAGAACAGGGCACATCCCTAAGTGAATTAATCCCAGATTATATTCCCCCCTATGATAGTGATGCTGAATCAGACCCAGAGATACAAAAGGTGCTCCAATTTTCATGAAGCAAGGCATGGCAGAACATATGGAAGATCATATCTGAAGTGCCTTTAGAAGAGATGTCATCGAAGATTCCCTGAATTTCATCCCTGTAATTCATGTTGGGACTTTGCGGTTTTGGATATCAAAATATCCATGCCACTGTAAAACAAGTCATCTTAATAAGAGAGCAGGTGTAGAAGTATCATCATGATTTGACTAGAGTAAGGCTGTCAGCCAATATTGACGAATTTGAGGCTACGGTATCATGAGCTGAGGCTGATCATGCTGCCAAGATGAAGGAGCCGAATCATAAGATCAAGGAGAAGGGTGTCCAGTAGATGCACCTTCAGCCATAGTTGGATGATGTTGCTAGGGAACTTGACCAACTTAATAATTCACTGGAAGGATTTCAGCCAAATGGTATGAAAGCCATTTCTGAAGCCAAGAAAGCACTCCATCAAGCTGAAAAGAGTGAAGTAGGTTGAGTGCATGAGCTTCATGTGGCTGCTGATGAATCTCGGGATGCTGTAAATCAAATGAAGATATATGTTGATAGCCTTTTTTAATTCTCAGAAAAGAGAAAAGACTCCAGTATGTGTATGTCCTTCTAACTTTTGTGCATCAAATGAAAAACACTTTCATCTTCAATCATTTGTGCATGCATTCTCTTTCACTACCTACTTTAATTTTTTACCTAAGGCAATGGGCCTAGTAAGCATAGTTTTATTTTTTCTAGGATTATTATAAACAACCCTACAAACATTGAATCCATTTAATTTCCAAATATTACCTAAATCATACAAAATATATGTGTAGTGAGCTAGGATTTGACTTTTGTTCAGAGTTCCCATGTATTTTGTGGGCAGTTTAATGTCATGCACGTCGGACATAAAAAGGAAAATGTTTAAGGTCGAAATAGCTTTGACCGAATGGATTAACATTGACTCAATTCCATGATAATTTATCTGCAAACATATTACCATGTTCAAGTATGAGGGAAAATATGTAAATGATGACTTATGAAATTTTGAATCTGAGGAATGATATGAAAAATGGATAATAGGAATTAGAAGAAGTAGTTCCCATGAATGAAGTTACCACTATTTATCAAACCCGTTATGGGGTTGAATTATGCCGGGCCACCTAATGGCATTGGCTGCATAGTAAAATAGTAGCATCTTTTGGCTGACATGTCCATTATGTTGACTACTTATGCAAGGCTTCCTAAGAGCACGTACTGCATAGTTAGTCAAAGGATCTCTCAGAAATTTACTTTTAAAATACAAAAAAAAGACATCAAAAGTTTATGGGGATTCAAATATTCCAAAGAATGGAGTTTGTTGTATGGAGAGAGGTACTTGAATATAGAGAAGATATTTCCAAACAATATCATCTAAGAACTAGATGAATGTCACTCCTACGAAGTTCTATCCTAAACGCAAGGAAATGAAATATAAACCATAGACTTGAATACTTATAGATCATCAAAAAGAACATGGGACAAATATGTTAAGGATGGCTATTTTCTGCAGATCCTTAAATATTGTCGATAAGACCAATAAGGAAAAAATAGGTTCCCTTCCCAGGAATGAAGTTACCATTATTTAAAAAACCCATTAGGGGGTTGAATTATGCAGGGACACCTAAAGGAATTGGATGCATTGTCAAATAATAGCATCTTTTGGCTGACAAGTCTACTATGTAGACTATTTATGAAAGGCCTCCTAAGGGCACATGCTGCATAGTGAGAAAAAATAACTCTCAAGTATCAAACATTTTGTGACCAGAAGTTAGGAAAAGGGTTATGGAGATCTGGTAGTATTTAAGGATTGGTGTATGACACATAAAAATGGGAAATTGTTCAATCCATGTAGAGATACATAGACTAATGCTAAGCATAATCATGTTTTGGATGGGTCATGAATTGTAATGTTGGACTTCTCTACGTGTCCCATAAGGATGAGAATCAAGCCAAACGTGGTTCTTGAAATATAGTTTAATGTCATGTGGGATGAAAGTACGGGAAATATTAGTTTTGGTCTTAGAACTCAGACCATTATAATGAATACACAATGTGTGTTTTCATAGGGACTTTTCAACCAGGGGACTGAAAGTAAAACTTGGGGTTAGGCCCAAAGTCTTGGGGTGGGATTCAAGGGATGCTTGAACGTTACGACATATCCCATAAGGATGGAAATCAATCCGCATGTAGTTCTTGAAATACCCTCTGTACAGATTTGGTTTGTACATATAAAGGGTGAAAAGGGGACATTAGTTCAATGATGGTTTGACCCAAGATAAAAGGATCAAAAATTGCAATGTACGAACATTGTCTTTGGAATATAACATGATCGGAGATCAATGTAAATAATGATTCCCTCTCAAGTGAAGGTTTCAAAGAATGTTGTAGTTTATTGTCATACATGACAAAAGTGTGAATAGTTTAAGGTCATATGCATGGACTGTGGTGAACCAATGTTAAAATATAGGTTCTGGGGGTTGCTTCACGGAACAATATCATATGAGAAAGAGGTGAACCGACATGAATAGATTGATTTTGGGCTTTAAACTCAAGAGGTTTCCTAGGTACCCAGCCTAGAAGGCAAGGATCAAAGTCTTTGTAGTTCAATTAAAGAATGAATTGGTGATCAAGTTTTTCATTAGGACAACGACCTAAAAATGATGTTGGGACTTGCACATGGTTAGTTGCCCATAGAGGGTGTTATGGTTGAAGTTTACACTAAGCTCATGTGAGTCATACTCGGTGTGAGAAACAAGAGGTAGCAACAACCTTAACGATGCATAGTTTAAGGTCATGCTAGACGTATGAAGGGTCTATGCAGTTGAAAGTCTGGCAGTGAGGACTATTGGTGTTGCATAGTTTAGTGTCATGTAGCAGGGAAAAAATACAATTTAACGTCATGTAGGACAAATATATGGACATAGTTTAATGTCATGTTGGTCAATAAGGGTGTTGTATAGTTTAGTATCCTGTATCTAAGGCGATGGGGACAATACAGCTTAACGTCATGTTGGAGGAAAGGGGGACTGTGCAGTTTAATGTCATGCAGTGAGGACAAAAGAGGACACAGTTTAACGTCATGTTGGGCGTATTAGGGTATTTTTCATAGTTTAACATCGTGGCGGACGATAGCATAGTTTAAGGTCATGTTGGACAATGGTGCGAACAGTTTAAGGACATATGCATGGACCGTAGATTATGCACTTTAACATCATTATGGACGTAAGTGCAAATAGTTTAAGGTCATATGAATGGACTGATAGATGTGTTTTTATTATACAAAATACTTCTTCAAAAATCTGACATTGTTTGGAGTCGCGATGAGTTCTCTATCCAATGAGATTAAATAGTAATCTCCATTGTAGTAGACCATATGTATTGAAAAAGGTCCTTCCCCCCTTGGCTCATGCTTGGGAGGTTTTTTTCCTAGTATCATTGGAGTTCTGAGAACCAATAACAATTCCCCCTGAATGAATGAACGAATATGAACTTTTTTGTTGAAATCACATGCTATTCGATTCTGATAGACTTCCAAGTGGTGCAAGGTGCACAATCTTTTCTCGTCTAATCATTGAAATTCATCCAATAACTTTTGATATTGTTCATCCGTAGATGGTTGTTCACAAATGGCTACCCTGAGTGAGGGTAATTGAACTTAAATAGGCAAGACTGCTTCTGTTCCATATACCAATGAATAAGGAGTTGACCCCATTGTAGTGAGGGTGGTGGTTCGATAAGCCCATAAAGCATGAAAGAGTTTATCAGGCCATGTTTTCTTATCTTTATCGACAATATTTTGTAGTATGTTTGAAATAATCTTGTTGAAAGGTTCTATTTTACCATTGGCCACATCATGATACTGAGGGGAATGGTTGGATTTGATGTTGTATTCTTGATACAACTTCCTTACCTCAGATGAATAGAAGTTGGTGCCATTGTCCGTCAATATGGTATGAGGGACACCAAATCTGGGAATGATGTTAGAATTGATGAAGCTAACAATGGTTTTAGAAATAACTTATTTGAGAGGTATTGTCTCTACCCATTTGGAAAAGAATTCAGTATCAGTAAGAATGTACTTAAACTACTTGGCTGTAGCTGAAGGATAAGGTCCTACTACATCCATTCCCCATGTGGAAAATGGCCACGGGTATTTAGATGTATGAATAAACTATGGGTGTTGATGAATGAAGATGGAATGTACATGGAAATAATGACACTTTGTGAAATCAACACAATCTTGTATCATTGAAGGCCAAAAGTATCCAAGCCTTCGAATTTGATTAGATAGTCTATGTCCAGACTGGTGGGTACCACAAACTCTTGTATGCACTTCTTTCATGACAACCATTGTCTCTTCACTGTCAATACATCTGAAGAGAATTCCCTCAAAACCTCTTTCTTATTGAATTTTCTCGAGGTGATTTGCGCTATCATAAAGAGTAAAATAAACCACATGTCTCTAGATTTGTTCTTTCCTATCTCTATCAGGTCAATGTGTTCCATTTTGAAGGTATTCCCTAATAGTTTTAACATAAGGTGAAATTATACGATAATGGGAAATACTGATAGATGTCTCATCCTGATTTGGATCTGCCAGAGATGTGGCTATATTAGCCAGAGCATCAACTTGAGCATTTTGTGATCTCAGGACATAAGATAATGTCGGTTCCGAAGTAAATTCTTTTATTAACACTCTGAAATAATAATATAAAGGGATTAACTCTTCTTTTCTGATGGAATAATCCCCATTGACTTGTTTTATTACCATGTCTAAATCACCTTTCACCTTTAAGTGATTCACTTGTGCTTGAAGCACCTACTCCAATCCTGCGATAAGAACTTGGTATTATATTTCATTATTTGTCTCTCCTCCCAATAATGAGAATGAATAGGGTAGCACTGCCTTTTCTGGAGAAATGAGCACAATTCCTAACCCAACTTGTTGAATTTATGATCTTCCATTTTCTTCCCTGTTGGACTTCTGGAAGCACCATCAAAGTACATTTCCCATGTTTGATGATTATCTTGAACAGAAAAGACTTGTTCATCAGGAAGTTCAATATCTAAATATGTATCTTCTACTGAAGGATGTTCAGCAAGGAAATCAGCCAGATCTTGGCCCTTTATTGCCTTTTGAGACACATACTAGATATCAAATTGCTGGAAAATAATTTCCAACCTTGCCAGACGTCCTGTAAGCATTGGACGACTAATGATGGATTTTAGCAGGTTATTGCGAGATACCAATTGGACCTCGTGATTTTTTATATAGTGTCTCAACTTATAAACTGTAATGATTAACGCTAGGAAGAACTTCTCAATATTTGAATATTTGGTTTTTGCTTCACGCATAGTCTGACTGAGATAGTAGAGGTTTTTTTCATTCCCAGCATCATTCTTCTGATCAAGAAAGGCACCCAATGATCACTCTAAAGCTGTCACAGAAATGATATGTGGTATTCCTTCAATAGGTGGCATTAACACCGGTGGAATCAAAAGATATTTCTTGAGAACATAGAATGCTTTTTGATATTCCTCTGTCCACTGGTAAGTGACTCCCTTTTTCATCAATTTGATGAAGGGTAAACTTTTTCCTGCCAAATTGGCGATGAAATACCAAATATAGGCTAAGTTTCCTTGAGTTCCTTTCAATTATTTCAAATTCCGAGGAGGTAAAATACCATGGATTGACTTTGCCTTCTCAGGATCGACTTCGATCTCACTATGTCATACAACAAAGCTGAGAAATTTTCATGAGGTTACCCCAAAATCACATTTTAAGGGGTTCATCTTTAAATTATGTTGCCAAAGTTTGTGGAATATATCATCCAAATCCACTAAGTGATTAGAACATTTCCTAGATTTAACCACAAAAGCATCCACATAACATTCAACAAACTTTCCTAAAAAGAGTTTTATGATACGATGCATGGAATTCTGATATGTTTCCACTACATTATTTAGGCCAAAGGGCATTACCTAATAGAAAAACACACCCTGAGGGGCTTTGAAAGCTGTAGATTCTTCATCTTCTAGAGCCATTTAGAATTGATTATAACCAAAATATCCATCCATGAAAGAATGTGCTTCATATCCAGCTGTTTCATCAATCAAGAGTTCTGTAATCGAAACAGGAAAATCATCCTTAGGACAATGCCGATTAAGATCTCTAAAATCAAATAATTATCTAATTTTTTCGTTCTTCTTTTTCACAGGGAAAATATTATCCAACCAGTTGGGATATTGATATTCTCGGCAGAAGTTAGAGTTGATAATATTATCCACTTTAGCTTCAATTTTGAAAGCATAGGTTGGGTGTGTTTTTCTTGTGTCTTGCTTAAATCCCCGAGGTTCTTCTGGAAAACCCAAACAATGAGTATCAACATCAGGATCAAGCCCAGACATTTCTGTATAGTTCCAAGAAAATATATCATGATTTCTCTTTGAAAATGAAATATACATCTCTTTCTCTTCAAGAGTCATGGCAACACTAATTAAAGTGGGGCATGGATATTCTTTTGTACCAAGAATTATTTCTCCGAGTTCATCCACAGTGGTAGAGATACCTTCTTAAAATGCTGGAGGAGCATCCCTGAGATCTTCCTTTTCTTCTTCAACACATTTTAACTCTTCTTCTTCAACTTTCATAGTAGATGATGAATTAGAATTTCCATGATCAGCAGAGATGTTAAAATTTGAACATATTGAATAAGAAGCTTCTATTTCCAACCTGATTGACGATGAAGGGTTTTCCTTGGGTAATAAAGTGGAGATGATGGATTGAGAATCGGCAACATCGTTCACCTCTGACATTACTATAACTTCTTCTGGCATAGTTGGCGAAGTATAGACTTTCTGGATTTCAGTAGATGAAATGAATATATCCCCATTTGAGCTTTCATCTTTTCTTGGTGAATCACTAATTTCTCCCATGTTGTCTGGATTGATTGTCATAATTGACATTATGGAGGTTTCCATAATAGTATTTTGATTTGGGTCTATCATGTCAATTTGACTAATAGGAAACACATAATCTGTAGTCACGTGTGTAAATGGGTTTACTGGAATCTTTTCCAAACCATATAGAGCATTGACCATGGTAACCTCCCTTAGTGTGGATTTCTTTTTACCCTTAATGTGATAGAATTCTGCCTCAATGTATTGAGATTCACATGTTTTGAAGTGGGATTTATCACTATACAGTGTCCCAATTTGACCATCAAAATAATATTTGAGACATTGATGGTATGATGAAGGGATATCCACATGTTTATGTAGCCATGGTCTTCCAAGAAAATCATTGAATTCTGTGTCATGATCAGGAACCATGAAATCTCAATTGGTTACAAGATCACAAAAATTAGTTCTGAGTGTAATATCACCAAATGGTTCTTGTTCATTTTTATCATATCCTTGTAACATCATAGTAGAAGGAGATAAATCATATTCTTTGAGGCCCAATCGACGAAGGGTATGAACGGGGATGAGGTTAACTCCTGGACCATTATTAATGAATGCTCTTAGGATTTCTACACCATTAACCTTTCCAGATAAATAAAAGGGTCTGATATTTCCATGAATGACATCATCTTAATCTTAATATGTGAAAGATATTACTGCATGGCATTCTGCAGGATTATTCTCTACATGATAGACTTCAGCTGCAAAAATTTTAGTTTTGAACTCTTGAGGACTTGTCAAAGCCTCATTGAGTGCCTCCCGAAGATCCTTAAATAGATTCAAGGCATACATAATTGATAACTTGGCCGGTACATGGGACATGTGTTTCAATATAACATAATTTTGTTCCAAAGGTTGCGTTTCTCAACAAGAACATGTGGTTTCACAGGTATCTTAGAAGTTGATGCTTTGGAAGTAGATGCATCTTGTATCGGGGAAGGAGTTGGAAATACTCCTGGATTTGGAAGATTAAACCGAATAGGTCTATTTACATGCTGAGAGGAAGAAGGTGGAACTTCTAACTGATCCTCCAGAATAATTGTGCCAAGACTGAGTCTGCTATTGGTGGAAGAATTTTCTTGTTCTTTTTGAGCCCGCTGAAGGGCTCAGCCACGAGTTTCTGCTGCATACAATGTTTTAGTTGGGGTAGAATTGGAATAGTGGTTTCTCGGATATCCACGTCTTCCTCTATATCCCAGACTTCTAGAACTCCCTATATTTCCTCTGTTTGATACATGTAACTCAGGCTCATTAAGATTAAAGTTGTGAATGGCATAAGGATCTGTTAAATGAATCATATTAATAGAAAAAAGATAAACTCTTCCTCCAATGAAGATTATTCCTGATTATCATGTTTATGCTCTGCCATTTGGCAGGGCGGTGCTTGTGGCATCGAAGTAGATGGCATAAAATCTGGCAGAGTCAAAGATAACTTGGGCTTTGACACGATCTCATTTTCTTCTGATTGTTCCTATTTCTTTGAATTATGTGATTTCATTGAGGATATTCCCTATTATGAAGTGGGATTTGTTGTGGCATTCATAGCAGAAGACACAATTGGTTTCTTCAATTGTGTTCATAAAATGGCATGAGTTTGTTTGGTCATTTTTCTGACCATCCAATCATCATATTTTTGCGCATTTTTTTCTTGACTTCTTTCCACTCGCCTTCTTAATCTGGATTTGTAGTAGTAACACATGCTACCTGAGCTAAAGAACCTTTCAACTTGACTTGTCCTGAGTCCACCATTTTTTGCAGGAGTTCTATGAATACAAAAAACTCTTGAATGGGAAGCCCCAACATCTGATGAAATGGGAAATAATTGGGACGGTCTTCATCTCCTTCCTTATTTGGCCTTTTGGGCCTTGGCGATTGAACCAAATTATTTTCTAGATCCATAATGATGTAACCAGGAACTTGTTCATTTCAGAAAGAGTAAACATTTCTTTTCAAATCATCAAATTGTTTTCATCTTTTATATCTTTGATCATCTTGATGAAATGGCCTATGTTGTTGAATCTCAAGAGGTTGAGCGCTTTAAGAAGATGAAGTCCTTGAAGTAGAAGCAGGTACAGGTGCTTTTTTAATGATAACTATAGCAGTCTCTGCTTTACCCATTCTCCTTCCCGGAGCTGATGTAATTACACGAGTTTTATCCTTAGTCTTTATAAGAGAGTCTTAAATCTATTGGTCAATTGAAGTAAGGTCTCGAAACCCTCCTATGTATTTCACAGGGACCAACGTTGTGCGCAACACATCACACAAATTTTCCACACAAATTGGTAACAATTATTCTTGAAGGAGTGCTAAGCTCAGGGAATATGCTATTCCCTTCTAGTGAGAAATGAAATATGAAACCCTTTCCTTCTCCCTTTTCATACAATTTATAAGGTCCAAAACTGTTGTCCTTGGAAAAGTAGAGCTGAATTGAAGAAGGAATTGTTGACAAAGATCCTCCCACTTGTTAATTTACCAGGATTGCAAGCTTGTATCTAGACAAAAGTAGGCCCTTGTAATGACTGTACAAAACACCTAAGTATAAATGCTTCTTTTTGCTGAGGGGTTCCCATCATAGGATTGCAATGAGAAACAAAATGTGTTAAGTGTTTCTATTGGTCTCCCGAACCATTAATGATTGGGAATGTGGTACATGAAAAATTTGATGGGGGAGTAATTTCATCTACCCATTCAAGGTAAGCTCTCTTCCCCAGCTGAACCAGTGCATGCTTTCCTTCCATAGCTTCCAATCGAGCAGTTAATGAATCAATAGTAGACATTAACTTTTGCGAATCATCTGGTTGATCTTGGAACTGTGCAGGTGCAATAATTGGATCTTGGATAGGTGTGGTGACCGAGACTGCCACTGATGGTAGTATTTTTAGTTGTTGTTGCATGTATCCCATAGGATTAGACCTCTGGGGGTGTACTCTTAAAGGAGGATACTCTTCATCCATCTCAGTAGGTGCAACAAATTCCCTTGGCTGACTGACTCCTCTTGTTGTGTGAATATTTTCTCTAGTGTGAGTGATTGGCCTTCTCCAGAGGAAGGGTATGTAACCTGATTCCTCCCTTTTCCTTTGATGGATGCCTTTCAGAGATGGGTATGTTGGTTATTTGAAGGAATACCCAGATTCGGGGTAAGCCTTTGATTTCTTGTACACACACCTTCTTCATTTGTGTTTGTGTGTACAACTTCTTGAGCAGGAACCTCTTCATCTAGTCCCTCTGAGTGAGCCTCATCTGGGGAATTAGAAATAACGGCATTGATGACATTAATTGATGCATAATGCATTACATCTCTTTTATCGGCATTTCTGTGATATTGTCTTCTTCTATGTCTTTGTTGAGACACTGCCTTTTGCAAATTTGATCCCTTAGGAACTTCTTGACGAAGAATAATTTGAAGGGAATCTCCTAATAATTTGGCTCCTCATTCAACTTGGGGCTTATTCCCTAATCTATAGAAGACTAAATTTCTATGAGAAAAATATTGAGGATTTCATAAAGTCTACCAGTCCGGTGGACTGGGGCTGTTCTTGTTGTTCTTTCTCAACTCCTTGAATCCTGTTTGTTGATTATGAGGGTTGGGTTAAAAGATTCCCTAGTCTGGCAAGATGGGGTGGTTCTTGAGTTGCTATATATGAGACCTTCTTAAAATCTCTCCTGATCTTACAGACTTTAGTCTGGAAATTGGCTCAATGCATTAACATGCATCCACTCTTATCACCGGGCTCAAAAGACCGTTGGATGATTTCTGACACTTCTGTCACTTCATGATCTTCACGATGTAAACGAGAAGCATGTTCGATGTTCTAATTTCTCTGATGTAAATGTAATTCAACAATTTGTTCTATGTATTCTTGATTCTGGGAAGAACTAGTTGAGGCCTATTCTTGATCAAGCCTTTGGTTACAAACAAATCCAATTGGTTGTGGCCGTACATGGGCAATAACATTGCATGAGACCACTTTCTGCAGGCATAGTTGACTGGAGAGTACAGTGAAATGAAGTTCTCCATGAACACCCCATCCGTTGATATGAATACTAGATAGGGAATTGGCAATTTACTTGTGAATCCTTCTTAGTGCGCCAAGGCATGAACGCTGAAGGGCTCTCTGCTGTTTTTCAGCATTTGGATATCGAGAAACTGAGAGAGATGCCAAAATAATTTTGGAGTTATAACCCTTCTGTTATCTATACAAGATTTTCATATTCATCATAAGAGAGTATTTTATTTTCCAATTGACAAAGATTTTTCCACATGTTGAGACGAATATATTGAATACAATCTTTCGTCAACATCCCTGGAATGTCATACTGAGAGTCAGCCAAAGGCCACAACATAACTAGCACTTCACCTTTCACCATTTGTTTTCTCATATTTAGTACTTCCTCTTTATCATTCAATGAATATTATTCTACCTGATTAGTCCAAAGTTGGTTCTTCCTTGTTCCTTCATCAAATTCAACAAGATTGGTAGAATATTCACTTATCAAACTAGAAGATTCATGACTCAGGGGTAGTTCGTAGAATGACCTACACCCCAGGCTATCATATGATTGAGAAAGTATTTCACCTACTATGGTAAATCATGAGACATGAATGGATTCACATTTGAAAGTTCCTCAAGATAAGAGGGCTTTCACATCACTACATTGTCAATTGGAGAATTTTCCAGGCAATGCGAATTAAAACAGCGGAGAGGACTTTCGCAGCTAAATTATTCATCATGGGGAGGACCACCATGGTGGGTTACAGTAAAAGAAGAAACATTTTCCTCCTTGATCTTCTAGCCACGCATAGGGTTATCATGACTCTCATCTGAAAATGATACTTCAAGATTCACCGAACTGTTATGAAGAAATCCTTCATGAGGATGTTTTTGATGCAGACCTTCAAAATTAATATTCCCACTATTAGGAACTGAGAGAGTAGAATCTTGAGTTGGAACAGATAATTGTCTGAGTGCATCAGGAACTCCAGTATCGAGCAAGGCTTTGTTACAGATTGTCCCTTGATTTATTGACTGTGTTGGGCAGATATTTTTCATTGACGACTTTTTACTCACTTTGGAAACCACTTGTATAAGAAAGTGGTTTTTATGGGCAGGTGTATGTGCCTGCTCATGGGAATGGATCAGGTTAGGCTGATTATCCCAACTCAAATCAGGTGTATGTTCCTGACTTGGTTTTCTGTATGATATGGGGGGGTATGCCCCACAACTCTCTTGGATAGGAATAGAGGTGTGTGTCTTTTCCTCAATAAATTGTTGATGTGTCACTCCACTGGTAGGGATAGATTTTTATTTCTTTCCCTGTGATGCTGCTGAAGCTGTTATAATATCCTGGAAGGAATCCATAATATGAGCAGGGATTTGCTTCTGCTCCTTCACCATTGTTATAATATGTTTGGTGACTTCAACTGCCGGAACGAGAATATACATCCATTCCATGCTTGGAGTAGGTGTGTGTTCCTACTCCTATCCTCTTTTTCCTGCCAGTGAATTCTAACAATACTCATGTATGGGGGAAGATAGTTGAGTCTTCCTCTTGTTTGTCATTGGGGATTTCCAATTGACTTCTCCGAGTTCTACCAAATGAGATTGTTGGTAGGCTTGATCAATACTAGCAGGTGTATGTTCCTACTGATTGCACTCCGCCGAACGTGGTTGATGAACTTCTTTCAATACCGACAGATGAGACTGATGGTAGTATTGATGAGTGTAAGAAGGTTTATGTGTCTGTTTACCAGTTTTCAACACATTTGGTTGGCGGGCTTCATCATATATAGTTATACGAGCCTGCTAACTAGTTGATGATTTATAAATAGGTGTATGTTCTTGTCTATAGTACTCTTCCGTAATTTCCTGGTGGGATTGGCGTGTTGTTTCCAGACGAGTCTGCTGGACAGCAAAATTAAAATGGGCGGGTGTTTGTGCCCACTCGTTGCTTGCCACCAAGATAGGTTGGTGGACTTCTTCG
This sequence comes from Viscum album, assembly GCA_963277665.1. Classification (NCBI taxonomy): domain Eukaryota; kingdom Viridiplantae; phylum Streptophyta; class Magnoliopsida; order Santalales; family Viscaceae; genus Viscum; species Viscum album. Next base: position 1,443,466,445 of record OY728165.1, on the reverse strand, counting down.
GAGATCACAGAGAGAAGAACCTACTCACTATTGACTGGTCGTTGCCTCTGGTGGTTCGTCTTTCCTGCTCGGGTTTGAGGAACTTGAGATGAACGCCTGGAGACAACACCCTCATCATGTTGACGGCACACTGGCGCTTGAGTCTGGAGGCGATTGTTGTTGGGAGCCCTCAGGAAGGACTCATGTTTCATTTAATTATGGCCTTGAGTAACCTTCTCATTCACCTCTTCATGATAAGTGAGGGAATGGTTGTTACGTTCCAGGGATAATGACCTGAAACAGTTGGAGATGTTGGTTGGAACTTCCTGCTTCTTGATCGTTGGTCGTCGCTGTCCGGAGGACCAGGGTGAATTATTGACTTGGAGGGATTGTCGAGCGACCTCCGGAGTCAGAATATCACCATTTTGATGGTATTCCTTAACCAGCACATTTGATAGCAGCGTTGAAGACGCTGAGTAGGTGATGTCGTCCTCAGAGCGGATGACGATCCAGCAGGAGTAGCAATAGAGGTATTCACAGTAGAGGTATTCATAGGTGTGAACTTTAGAGTAGCCATTTCTGTAATGCAGAAGATCTTGGAAAAGAGTGCATGTTTGATATAATAGACATAATCAAGATAAGTTCAGCCACTATATATTTAGGATGATCACATGTGTTATTGATTATTCTTTTGGCCCTCTCATTGAGTTTAAATAGGGGCCAAACAAAATTAGTAAAACACCATTTTAACATGGTTAAGGAATCATGTTGGGTTCCCAATTTTTTTGTGCCCTCTAGAAATGGTAATGACCTCATTGATTTGAGGTTCAAACATTCCATGCAGTTTCTAATGGGTTTTTTTGTAGAACAGAAAACAACCAATGATTCCATATCCATTTGGACCTACATTCCAAAGGTAGGTGCTCATTAGTTGTGAACCGATTGGGCTTAATAATTTGCATTGGTCGAGAGGACGGAAGGTAAGACTCATACCACCTTTATGAGGGGAATTATTGTCTTTTATGGGACTCTATTTATAGATTTACGTTATCCTCTTGAATCCTTATTTAATTACCAAGTATGAAAATGAGCTTTCCTTTAGATGTGACAATCAATAATTAGTATGAATGAGATTTAGAGAATCATTTATATTTATTCTAGGTTCTTCATCGATAGAGAATCATCTGTATTTGTTAGATATTCTTAGTTAATTGTATCCTTCAACAAATTAAATAGAAATCTCTTGGTCATTATGATAACCATAATGGGTTTTAAATCCACTCAGCGGGGCACCTGATGTTTATTGTTATTAAAAAGTGCATAGATTATTTCAGAGTTGGGATCGTACCCGCAGATGGGCTACCTACGTATCCATTATTTTAGAAAATGAATAAGAACCCACATAGTTTGAGTAAAGAAATATGATGTTTATGCATGATTGATGGCTCAAAGAAAGATTTCATAATTACTTTTACACTCTAAGCTCACGTGAGTCATGCCCAGTGTGAGAAACAAGAGGTATTGGTAAAACTAGAAAATTGTGCCATGAAAGATGCAATTATAAGAAATGATGTGAGGATTATATATGGATGAATGCCCAGATAGATGAAGATTTGGATTTACTTCAGGGAAGAAACCCGGGAACAAGGTTCATAATGGTATATGTGCTTTATGGAGATTTGGATACTTAACGTAGGACTTAATCCTGAGAAGGATGTCCAAATTAGTGAGGAATTATGATTGGGTTTTACACTTGAGAAGGAAGCGCAAATCAAAAGTAAATTATGATGGGTTAAGAGAAATTATGACTCAGGATTTCTACTTTAAATGAATCCCACGTTAAGGGAATTTGGATTTTGGGAACATGGGGCTTACTCGTAAAAAGGAGGCCCAGGTTAGGGGACTTGGATTTTGGGAACATGGGGCTTAATCCTAAGGAGGATGCCCATATTAAAATAATTATGGATGGGGCTTACTCTTAAGGTGGATACCCAAAATTAAGGGAACATGAAGACTAGGGTTTATTCCTGAAAAGGTGTCCAGGTTAGGGGACTTGGGGCTTACTCATAAAGAGGATGCCCATATTTTGGATTTTGAGATTCGGACGTACTCATAAGAAGAAGGCCCGTATTGAAGATCCTCTCATATTTAAAGGATTAGGTTGAATGAATGAAATCTCAAACCTTAGTGTCATAAAGATATGTAAATCCCTAGGTTTTGAAAAATGTTCCACATAATTCCTTTCAGATAAGGAATCCAACTAAGGAACCATGCCATAAATGGATTTGATGAGGGTTATGAGGGATAAATTTTGAAGAGGAGAGGTGGATTTGAAGAAATCATGTGAATAGGAAATAGGGGAACCCAAAAAGAGAGAGGCGTTCAAGTCTTGCATGGGCGCGCAAGTTCTGGTCATGCAAGTATACTTGCGCGACACATGGGTACTTGCGCGACGGTAAACCCTTAGGGTAATTCTTGGGCGAGACATGGCTCAAGCCCATAGTATTATCCCTAAAGGATTCCAAAAGACTGGAGCGCATGTTTTATTGAAGGGATAAGGCGGCGTGCACGTGTGTCCATTTCCCTTAAGAGATGACCACTTTAGGCGTGCAAGTGATGATGAGTTTCAACACTTAGGCCTTGTTTCCCCTGTTTAGAGCTTCCATTCTAGGTATGAAATTACCTTCGAAGTGTTCGAAAGACATACAGAAGAGACTAGAGCATCCGGAGCTCGAATCTGAGTTTTGTAATTTTTCCGTCTTGAAATGGGGGGCCCGCAAAGGATATTTATAGGCTGCTGAAGACCCTGGGTGAAAAATAAAAGAGGGTGCACAAGTCACCTACACGACAAATATGCGGAGCGCAAGTATACTTGCAAGACCATGATGAAACTTGCGCGACCCAAGTGGGATGAAATCTTTCTTCATTCCTTTCTTGATTTTTGATGTTTCTTGAATGGATGATTCACTTTGGATTAAGGTATTTCCCTTTTTTAGTCGTTAGACTTTGTGACAGAAAGGAGCGTCAACAGTATTGTATGTTAAAAAAATTCTTAATCCCACGTATAGTTTTAAAAATGGATGTATATCCATATTTGTGAGGAATGACTTCAAACAAATGATGAAAATTTTTTATTTAATAATTATACATAAATGGTTTTTATTTAAATAACTATAACTACTAGTTGGTGAAAACATATATGATATGTGAAAATATGAAATATTTATTATGAAATCATTATCCAATTAATTAGTCGTAATCGATTAGGAATTTCCATGTTTGCATGGTTGATGGATTCAATCACCTATTTCTTCCCTTGGATTGGTATATTTAGTTTCCTAATTTCCAAATCACATGTAATTGAAAAATTTATTTTTTTAGTTGTTGTCTCTTCCATAATCTAGTTTGACAGATAACCTTCATCCGAAAACATAAAATATTTACATATCTTATTTTTAAAATCTACCCCTTTCTTCTTCACATATAATTGGCATATATGAAAGTGATTGTATTTTCATTCATATTAATTTTTAGTTGAGCTATAATGATACTTTATATTAATATTACCCAATGTGTTTGGGACATCTACTTTGTTCACTATATAATTCATATGTTTTCATAGCTCATTTTCTCTAATCTTATGGTTTCCCAATCTAGTTCTTATTATATGATATTGTATACTGAGGAAATATCTGCATTACCCCTCATATAAAAAGGTTCCTTCTAATTCCTTCCATTTATGAAACAAAAAATAGGTAACCTCAATAGTTATCATTTCTATTGAGTTATCATATATACAATTAAGAAACATTAATCTAATGATACATCACTAAATAATATTATCATTTTAGTACATAGTTTCTACCACTCAACTTGTATTTTTCTCAGTTAAACATTTAAAAATTCTAGTTTAACATAAATATTTATTGGCAAATCAATTGCTATATTAATTTAGATTGTACCACCATACCACCCTAATACTTATAATATAGATTCTATGTTATTGTGATCAATCATTAAATAACACATACCTAATAATTGTTGACATATACTTTATCCAAATACATTTTATTCTTCCATAAAACATATTAGTAATTTATAAAATCATATACCAATTTATGTATATACTATAATAATATACACTCAATTTTGTACCTCCCCTATAATATATTTGAATCTCTTTGAAATATTTCCATAACTAAAATATATATATTCCTCAAAACATTAACTATATAAATAACCCTCACATGGAATAATGAAAAATCAATAGCTTTTACATTATTCTACATATATATTATTAAAAGAAGGCTATAAAAATTAATATATATTTCACAAATTTATTAATTATACTATTTTTCAATTAATAACAAACATTGTTCTCTAAAATTAATCAAATCATTATTATTTTACCACCAAACCTATAATAAACGTAAATTTATTTCGCATATAAATCATTTTTACCTCAATAATTATCTCAAAAAAGTATAAGAATCATCTAAAATAATCTATCATGGTTATAGATGCCATTAAATATATAATTTTAAACCATTAATAAAAAATTACTGAATAAGGATCCTTAGATAATTTACATAATGGTTTATAAAATTAATATATAAGAATATCTCATCAATAAATATCAAATCAGTAATTAAAATAGATAATACTATCTCAAATTAATTTATATTATTATGTAAACATTACATTCATATGTAATACAATCAAACTCACATTTTCTACTATAAAAGGTGTATAAATTTTTTTCCTTTTTGTATGTTGAGTTATAAATCATACTTATTGCATGTTACATACCATTCATGTAATAATTTTTGTGATAATGTTTCATCCAAATACATAAACAAAAGATGATATCATAATCTATATAGTAATTACAAAAAACATCTTCCCAAATATTTCTTCCCTTATGAAACCTTTTCATGTTAACCTATGATACTCTCGGGTCTACCAATTGATCAAATTAGTTAATCAAATGTTATCTGTTGTCATTTTTAAATTTTTTTAAACTAATTAGCATACATAATTACAAAAAATTTTATAATTAATTATATGTAGAATGAAATTAACAGAATAATTTCCCCTAAGAGTGTCTCTATAGGTGTGTAGCATTTTCCACTCATCATCTTGCAGATTAATGATTATGTCGATCCTCAATAAACCATAGTAGCGTATATACACTTAAGTGTATCTATTCTACATTCAAATCCAATTTTCTTATCTAGAAATGTATTTACATGATGTTTATCATCATAATAAAGACATTACAAAACCATAAGGATATCAATAAAAATAAAAAATTTCTCTCATATAATCGTCTATAGAATTTACAATAACAGTCTAAAAATCATAATGCAAAAATAAAATGTACATTATTTACCTAAAAATAATTCATATAAATACATCAATGGTTTATCTATATCATTCAATTAATGATAATATCTAACTAATAAACAATTAAATTATCCCAAAAAACATCCAAATTTTAAATCATATATAAACCTTTACTTACTATATGTGACACTCAAGACCCACAATCTCCGAATTTGTTCTCAAAGGCATATAATTTACATACTTGACTTGATACTAGTTATAAAATCATTTATATATAAATAACTGATTTTAAATGATAAATTGATTATTATACAACATCAATCATGAGAATATTATCATGTTTTTTGAATTATTGAATTTGAAAAAACATATTAAATATTTATTATGTTTATTGAATCAAATTTAATTTTTTTATATGAATCAACTACATCCAAAATTATTATTTAGCAAACTCAAAAAATTTATGGAAATTTTTATCTACTAGATTTTCCAATTATTGTACTCTAATTTACTATATATAAAATTGAAACAAAAAATGGGTTAGATCAAAAACACTTTTATTGAGACATATAATGGAATTAATTATGGGATAAAACACGAAAAATATTACGGAAGGAGTATGTAAACAACATGAAAATATAATCAACATTAAACATTTAGAATTCTATATCAATTAATATAAATTAAAAGGAAAATATAAATAATACTATTATATTTTTTATGGAATTCATATGGTTAGAAATCAAAATCACGTTCTAATGGCCTTGTTCTAAGACATGGTAATTATCCTTGAGACCACATGAGAAAATATTTCTAAATTAGGAACGGATAAAACTCAATCCATAATCCTATTTTTTCTCATCAAACATTTAAATTCATTTAATTGATATATAACTATGACATAAACATGTAAACTATTCTTGTCTAATGAATTCATTTTATGAGTCATCAAGACTTTTCATTCAATTTCCTAAGGAACCCGTTACTGTATAAATTTTTTTTATCCTTGTAATTTGAACCAAATAAATTTAGATACATATTCAACCAACAATAGAAGTTTGTAATCAATTATAATGGATATAATTTTCCACTTGTCAAAAAAGGTAAAATTTGAACATAAGCTAGCTAGATATAGGTATTATATGGTTAAAAAATAAATAGTATAATTTCTAATAATATTCATTGTTGTAATAAAACAAAATGAACACTTATAACATTCCCTATGAAAATTAAATAAATTGATTTACAGTTGGACATGTTTAAATATTAATTAGGTTAATTATAATGTTTACATAATACAAGGAAACCAGTGTATGTCTAATTCAATGATGGAAAAACACGACCATAATCTATCTATAGAAAAACATATTGATGGTTATAAAAAAATAAAACAATAATTGAGGGGAAATTGAAAAAGGGTTTATATTAAAGTATTTTATATCCATGGAAAAAATTAGATAATATCTCATAATATAGTCAATATGTTGAATGTACCAATAATATATATAAAATGTTCATAAAATAATCATTACATAATGGATGAAAAGTTTCTTTCTAGTAATCATCACTACTAGGGAAACAAATGAATAATTATCAACATGTATACGAGAAGATAAATTTTCCATAAAATTATACTAAATATACTGAGTATGATAAAAATAAATCCACATGTAATGAATACACCATATAAAAGAATCATGGTCCCCAAAATGTATATGTCTTAATGAATCGAAATTGAGATTAGGAGGACCCTTTTGTTTTAGAAACATTATAATAATAAACACACGAAATATATTGATTTTATTTAAAAATAAACTACCATGAATAAAATATAATTAATCAAATTATATTAAAAATATATTATATATACAACACAAAAGTGAAATTAGGTTTACAATACAAAAAAAATTCACAAATAGAGGAATTTGATATGAAAGCCCTTTGATCAAATTCACGAAATTGATGAATGTACATTATCCTATTTTATAAAAAAATATATTTTATATTCACATAATTTATAATAATATCCCTGTGCATTTAAAACCAAACATTCGATATTTAGTTATTTTCTCAATGAAATATTCTTATTTTACATATCTATTGATTATGCTCTTGATCATTTATACTTGTTCAATAATATGGATGTACATATATATTATTAAATCACTATAAATAAATTATATTTCATAAATATCACTACTATGGATGTTTTTATCATTTAATATGTTCCAAAATAATCTCATGAGGGTATTACATAATATACTTGATGGTGAAATTGATAAGAATATTTTTTTAGTATTTTATAATAATCAAATAATTATTGTGTAACTTCATATTATTATATTGAAATAACATCTCCAAGAATATATATATATATATATATATATATATATATATATATATATATTTAAAATTTTATAATAGTCAATAAATGTTCATATACTTTCATGTTAGTAATTTACAATAGTTTTAATATAAGCAGTTAATCCGTTCAAAACATGAACCTACTAGGACCAGTGGATGGTTATGAGATGATTATTTTTAATATAAATAAATAATAATAATAATAATAATATTATGTATTAATTATTGATGTGCATTAAAATTATAATAATGTTCTCTATAAATTAATGGATATGAAATATGACACATTTTGATGAATCAGTTATCCTATTTATATGCTTATCTAAATGTTTTAAATCAACTGTGATCATTTTTTTACCACATGAGTAAAACATTTTCCAATTTTTTCAAAGTATAACCACAATTATATCATAAAAATTAGAAAGTTTCTCTAATTAAATCCTTATATCCTATATTTATTGATGTTAATCAAAGTCTAAAGAGACTATGTTATGACTGTTGTAGCCCGCACAATGCACAATGAATGGTTTTTTGTAGGGGATAGGTTACATGACTACAAATGATAATAAAATTAATAAATTAATAGTATTATATAGTAGTTTTATTTCTATAATTATATTATTATTTTATAAAATAAACCTAAATTTAGATAATTGACAAAAAACAAAGTGAATGATAATACTCATGCCATGGGCCTGAATTTTCTTCTTTCATCTCCTGTGAAGTGAAGTTATTATTATATCAAATAACGAGTAGAGTATTTTATTCCAAGGATAGTTTTATATTTGGGGAAATTGTATATTTTCAAGGTGAAATTCATAGTAACAACCTATATTTTGTAGGGGAAGGGTTATTATTTTTTATTTTGTATAACAGTGTTTTTTAGAGTAACATTTACATTTTTAATAATGTATGGTAACTATGAATATGTAAAATGAATAAAAATAGAAAAACATGAACGTAAAATGAGTGTTTATAGAAACACTAAAAAAAACCACTTCCTTTTTATACACTATTTAGTGTTTTATGTTATCTTGTTCTAACTTTTTATACTTTAAGTAAATTTAATTCTAACATCACAATTAATATCAACCAATAATAGTTATTATTAATGATAAAAATAATGATGGATATTAAACTAATTTTATACTTATAATTTAATTTTTGAAAATATGTTTATAATATAATTCTAGATGGAGTCAAAATTTAATTTTAAACTAAACGCAATTAATCACATAAAAATTGTTTAATAGAAATAATATTTTTGTAAAATTTTTTTAAGAAAGTGAGGGGTGAAAAACATTTATTGAACAAAGAAAGACTCCTTTTGAAGACTGGGAAAAGGAGGAACCCATTATAAGAACCAAAAGAGAACAAAAAGGAAACAAAAGGGAACAAGACCTTACATGGACCCAAACACCAAAATGAAACACACATCAAAATAAGAACCATCCAAGAGTCTTTTCCCCCGGTCAGAACCTACAACAGAAGAATTAGTCCAGGATGATGCCCCGCCCCCTTTCCAAGTAGTGTATCATGCTGGAAAGACAAACAAGGCATGGAACTCCTCCATCAAACATTGAAATGAAGGAAGAGGACAAGACGATAGATTCCAGCACACCAATCTCTCAAAAGATCCACCCAAAAGACATGTACTATATGTATTCATATAAGATAATATTATATTTGATATTGATATTAATGATTTATTTTAATTATTATAAAATATAAAATAATGAATAATTGAATGAAATTTGAAACTATATCGCCATGAGAATACAAAATTTGAAGGAAATATCCATAAAATCTTTTCTTATTGAAGTAACATTTTAATTAGTTCTAAAAATGTATTCCATGTATAGTATAAGTTAAATAAATATTTTAAAATTTATAATTTTATTAATTAAATTCATAATTTATCCCATTATTTATTTTATAAATTTATAAGTCATTATAATATTATGGTAACGTTATATAAGTTAAATATTCTTTGATGACAATATTTTTAACTAAAATCCATAATTCAAAGAAAAATAACAAAATTTAAAACTAAGTAAATTCGATATGTGGGACTAAAAATGGAGTTCCAATTTTAAAAATTTCAATTTCCAAAATATGTAAATTAATATAAAATAAATTAATAATATAGAATTGAAAAACACTTTTTTATTAGAAAATAAAATTTTTAAATGTAAATAATAGTAATTATTATTTCATATCTTACGATAACTAAATTTGTGCTAACAATATATTATTATTAAATATAATTTATTATTAGTCAGAAGACTTGAAATTAGAATTTTGATAACATAAAAAGATATATTTTGAAAAAAACATATCTAATTAGTAAATGATTTTAATTGTCAATTTTAGGAATGTAATTTAATATAATTAATATAAAAAATATACTTTATTTTATCTATACATATTATTACTAAAAAATTACTTCTATTTATACCTATGAATTATGGCCATGTTTTTAATAGTTAATTTTAGTATTCATATTATATACAAATATTTTATGGTTTCTTTTAATATTATATTCATGGGTATAAAGCAATCAAGAACCGTGTCATTTAATTATTTTCATATATTATATTTTGTATTAGTTATAGAACATTTATTTCTTATTCTATATTATATACAATGACTTGGTAAGAGTGTATGTTGTTACATATGTCTCAATTAAACTACATAGTGTTTAGATTTAAAATATGGGTAATTAATTGATGAAATTAATACTCGTTGAATAATTTCTTATATAGATCCACACCACTACACCTCTTAGTGTAACTAGATGATGTCATCATATCTACAAGTGCTATTAAAAATTCTTCTTGTTTTTCATTGATTATACTTTTTTTGACTAAATTATATTAAAATCTATATATGAGGAAAATTGGATGAAGATATTTAAATTCATCTAGTAATGATAAATTTAGTTCTTGAAAATAATTAGAATGTGAAGGTTTTAACTAAATAACTAAGGAAAAAAGTAATCATAAGGAAAATTAGAAGATATTTATATGAAAAGAATAATAAGGATGTACTAATACATGAAAATAGTTATAGGTGTTAGAGAACGTCTATAAAATATAATAAATGTGGTCATTTTCTGGATATAATTTCACACTAAAAAAAGAAATAATAATACAAATCAATCAAAAATATTGAAGACAATAAAATAATTAAAATCTATGTAAAAAGGTTTCCTTTGATTTAGTTACTTATATAATTTTTTCCATCAAAAATCATCTTCATTAAGATATAAAAGTAATTATTTATTTTAAAGAAATGGAGGATATACTATATAGGAAGTTAAAAAGAATAAATTCTCTATAAAAAATGTTGAATATGTAGAACATTTTTTAAGGTTTTAGAATGTATTTATCTATATAATTAAATGATTTTAATTATATATTGTGATAAGATTCCAAAAAAATATTTTTTGGTGAAATTATAAATTTAGATGGAATATATATATATAATATCCATAAATGAAACTGAGGTTTAATTTTTGGTGAAGTATAAAAGGGTATTCAAATAATTTAATTTCATTCCATTATATAACTAGGTTCATGATGATCAAATTATATACCTAGAAAAATTAGGGGAGGAATACATGAGATTGATTATTGATAAAATCCTTCAAGACCATAACACTTGAAATTAAGGTTATGTTGAGAATTCCATATCCAATTTTTTTACATTCCAAAATCATAACATTAATGAAGGTAATATATAAAAAATATTAGAAAATAGTCTAAAATGTGATGCATACAATTATAAATGGATATAAAAACCGTCATCTAATTAGTTTATGAAAATAATTATGGAAATTGTTCCACCAATATCATAATATTATATTTTAAGTATATTTGCATAAATTGAAATTGGAGTATTAAAGGAAAATATATAAAATGGTTGATATTGTATAATGATTTGAATCTGGACACCATGACATTGATGGAAATAAATTTTTAAATGTGATCATTATAGAAATGTACAAAAAATGTTTTTGAAATAATTACTTGAAATTTAATACTTTAAAACTAGAAAATTATATTCATAATTTAGTCCAATGATGAATGATTTTTTTATTGCAATCAATATTATTTTGTAGGATTTATAATGTGATATATAATTTTGGGATTAATAGAATTGTGTCAAATAACCAATGAAGGAAAACATGGAGTTGTATGAAGAATATGATGATATATGGTAATCATTAACATAGTGGCAATGTTTGGTGTCACAAAAATGGAGCCTGTTTCTTTATCTAAATTGATCGTTCATGTAGTGAAAATAAGTAATGCGGCCCACATAGGAAAAATAACTGATGAATGAATCCTAATAGAATATTTCATGTGAAATAATTTTGAAAATATTATTCTTACTATGTTTTCTAATTGGTAATGTAATTCATTCTTAGTAAAGATAAACCAAAACACTAGGAAGAGTTATATATGAAATGGAAATAGTTTCTTTAATTATTGTAAAATAAGATAATTCATGGAATCTTTTATGTATACCATGAAATGTGTGTTGATGTTAGAATGAAAAATGGATTATCAGTTCCAAAAGAGGAAAATTTTATTGATGTTGGGAGAACCACAATTAAAAACCAATTTTCGTGTTCCAAAAGGAAAAAACTGTACATAAATAGTGTATGGTACCTTGGATAGCCGATTTTGAAAAATTAATTAAAATGACTATGGTTTTTTTTAAAATTATATGTAATGTTATTATTTTAAATACACAATAATGATATATAATTTCATAATAGGTTTTTATGAAATAATATATATAGTTTTTTAGAGGTTATTTATGGATGTTTCAATCCGGATCAGAATATTTGAATAATTTCATTAAAATGAAGATATATTAATTAGAATTCTTAATGAAGATGAATATGTTTAAAAGTGTTTCATATTTTTATATATATTATGAAAAGGGAAACATCTTCATAAACAATGTAACATCAATGAATGGTTATTTTTTGTAATCAATGTATACATTAGTAAATTTGACATTTTTTATACACTCTTCTTCCAATTTATAAATAGAGTTTATTAATAAATGATCATAATTAAAAAAATACGTGGTTATAATAATTTATTCAATCGATTCAATAAAAATAAAAAATAGGTGGCTGATGTTTTTTTAAGAAACATTCGTTTAAGCCACTTCAAAAACATTCTTATTAATTTTTAACCTAGTGGAGATGAATAATTACTATCATTATCAAATAATAATAGTATATTATTTGGGTAAATTGAAAACAAACTCAAAGGTTTAGATTGACGTACCCATTCATAGATTTAATTTGTTGCCAATGCCGAACCATTTCATTATATAGATTTTTCAATATTTTTTATGTTATAGATATTCAGATAAATTAATACATGATTAGTGTTTTAAGGCATGGTGTTTCCATTAATCATGTAAATGTAATTTTTTTTATTGAGGAACTTATCTGGATAGATTTAAGTAGCAGTCCCCTCATGTGATGATTAATGATCTAATTAATAAGTTAATGATATTTTTTGGTTAAAGAACATTACAATAGTTTGGTATGTGGTAGGAGGAATCATTCAAAATTGAATAATCATTAATCATTAATGTTCAACCTGGTAATAAAATATAATAAACCCTTGAGTATCATGTTTAAAGTCAACCACTATATCGGATAATGGAGATGCTTTAGAAAATTATTTCTATATATTTATTATATCAAATAATTCCCTATGAAGATAAGAATAAATTAGGAAATGATATTATAAGATTTTGATTAAAAATATTTGCGAATAATATTTATGAAATTTGATCTATAAAAGAGTGGTTATTGAACATGGTTCCAAAATATTCATTATTTATAGGGGATATGAATCAATATTAATGTTGTAGAGGGGTCCAAAACATTGTGGTACAAGTAAATGGATCCATGAAAAATCAACAATTAAAGGGGATCTATATTAATGTCTTCAATGTAAAGATAGATATTAATGAAATATTGGTGTTTGATTTGCGAGGATCTAAAGAATTATAGTGTTTGAAAACAGATTACATTCACCAACGAGTCAATGACATATGAGTGGATCATGTATGGGTGGCTTCATATAATAATTAATCACAGATTAATTTATAAATAATTATTTAATGATGTTAGGATACAATTATTTTAAATTATAATGAATTTACAATTAATATTTTCTATTTTTCAATAATAATCACAATAAATTTAGAAACCAAATTCCTTCTATAATATGATGATTCTAGAATTCAAATGTAGATAATTGTTTTATGTTTTCTAATTCTATTTCATGTCATTAATAATAAGTCTACGATCATGAAGAAGGGTATTCAATATTTATTAATTGTCTATACATTATAGTGATTTTTAAATCACCATATTTCTATTATAATTTGGGATTTTATAAATCTTGTCTTAATACTGTACAAATAAAAAACATGATAATAATTCAAATGATTGTGAATGAATTTAAAATATTGAGAGATCATAAACATAAAGATGATTTTTTAATTTTAGTTTAAGAATTAATATGAAAACACTATTTGAATATAAATATTCATCAATTTAGGAAAAAAATTTAATACATTTAAATGTGATATTATTTTCGACATATATTTTTAATTGAATAAGATAAGTGATAACCCAATAAATTGTTCTCTAATGTCAATTTTCATTTTTTTGTGAATGATGGTGATATAATCGAGGATGTTATGTGAATTAATGATTATTGAGGATGAGATATGCATTTTATTAATATATATAAGTGAGTGAGAAAATGTTTGGGGTTGGAACAACTTTGTACAAACTATGATATCATTATTTTTTCAGGAGAAGAAGTTCATCACACATAGATATCCTTTGGATTATTCAGATGAGATAACTCAATTAAGAATATTATATATACACTCTGTACTAAGTGACAAAAGTGTTTCAATACCCATATATATAAGGAGTTTAGGGGACCCATTGAGGATATGTTAGAAGGTATTATAAATAAACAATTGAGACATTACCATAATAATTTCAAGATATGACATTGACTAATAAGAGATAGTATAAATAACTCATTTGTAAATGACCATTAAATCAAATTTAACATTGAAAATCAACTTAATTTTTTGAAAAATTTACAATTGAAATATTTTATTTATAATCTTGTACATTTATAGATGAAATTTTAGTCATGTGATATTAATCAAGAAAAGTAAAGAGTGTCCTCTAATATCTCATCATTACCTAGAAAAACATTTTACTTATACATCCATCTTTTTTATTCTATATTTCATATATTCTATTATGTTGATTGAAAATAACTAAATATTTATCTCGTATATAAATAATAGGATTTAGTTAAAAGAGGGGGTAATGATTTAATTAATGTAATACATGATAAAATATTTTATAGACTGATTCACCCCCACCACCTTAGTTTCCTTTATTGATCAAATTGGATCTAAAAATATTATCTAAATATGTGTAATACTAAAATAGTAATAATTTTATTTTTTTACACCCCTCCACTATATAACCCTTCAGAAAGACCATATATAAACTATATTTATAGTGTTACATTTTTTAACTCACTATATATAACAACTAAAATAAAAAATATCGCTAAATAAGTTCCCATTTAGATTTTAGAAATTGGTTTCCTAATTCCTAAATTTTCCTCATAATAGGATTTATTATACTTATGGTAATTATTATTGGTGAATATGATTGAGGGGCTTCTTTGTTATAAAATTATAACCCTATGTATTTATTTTCATTTATTTTAATGTAGTTATATTGGATGTAGAAGTTAATAGAATATAATAATCGATGTCATATGGTACTACAATTCATTTCATATTATTTTAATGATTCATTTTAAGTGAATAATGAATTGTTCATATTATTTCTATCTTATATGATTGAATTGAAATTTTTGTTTATATTTAATTGAAGTTAAAAAATAATCACACTTTAAAATAAAAATGAAAAAAGATAGGAACATAAATTCTCCAACATTAAATAAATTGAATAATATTAATAATAATAATATATTAATAATAAATTAATATGATTATATTTATATGACCTTTAGGATATAATAAATATTTTTTATTCAGGTATCTACCTCACTATCTTGGAAATGGCCTACATATTTATTTTTCCTCCGATAATAATAATATGTTTATATTTTCATTTTACATATTCATTTTCCATCATTAATTTTCATTAAAATTAATAAAGGATTATAATTTATAATAATTTTTTAGAGTCATAACATGTATTTATTATTAGTTCAAAACAACTATACAACATTTTTTCACAATAATACCTTATTTTAGGATGATTTTTTTCATCATTAATCCAAAAAAATATTTTTTGACATATTGATCCAATTTCAAACAATTAATTGATTTAATGTACCAATAAAGTATATTTTTATTCATTTTTAGACATATTTAATTATTAATGGTTCCTAAAATTTATATCCATCAACTAAATAAAAAAAACCAGTTTGAATAAAAACAAAATTTGAGAATAAAATCATGAAATATTAATCCTATGATTTCATATCACATGTCAGCATTATTTATTCTTATAAAAATTTATATTAAAATTATCAATCATTGAATTAAGAATTTAATATGTTTTATTCATTTTAGTATATATTTTATAAAACCTGAGTTTCATAATGTTTTATAATGTAATTTAATATAACAAAATCCCCAAAAACTAAACCCTAACATGATATCGAGTCAAGTGCAACAAATATCACACATTGATATGGTGAGGAAAATAAATACATTTCTTACAATCTATAATACCAGTAGAGATAACCTAAATACACATAAATCATTTATTAAAATTATATAAATAAACAAAATAATAAATCAAAATCATTTACCCAAATTATTGATTGTGTCAAAATATTGACTATATAACCATGTTATTACACATTGGTGATTCATAATTTGTAATGTCCCGACCCCAGTTACCCAGAGTTGGTGAATTATTTTAATAAATTGGCATTATTATAAGGAATAAAGTCCTGAAGGACCGATCGGTTTAGCAGTCATGGAAAATATATTGCATACATAAATGTTACATAACAATTTATAACATACAAAACAACATAAATACTACTTTATGAATGTCATTATTATCTTAGAATAACCCTGAATATCAATCAAAATACACCTCTTGGAATCCTGGGAAAATTAAAACATAGAATGGGGTGAGCTCAAATGCTCAGTAAGGGTAAGAAGTACAGCGGAAGATAACATAAATATTAAGCGTGGTGAATAATTGAAACCACATGCCTTTACCAATAATAAACATGAATACTTTAATGGAAGGAATATGAGTTGAGTAAATAATTCAATAATAAAACATATCATGGGTATTCTACTAGTTTAATGACCACATGAATAATCAATATTATTTTCATAATGAGGGAATATATAATGTCGAACATTCTGAAAAAAATTTCCGAGGCCTCGGCCAAGACATCTAAAAATGATTAAGGCCTCGGCCAAAACCATATATCGAAATTGGTAAAGGGCCTCAGCCAATTCCACGTCTAGTTGTCTCATGATACCTATAGATGCATCGAAGATCTATAGCAGGCTCCACCCATCACATACTATGTCCAATACATTCCTCATATGAAAAGGTTGAAACATAACATAAACATTCATATTAAAAATAGCATAAGAAATGTCAATTCTTTAACCATAAACCATGAATGGTATAAAAATAACACATCCATAATCAAACATATCACAAAACCTTAAATGGATTTTGGAGGATTTGTATCATAATAAATCAACTTCAAAAAAGTTTAAAATCCATCAAAGGATGTTGACATAGATGAAATTATTTGTAAAACTCTTTGAGAGAAATATCTATTTTTCATGAAAACATTTAAATGTTAAAAAATTAAAAGAGAAATAAATTTAAAGAAATTTTTTGAATAAATGTGTCTGAAACCAATTTGAAACTTTTGAAAGGAATTAACATTTTAATAACATTCATGTCCACATAAATAAATCCTTAAAATCATTTTAAAAACATGGACAGTAATTAAAAATATTTAGAAAGATAAATATTTAAAACATTTAAAATTATGATCTTGATAAAGAGTACCCTTCACAAATCCTTAAAATATTCATTTTGAAATCATTTTTATGAAAAATAGACATGGATGATAAATATATCCTAGTAAATACATACACATAAACAAACTTGGATAATAATGAGATTGAGGAATTAACCCTTACCAATTTCGTAACTAACAAAACATACACCCCATGAAAGAGGTATCATACAATGAATATGTAAATACACATAAATTAAATTGTATAACACAAATAATAAAATTATGGGTAGTACATACACCACACAAAAGTTAACAGTGGCAATATGTCACGAATCTCAAAGGAATAAGGATGGAGATGAAAACCCCTTATCTTTCACTTTCCTTTAGTCGAGGGTACGTTTAACCTCATGTATGAAGACCGTAGTATGTTATTCAATTATACCAGAACCATATTATTAATTATTATATCATACATTATTCATTTATGACTTTATACTACCCATTTAATAATAATTTCATTGTTAAATTAACATTTCAGGTAATAATTGCTTGCTTTGACGTACGTGTTTTAACTTGTTACTCTTGATTGTATCACATTGATCGTGATTTAAATACTTCTAGAATATAAAATATGATTTATATATCATATATATTTAGAATATAAATATGTATAATAGACATATATATGAAATGGAAAACACCATTTATAGATATGGTAGTCCGTACGTACGCATAAACGCTGTTTCCGTTTTCATAACATATTGAACGGAACTAAGTGAATAAAATATATGTAGGTACACAGATATATATATATATATATATATATATATATATCTCCATTAGCTTTATTATTTCATATATTACAGTCATATTAGTAATATATATGTTTTTATAATCATCGATGAATGGTGAATGTGGAAATGAATCTCATCGCGTCGTGGAGACCGTAATCCGTACGTACACACGAGCGAAAATATCATTTCCTTAAAGGTGTAGAATTGGACGGTATATTAATTTTACAGAGACATTATCATGTTATTTTCATTATTTATATACATATTACTCATACATATATCCATCCAAATAACTTTGTTTTGAATAACAAATTACACTACGGCGTGGAGACGGTAAGCCGTACGTACGCACGCATGGAAACATTATCATTCATAATATGGATAGAATAATGAATATAGTTGTGAAATATTTATAATAAACTCATAGAATATAGAAGATAGTAGATTTATTACTTTAGAATGGAAATAAAAAAGAATGTATAAGTGGAAGAAGAAAGGAAATTGAAAGAGGGTGGTGAAATCATTACGTCTTCTTCGGGTTCTTCATTTTGATTTGATCAAAAGGGAACCTTGGGTTGTCCTTATAATCAAAATAAGGCCTATAGGTTGACTTGATGGGATTTTGGATGATATTTGGGCAGGGGTTGGTCGAGACAAATGGCTTTGGAGGTGTGATTTTGAGAGAAGGGTAAGTTCCCTTTTATAAGAGGGGTGATGGTCACTTTAAAAAAATATTAAAGTATTAATTTATTATACAATCATATTCGGTTTATAATGGTGCCAAAGAAATTTATTTAGAGCCTCATATGGTTATGGGTCGATATCATCTCAAATAATATGTTTTAGAAATCTTTAGTTTTTCCATTTCAACCTTATCATTTAGAATTAACTCTTAGTTAAATAGTTTAACTTTTACCGTGTCTTCTTATATTATTACAATATAAAGATAATAAACATACTCTAAACATCCAAGAGAACCTCAAGTGTCTTATTAATGAAAAATATAATATTATTTAAGCCCCTTTTACGAACATTATCTATTTAGGATTATTATATCAACCAATAATATAGTATTTGTTTTAAATATTAATTTATGTTAATTTTGACCATATTATGTATTTTGTTTTTGTGAAAGTCATCAAAACATGATTAATTCAAACAAGATACATTGAATCAGTCTAAACATGTCAAATTATCCTATAAAATTCTTGGATGTCATAAAAACGTTTGAAATTGTATTTATTTTAATATTTATAATACCATTTATTTGATTCTTTCATTAATAAGGTAATTACTACATCATCATTGGGTCATAAAAAAATTTAATTATTTAATTTCTAAAAATTAAAAAGAAAATAACATGATGTAGGAAATATTTTTCTCTTTATAATTAATATTTATAGTCGAATTTATCTTTTGTATAACCCTATATTAAAAATGGTTTAGTTAATAGACTTTGAATTTAACACTTTTAACTCTTCTTTAAATTAAATAATAATAAATGTCCTAATCTAATCCAAGTGGACATAAAGGGTCATATTTTATTCCTAAGGGTTTTTTGTGGTTGAATTACACTTATCCAATAGAATTAGGACATGTGTTAGGGAAATAATAATATCAATTTTACCCTTAATTACCCTATTTATTTTTAACCGTGGTAAATAAAAGTAAAAAGTTACTATTCACTAAAAATTATCTTTTTCTTATTGAACCAAATTTTACACCTTGATATTAACCATGTCTCTCAAATTTTCGAAATTCAAATCACAGAAGAATTAAAATTACGTTTTATGTGAATTTACAAATTCTCCTAGGAGGTGGGTAAAAGACGGTGAAAAGTTCAATAAAGTTTTTATATATCTAAAATTATTATAAACTGATTCTAATGAATTAAATTGAACTTATATAGGGATTATGTATCTATTTTTATCTAAAATAAATTTAATTAAAATAAATAATTATTTAAATAAAAATTCTGTTTTAAACTATAACTTAGTGTTTTTCACTATTAATCAAAAATTATATGTTTTAAGAAAAATACCAAAAATGTTACCTAAGAAAATTTTGATATTAAAAATTCAATAATGAAGTCTATTTTACCAAATTCAAAACATAGAAGTTGCATTTTATTAATTTAAAATTAATTCCATCAGTCAAAACCAAAAGGTGTATTTTTAAGAAATAATAACTATCAAAATTTTGACACTTGTTTATGTCCAATATCGAATTAAAATAACATACAATGACCATCATTGTACTAAATGGAAAACATATAATCTATTTATACTTCCAAACCATTAAAATTTATAATTTATCATTATAAATTACTTTGATTAAAAAAGTTGTTTTCAGTTAAAATATAGTATTTTTCACTATTTACCCAAATACAAAAGTTATCACAAAAACACCAAAACTTTATTGAAACTAAATTGTTATGTCCCGTTTCTAAAGAATAGGTTGATTTTTTCAAATTAAATATATAAAAGTTTAAATATTGGATTTAAAAAGGTTTCTCCATTAAAAGGCGGAAAAATTACAATTTTTGAAAAATACATCTTTTATCTGAAAAAAATGTATTTTTTCATAAATTATGTCGAATAAACTTATAATATGGATTCTAAAATGATAAGGATTATATAGAGTTCAAAATTTAGTTAATACTATTCATAACTGCTTTTGAACGACATGTTTGGTAAGACATGGTGTGCTAAAACTCGTTGTTGCTTGTACTATGAGTTATTGAATTAATTTGAAGAAATAACGTACTATGAAATCTTGGGGTGTTAGATTCGTACCTCCTTAAATAAGTTGCATCCTGACAATTTGAAATTATTTTTCGAAAATAAAAGGTTGAATATAGAAAATAACTTTGCGAAAACCCACATCAGAAATTTGGTTAATACAATTTAGTATTAATTACAGAAAAAGGGAAATGAAAGGGTTGCCACAAAATTAAGATCTCAATTAAGAGAAAATTAGTGGCAATTAGAAACATATAATTTGAGGGAAAACGTAAATATTTATAGGTAATTATTGAGGTCATCAATCATAAAAAAGTATAAAATTGGGGGCCTTAAATTCATCAATCTATGATGATTTAAAATACCATCGTTTAAAAAAACATATGGTATTAGGATGACACATTTTTGGTTTTAATATCCCTTCAACAAAGTATAAGAATTAATTTCTTCATAGAATAAGAGAAGAAGAAAAATATATTCTTGAAAAGTAGAGTCCCATCATTTAACTAATTTCTACCACAAACTCATCTTTCACTCTAAAAGATAATAGAATTTAAAAATAATATTCTATTTATCCTATTATTATAGGGCTAAAAATGAATTTATAATTCACCTACCAGAATTTTTTAAAATAAATACTACATTATTCAATCCAGGACATCATGTGAGCCAGTGGTAGGTGATACACCCTTGTCGCCCTTCAGTTGCGGGTTTAAGTCTCGCGGCCTTGCCGAACGCGACAGGTTGCCGCCCGACATCTGGGTTGTCCTTTTATGGCAATCAAAAAATAATCTCAAACTATAATTATCCAAAAGACTTATGTCCAAACTCACAGTCCAATATTTACAAGGAATGTAATCACAATGAAGATCCTTTTTTCCGTGTAATAACATGTGGAAACCTTCATCATGTATTCTTTCAAAACACTGCAACATCCTGAATTACCATAAAATTATATTGATTACATTCATGATCCCTTATTCCTTATAGAATACTGGATATACTCCTTCTATCCAAAAATGATGTAAACTCCAAGAATGATGGAATATACAAATCATTAATCAGTTTCAAGAATATCCAATATAATTTATCCAATTCAGTTATGTATTATTCCAAAATCACTACCACACTATCGAGACCATATTAAGTACTACCTTTCCTTCAACCGTGTATTTTACCAAAACTGTAGATCGCTATTTAGTTACTTTTCTTAGAACCATATAATCTCAAATCCTCAATAAAATAGTACTGCTGTACAATCCTTATTTATCTCCTTAATTCATATAACTATTATACTTTTGATACAACACTCAAATTAAATAATTCTATAATAACAACATAAGAACACTAGTCATTATTTTTCATCTGAGGTAGTATCATAACTTGATTATTATCAAATAACATATATTGTGGTATACTCTTATGAATGGGATATTGATTCGCGTAGTGTCTCAATGCCTTTCAGATAAAGCATTTTACATTTGAAAATTTTTTGTTACCCTTGCAATCATGTACTTGGTGTCCTTTTTCTCCACACTTATAAAAAAATATCATTCCCTTCAAGCATTTACCAAGGTGATTCATTCCAAATTTATCTGATATTGAAAAATCCTTATTTCCCTTGTTCCCTTTATCCATATTTCTTTCTACCATCCTTTTCTTCTCTGTCTTCCCTTCACATCCATAAGATTCAAAAAATTCTTTAATGATCTTATTAACACATGATATTATTTATTCATATGATGCTAATATGTGGGAGACTATTTCCTTTCTAAATTTTGGATTAATACCATGAATGATATAACCCTTCGTACTCTTTGGAACATACATAATGATGGTGTTCTCATTCCTTCTACTGGGAACCATTTCTAAACAATGGAATACAATAGGTCAGTTTATGAATTGCAATTCATAATTCCAAACATGTAAAATACCTAACGTAAATTGAACAGTTTATGGATATAATCCATAATCACAAAAATGTTTCTTTGAGAAGGTATATACTCATAAACCCTTCATAGTGTTTTGTAATTAAAATAAGAATTATCCTAAGCATATCCCCCAGGAGCGTAGTAACCAAGAGTCCGGGAAGGCCTGTTGTCATGCACCAATTCCCTTTCAAGTCTAGCTCAATGCGGTGTTTTTGTCTTTTACCCCTAGGTACATCTGTGCCATAGCCGCCTCTACCAGCTTGTATCCATATAGGGATGTATTTTCTTTTAAAACTCAAAAAATCCTATATTACCTAAATTCTAGGACGTCCTTCTATACCAATCATCAATGTCTATATTAGTTCTATGTTCTCTAATCAGACTTTATCTAAATCTAGCTTCCAAGGTTATGGCTAAAATTACTATGATACCAAATATAACATCCTGACCCCAGTTACCCAGAGTCGGTGCACTATTTTAATACATTGGCATGATTACTAGGAATCAAGTCCTGAAGGACCAATTGGTTTAGCAGTCTTGGAAAATAGATTACATACATAAATGTTACATTAATCTTTATAACATACAAAACAACATAAATAATATTTTATGAACGTCAATATTCCCTTGGCTTAACCCTGCATATCAATCACAATACACCTCTTGGAATTCTGGAAAAATAAAACATTGAAAGGGGTGATATCAAACACCCACTAAGGGTAAGCAATACAATGAAAGATAACATAAATATTAAGCATGGTTAATAATTGAAACCACATGACTTTACCAAAAATAAACATGAATTATTTTATGGATGGAATATGAGCAGAGTAAATAATTCCATAATAAAACATATCATGGGTTTTCTACTAGTTGAATGACCACATGAACAATCAATATTATTTTCATAATGAGGGAATGAATAATGCCAGATATTATGAAACATTTTACAGAGGCCTGGGCCAAGATGTCTAAAAATGATTAAGGCCTCTTCCAAAACCATATATCAAAATTGGGAAAATTCCTCAACCAATTTCTCATATAGTTGTCTCATGAGACCTACCATTGCATCGAGGAGCTATAGCGGGCTCCACCCGTCACATACTAAGTCCAATACATACCTCATATAAAAATTATGAAACATAACATAAACATTCATATTAAAACTAGAATATGAAATTTCAATACTTTAACTATAAACCATGAATGGTATAAAAATAACACATCCATAGTCAAATATATCACAAAACCTTCAATACAGACATGGATATTTTTATCATAATAAATTGACTTCAAATAAGTTTAAAATCCATCAAAGGATGTTGACATAGATGAAAATGATTTGTAAAACTCTTTGAGAGAAATAACTCTTTTTCATGAAAACATTTAAATGTAACATAATTTAAAAAGGAAGATATTTAAAGATTTTTTTTGAATCCAAGTGTCCCATGCCACTTTGAAACATTTTAAAGGAATTAACAATTTAAAAACATTTGTGCCCATATAAATAAATCCTTAAAATCATTTTGAAAACATGGACATTAATTAAAATGTTTTAGAAATATAAATATTTAAAACATTTAAAATTCTGATCATGATAAAGAGTACCTTTCAAAAATCCTTAAAATATTCATTTAAAGTAATGTTTATGAAAAATGGACAAGGATGATAAATCTGTCCTAGTAAATACTTACACAAAAACAATCTCGGATAATAAAGAGATTGAGGTATTAGCCCTTACCAATTTGGTAACTTACAAAAAATACACCCCATGAAAGAGTTATAATACAATGAATATGTAAATAAACATAAATTAAAGTTTATATCACAAATAATACAATTATAGATAGTATATACACCACAAGGAGGTAATAGTGGCAATATAACACGAATCTCACGGGAATAAGGAGCGAGATGAAAACCCCTTACCTTGCACTTTCCTTTAGTCGAGGGTACGTTTAACCTCCTGTATGAAGACCATAGTATGTTATTAAATTATTCCAGAACCATATTAATATTTATTATATCATAAATTATCCATTTATGACTTTATACTATCCATTTAATAATAATTTCAATGTTAAATTTACTTTTCGGGTAATAATCGCTTTCTTTACCGAACGTGTTTTAACTTGTTAATCTTGATTGTATCACTTAGATAGTGATATAAATACTTACAGAATATAAAAATTTATTTATATATCATATATAGATAGAATATAAATATGTTTAATATACATATATATGAAATGGAAAACAATGTTTGTGGAGACGGTAGTCCATACGTATGCATAAACGTTGTTTCCGTTTTCATAATGTATTAAAAAAACAAAGTGAATAAAATATATGTTAGTATATATATATATCCATTGTCATTATTATTTCATATATTACAATCATATTAGTAATATATATGTTTTTATAATCTTCGATTAATGGTGAATTTGGAAATTAATCTCATCGCGTCGTGGAGACGGTAATCCGTATGTACGCATGAGAGACAATAAAATTTCCTTAAAAGTGATTAATTTGATGGTATATTAATTTTACAGAGATATTATTATGTTATATTCATTATTTATATACATATTCATCATCATTATATCAATCCAAATAACTTAGTGTTGAATAACAAATTACACCACAACGTGGAGACGGTAAGTCGTACGTATGCACGCATGGTGACATTATCATTCATAAGATGGATATAATAATGAATATAGTTGTGAAATATTTATAATAAAATCACAGTATATATAAGATATGAGAGTTATTATTTTATAATGGAAATAAAAAATAAATAAGAAGCGGAAGAATAAAGGAACTTGAAATAGGGTGGTGAAATCATTACCTCTTCTTCGGGTTATTCCTTTTGATTTGATCAAAAGGGATCCTTAGGTTGTATTTCTGATAAAACTAAGGCCTCTAGGTTAAATTTAGGGAAGTAGGGATGATATGTGTGAAGGTTTTGGCTGATCCAAATGGTTTTGGAGGTGTGATGTTGAGATAATGGGATGTTTCCTTTAATAAGAGGGGTGAAGGTCACTTTAGGATAAGATTAAAGTATTAATTTATTATACAATAATATTCGGTTTATAATGGTTCCAAATGAATTTATTTCGTGCATTAGGTGGATATGGGTCGATATCCTCTCAACCAATAGGTTTTATACAAGTTTATGTTTCCATTTTAACCTTATCATTTAGAATTAACTCTTAGTAAAATAGTTTAACTTTTACCGTGTCTTCAAGTATTCTTATTATATATGGTTAATAAACATACTCTAAAATTACAAAAGAACCTCAAGTGGATCATTAATGACATATATAACATTATTTAAGCCCTTTGTCCGAACCTTAACTTTTTAGAAATATTATATCTACCAATAATATAGTATTTGTTTTAAATATTAATTTATGTAAATTTTGACACTTTTTTGTTTTTTGTTTTTGTAAAAGTCATTAAAACTTTATTACTTAGAAAAAGATACATTGAATCATCCATAACATGTCATAGTCACCTATAAAATTATTTTATGTTATAAAAACTTTGAAATTATATTTATTTTAATATTTATAATACCATTTATTTGATTATTTCATTAATAAGGTAATTACTGCATCATTATTGTGTCATAAATAACTTTAATTATTTAAAGTATAAAAATTATTAAGAAAATACCATTATATATGAAATCTTTTTATCTTTCTAATTAATATTTATAGTCGAATTTATCTTATGTATATCCCCATATTAAAAAAAATTAGTTAATAAACTTTGAATTTAACACTTCTAACACTTCTTTAAATTATATAATAATAAATGTACTATTCTAATAAAAGTGTACCTAAAGGGTCATATTTTTATTTCTAATGTTCTTTGTGGTCGAATTACACTTATCCAATAGAATTACGACATGTGTTAGGGTAATAATAATATCATTTCTACCCTTAATTACCCAATTTACTTTTAACCATGGTAAATAAAAGTAAAAAGTTACTATTCACCAAATATTATTTTTATCTTATTGAACCAAAATTTACCCATTGATATTAACTGTGTCTATTATTTTTTCGAAATTCAACACAAAAAGTGGTAAAATTATGTTTTATGTGAATTTTCAAATTTCTTCTAGGAGGTGGGTAAAAGACGGTGAAAAGTTCAATAAAATTTTTATATATCTAAAATTATTATAAACTGACTCTAATGAATTTCATTGAACTTATATAGGTATTATGTATCTATTTTGACCTAAATTAAATTTAAATAAAATAAATAATTATTTAAATAAAAATTCGGTTTTAAACTATAACTCACTGTTTTTCACTATTCATCAAAAATTAAATGTTTTCAGAAAAATACAAAAAAAAATTAACCTAAGCAAATTTTGATATTCCAAATTCAATAATGAGGTCTATTTTACCAAATTTAAAACATAGAAGTTTCATTTTATTAATTTAATATTAATTCCCACTCTCAAAACCAAAAGCCGTATATTTAAGAAATAATAACTATCAAAAGTATGACACTTGTTTATGTCCAATATCAAAGTGGAATTACTTACAATGACCATCATTGGATTAAATTCTAAAAATATAATCTACTTGTACTTCCAAACTATAACGACCCATACTTTACATACAATTTTAATACTTCAAATTTGAATTTCACTTATTACAACATATGACAAAACCATGAAAGGACCGTATAGGTATAGTGTCTTTAGAACCTGGGAAACATAAACAACTGCTTCATAAAGCATCGACATTGTCTCCCATTTATTTCATCATATCTAGAGTCCCTTTTGGAATATCCTACTTAATAACCTTCTTCCTGACCTGGGGAAAGAAAACATACAAAAGGGTGAGCTCAAATGCTCAGTAAGGGTAAACAAATGAAAAATCAATCACATCATTTTCATAAGAACATCACATTTTGGAATTTATAACCTGCAATAGAAATCATAATTTCATTAAATGGGATAAACATAGTAGTGAAATTTAATCCCAATAATCATAACTTAAAACATGAAACATTGTGGCATACACACATAATCATAGAGAATCATTTCTTAGTAGTCAAGACTCATAGCCAATACTATCTTAGCGGACAAAGTCCATTTCTGAACCGAGTTCACTCCTCGTTTCAGTCCTGTTTCACTGAATCGAATTAACCTTCCATTCCAGCCATGTCTATCTCATGAGATATAAATCTTTACCCAATGCATTGGAGGGAGATATAGGACCCACCAATCTCATAATGATACCATTCCTATGTGTTCCACAAAATCAAAAATCATCCATCATTACATAACCCATGTAATAAAAATGGGATTCTTAAACATCTTGAAATCATAAAACAATTCATATGAGATAAAGGAATTCATATAAATAATTCCATCACAACATAATAAAATCAATGTAGTAATAGGGATAGAAACAAAACCCTATATTATCTTAGAAGGAAAATAATTTTGATAAAACACTTGAACTCCATTCTTGAGGAAAATATCCTTTCTTCTTCAAAAATATTTTTCCTTTCTTAACATGTCATACAATTTTAAACTAAAAGAAGTTGATTAAAAATAAACTTGAAAAATCGTAAAGGAATCTTCTTGAAAATAATGTTTTAAAATTCCATTCCGGCTGTATAAGTTAAAAAAACATTATTCTCGTTCTTATGTTGGAAAAGTCAAAAATTACATCCTGTAAAAAATCACAAAAGATTACTTTCATATCTTTTACTAAAAACTCACCGAAGGGTAAAATTGGATTTAAACAATTGTATGAGGATAGAAATAATAATACATATTGATGAAACATGGATGTGGATGATAAATATTCCCAAGTAAATTCTGAAGTATAAACAATCTTGGATAAAAATTTAGATTGTGAGATTGTCCCTTACCTTAGATCCGATTTGCTTCGTAAGTGTCCGAACATCCTGTATAATGATTTAAATAATGTTATTGACTTATTCCAGGATCATAATTATTTTTATGATATCATATATGGTTATATTCTTAGATTCTTATTAAAAATATTTCATTTCTACTTGTTATTCGGGTGTTTATTACTTTTTGTTCTTATATGTGTTTTGTAGAATAAATTCTTATTATTAGTTTTAGATTATAGATACCTCATTTACATAATGTTATTAGTGTAATATATATCATATTCATTCATTCGATTCATTTATATAATCATTATGAAATGAAGATCATGTAGAACGAGTCGCATCACATCGTGGAGACGGTATTCCGTACGTACGCACGAGCGATGACATCGTTCCCATGATCGTGGAATTGTATTGGAGTGTATGTATAATATTTCAGAATCAATATTGCTTTAAAATAATCATATATAGTAATTATTTACACCATTATACCCATCCAAGTAAGGTGGTGGTGGAAAATAGATTACACCACGGCGTGGAGACGGTTTTCCATACGTACGCACGCGCGGTGATTTCATTTTCTGTAGGATGGATAGATGGTGAAATAGGGTTGTTTAATACTTATAATAACATATCTGCATATTAGTGATACTGATTTTATTACTTCATAATGAAACAACTAAAGAAGAAAAGGTGGAAGAAGAAATAATGTTGAAAGAATCGGTAACTGACATTACCTCTTCTTTGAAGCGCCTCTTTGAGAACTCCTTTTAGGGCACTAAAATATGTTTTTTAAGAGAACCAGGACCTCTAGGATGTTTCTAGGGAAGTGGAGAGGATAAATTTTCAGGGGTTGGCCGAGCATTAAGGCTCAATGTGGTGTGAGGAGGAGAGGAAGGAGGTTCCCTTTTATAAGGGAGGAGAGGTGCACCTTAGGAAAAACTAAAAATATTATTTTATTATAAAGTCATATTCGGTTTTTAATAGCTCAAAATTGATTTATTTAGAAGCTAATGTGGGTATGGGTCTAAATCCTCTAATAAAATAGAATTTAGACAAGTTTAGGTTTCTATTTTAACCTTATCATTTAGATTTAACTTTAAGTTAGATAATTTAACTTTTATTGTGTCTTCTTGATTTCTTACACTATAAGGTTAATAATCATACTATAACAAGCCAAAAGAATACCAAGTTGTTTATTATTAATATATACAACCTTATTTAAGTCATTTGTCCGACCTTATATTTTTTGGAATAAAATAAAAATTAATAATCTAATGTTTGTTTTAAAAACTATTTTATGTCAATTTTGACAGCATTTGGTAATTGATTTTTTTGAAAATCATAACAGAATGATTAGTTTGCAGAAAGATACTTAAATCAGTACTAATATGTAATATTAACCTATAAAATTATTGTAATTCATATAAAGTCTCAAATTACATTAATTTGGGTATTTATAACATCAATTATGTCAATATTTCATTAATATGATAATTACTGCATCATCATTGTGTCATAAATAAATTAAATTATTTAATGTCTAAAAATTAAAAATAAAATACCATTATGTAGGAAATATTTTTATATTTCTAATTAATATTTATAGTCGAATTTATCCTATGTATACCCCTATATTAAAAATTATTTAGGTATTAAACTTTGATTTTATCTATTTTGACCCTTCTTTTAAATAAATTGATAATAAATGTCCTAATATAATCCATGTGGGCCTAAATGGGCATATGTTATTCCTAAGGTTGTTTTTGGTCGAATTACAATTATCTAATAGAATTACGACATGTGTTAGGGTAATAATAATATCATTTTACCCTTAATTATCCTATTTACTTTTAACCGAGGTTAAAAAAAGTAAAAAGTTACTATTCACCAAAAAAATATTTTCATCTCATTGAACCACATTTTAGTCCTTGATATTAACCGTGTCTCTCTGATTTTCGATATTCCACTCATAGAAACGGTAAAATTATGTTTTATGTGAATTTCCAAATTCTCCTAGGAGGTGGGTAAAAGACGGTGAAAAGTCCAATAAAATATTTATATATCTAAAATTATTATAATATAACTCAAATGAATTGCATTGAACTTATATAGGTATTATATATCAATTTTGACCTAAAATAAATTTAAATAAAATATATAATTATTTAAATAAAAAATCTGTTTTAAAATAGTAACCCAGTGTTTTCACTATTCGTCAAAAATTGAATGTTTTCAGAAAAATACCAAAATTTCACCCTAGGCTAATTTCGATATCCTGAATCCAAAAATAAAGTCCATTTTGAAAGATAAAATTTATGAAATTTCAAAAAGTGGGTATTACTATTCATAACGGCTATTTTTAATAATATTTTAATAGCATATCGTTGTTTAGTGAAACTCGGTATTGCGTACAAAGCAAGCTATCGACGAAGGACACGGTTGCGTGTAAAGAAAGCCAAGCTAGTCTTGTGTGTAGTGAAAGATTCATTTTATGATTTATATAACATAAAAACAAAATATTTCTCATAAAAGTCTCGGGTGTTACATTCTACCCCCCTTAAAATGAATTTCGCCCTTGAAATTTATCACTTCGTAACAAAAAGATGAGGATACCTCTCCCTCATCATATCCTCAAGCTCCCATATAGCTTCTTCTAATTGGTGGTTCCTCCATAAAACTTTTACCAAGCGAGGGGTCTTGTTCTGTAGGACTTTTTCGCTATGATCCAGAATCTCTATCGGTCATTCTTCGTAAGAATGATCTTGCTCCAGCGGTACAACTTCTGAGCTGAGTACATATGAAGGATCAGGTATGTACTTTCTCAAGAGAGATACATGGAAGACATCGTGAACTTGGGAGAGATTCGGTGGAAGAGCCAATCGGTAAGCTACCTTCCCAACACGATCCAGTATTTCAGAAGGACCGATATACCTAGGGCTCAGCTTTACCTTCTTTCCAAATCTCATTACTCTCTTCCAAGGAGATATTCGTAAAAACACTTTATCACCCACTTCAAACTCTAGTTCTTTTCTTCGGTTGTCGGCATACCTTTTTTGTCGACTCTGAGCTTCTCTTATGTGTTGTTGAATAGATCGGATCTTTTCGACCATCTCATCTACAAGATCAGGTCCTAATTCCTTTCCTTCCACAACTTCGTCCCGACAAGTTGGAGTCATGCATTTCTTTCCATAGAGAGCTTCATAAAGATCCATCTTAATACTAGAGTGAAAGCTATTATTATAAGAAAATTCAACCAAAGGTAGGTGTTGATCCCAACCACCTTTTAAATCCAAAGATCAAGCTCTCAACATATCTTCTAGAGTTTTAATTGTCCTCTTCGACTGACCGTCTGTATGAGGATGATAAGCAGTGCTGAAACTCAACTCTCTATCCAGAGTATGCTGAAAACATCACCAGAACTTCGAGGTAAATCTCGGATCCTGATCAGATATAATGGAAAGTGGTACTCCATGCAATCTTACCACTTCCTTTACATATATCCTGGAAATCTGATCCAAAGAGAAATCTTCTCTAATAACAATGAAGTGTGCAGACTTTGTAAGATGATCAACTATGACCCAGATAGAATTATTGCCTTTGGATGATTTAGGAAGTCTAGTGACAAAGTCCATAGTGATGTTTTCTCATTTCCATTCAGGTATGGTTAATAGTTGTAACATCCCCTTAGAATTCTGCCTCTCAACATCAACTTGCTGACAAACCAAGCATCGAGAGACATCACTACAAAAAAAAACATAGTTTAGCGGCGTTTTTATGGCGGCGGTTCACAAAACCGCCGCTAAACTTTTTTCGGTGAAGGTTTCGCGGCAGTTTTTAATAAACCGCCGCAAAACCCGAATTATTTTACACAGACGCCGACCCTTTCCCCCAACCCCTTCGCGATCCCTAACCCTCACAACTCTGCACCCCCCGCGCTGCCGGCGACTCCCCACCCCCCGCGCTGCCGGCGACTCCTCACCCCCGCGCTCTCCGGCGAAGCCCGCACCCCCCAGCGCCCCCTCGACCACCGGTGACCCCCTCGACCTCCGACGAAACCCGCGCCCCACGCGCCCCCCGCGCCCTTGGTAAATCTAGGTCCTACTACGCTTGGTGTAAGGTTGTTTTGTTTATCATATAGTGGGACATACTTGTGTGATTGAAATTAATTGAATGGAAATTCCATTTATCTAAAAAATATGCACTTCTAAATCTTGATAAATGCAGGTCTTCCCCAAAACAACTGGAGGATATTCCTCCCCCTTAATACATGGGCAGTGTAATTTATTTTAATTTTTTTTCGTGCATATGATAATTTTTCCACTTCTTTTTTGATAAATTATATATCATGTTTTTCTTTATTATGTTTTATAATGAGTTTTGTTTTCATAATACAAGATACTATTTTGATTCTCAATTTTATTTTTCTTATCTATATGAAATTTTTATGAACACTTTTATGTGTATTTTTATACTTTGATTATACATTGTTTATGTTGTGGAAATGAAGGTATTTAATGTTGGTCGTTGATGACAATATGGAAGAGGAGTCTTAAGTGGGGCTGACTTTCACAAAAAAAACTACATTGGAAAGAGAAATACAAGGGAGTCAATATAGAAAACATCTTAGGCTTGTGGTTCCTCTTCATTCTCTCGAAATTTTTATTGCACTTTAATTTCTATTGGATTTACATCATCCAAAGATTAATGAACTTTTATATACATATTTTTACATTTCAGTAAATGTTTTGTAGTTTTATTTAATTGGTTTCATTCATAAATGTCTAAAAATTTCTTGTAAAAAATGGCCTGATAACTTTTATAACTTTATATGATCTCATGTTTTTGTGGATGTTGTGAATTAGGTGGGATTTGATATCAATATTTCTACTATCCTTGAGTGGATGTTTGTTCGTCTATAGTTTAATTTTAAGATAGGATTGAGGAAGGAGGCATCTTTATGAAGACCTATAGTGTGATCAAGGGTTATTTTTAGTAGCACTTCATGACATCTAATTGGGTTACTAGTATTTTTTTCAATTCTATTCAGTTTTTAAGAAGTTCCATCGACTAGGGTGGTTATTATATCACGTGCAATCACACGGGGGTTGATGCTGGTTTTTTTAACTTATGTAAAGGAAATATCCATATATTGGTCCTCAAAGACCAAAAATCCAAAATCCTTCATTTTAGGAAATATTATAAGCAAAAAGATTCACCCACCTCTCAAGGGGAGCCTCAAGATGAAAAAATATGGCCTACATCTACTCTTTCCAAAATATAGTAGATTATAGAAAATTGATGAGGTGTTGGTCCTCCTCAATAATTCCCTGATCAAATTAGCATGATACTGGGCATTGGTGATATTTCATTAGAGAAGTTGTGAAACCATTATTTTGGACTGGTATTTAAGATAGATATAACCTTTCTCTCCTTTTCGGTTTTCATTGAAGAACATATCTATTTATTGTTGGGTTAGTATTTCGTCAATCTTTAGGCCCAGATGTCTAATATTAACATGTATTCTATTCCTGCTATATCGGGTTTGGATGCAGAAGGTTGGGTATATATGTGCTCAAACCTAATTGAGTTATTCCCACACATGTCATGTATATATAGATAATGTACAAATTAGTTGTGTATTATGTTGGGAAAAGGGATAATTGGGTTAATTTGACCTTACATGGTGGTTGGTGATTATAGATCAATAGTCGATCTCTCTATAATTCATTCGTTTCATATTATTGTCAGGGTATGTAATATTTCCCTTTTAGGTGTATATTTTTTCCATTTGTTTTCATATTACCTATTGTACTATTTTTTATTCTCTAAAGTAAATAACATGATAAAATGTAAATATTTAGTTTATTTTCTCTTATTTTTATTATTATGAACATATTCATATATATGGTTGGGTGCATGCCTACATGTACATTATGAAGAGGCCTACCATTATAATTATTCATTCTTGTCACTTATCTTTAAAAAATGGCCTATGGTGGAAGGAATTGGGTTTTGGTGGCCTAGTCTTCCACCGTGAGGAGGTCATTACTATGTCGAGTCTCAAAAAACCATAATGGGAAATAAAAACACATGGGTCATCAAAATAATGAAATATCTAAAAAATTATTTCAATTATGACAAATATATATGCCACCTTATCAACAACTACATGGCTTAAATATTTCAAAATACCAACATATATTCCTATGATGTAGACATTGTTTTTGGGAGAGGCAGATAGATAGAGAAGGGGAAGGGGAATAAATTATATGGTTAGGAAGAAGTATATGTAACCAAAACATCAAAAAGGTGATGCTGATGTCAAATAGGACATCATTTGATTATAAACTACTTGCATCAACCTTGGATGAATTCCTCTACAACATCACTCATGGCCATGGTTGGGGTCAAACATGTAGTATTATTTCCATTATGTATGACTACATTTGATGTTACCTTTACATTGTTCTTCATTTATTTTTGGATTTTTTGGTTAGATTTTGGAGATTATTTACACTGGATCATTGAATAAATCATCTGATCTGATAATTATTTTTCTCAAAACTGATATGAGATGTCCCAACATTATTATCTCATGTTGTAACATGTCATTGGGTTAGAGGTACATCACCATTTATATTTTTTAAATAGTTTTAATTAAAATTAGATTACGTTAAGTTAATTTGTTGATTGACTTGGTTCAACTTCATAGGTATTTTTTTTGGGATAATGGTTGGAGTTCACCACAAACAATAAATAAGTGGTTGGTTATTATATAGGTGTGATGAGGTGGGCTAGTGATTTTTAGGCAATTATTCCTTGTTGGTTTTAATTGAAATAAATAATAATTTTTATAATAAAATTATATAATTAACAATAAATTGTATATAATTATGTATTTGGTGTTGTGCCTTGAGATAGGTACCAAAGATATGATTTTAGATTTAAAAAATCATAGGCAAGAGTTATAGGGTTGTTCTTAAAAAGTGAAAAAAATTGAATTGATGTGAGTAGTCCTTCTGCATTTCCCATGTGTTTATGAATTTGATGTATGTATGTGTTTTACATTCTCACCACTATAGTGATCAAACCCTTTTAAAAAATTAAATTTTTTTATTAAAATAAAATTCTTATAAATGAGATTAATAATGTTTCAATGTCTAAGACAACCCTTGAATAAAAAACTGGTTCTTTATATGTCGATGGTTGAAGACATGATTATAAATGTCTGACTTGTAATACTCAAACCAAGAGAGGTGACACTTAAATTAATAAAGTGAACATAGTGGCCCTCTTTATAGTTGGTTGTGTATGAAACCATTGAGAAACATCATTCCTCTTGGAGGACATCTAAGGTCAAGCCTAAACAATCACATAATGTCTCAGGTTTAAAATGCATTATGATCCGTTTCAATCACACATCAATGGGGTGTTGTTTGAGGCAACATAAATGTGTGATCGATAGTGTTATGATAAGTGTGTAGCCCGATATTCTTATTGCTCCTCAATGAGGTGTTGACGCTGTCTCCTATGGACCAGACTTGTTCTGTTGGTCTGAAGTGGTAAATGTGATCAATGAATCATCTTTATTATATTATGCATACTTTATGATCAATGGTTCATCTTTATTATATTATGTTTCTGTAGTCTTACACTATCGTATATTTTTGTGTAGGCACATTGTGATATACATGGATAAAAGCTGGATCACATTACCGAGGAACACACCTCAATATGTTAAGGGTTTGAATGAGTTTTTAGATTTTTCAATTTCTAATCGATCCGTTGAAGGTAGAATAAGATGTCCATGTCCTAAATGTAAATTTAGAACATGGTTGAAGAGGGATGAAGTTTATGAACATTTAATACTAAAGAAATTCCCTGATCAATATTTGTGTTGGATTTGGCATGGATAATCAAACAATACAGAAAGATTGAGGACTGATGTTAATCCACAGAATGAGGTCCCAAGTTTGTCGCCAATGGAAAATGAAATGAAAAACCTCATAAATGATGCATTCGGCACTGCAAGACACCACTATGATCATCAAAACATATCAGAACAACCAGAAGATGATGCTACAAATTGTAACGTGACAATTGATGTTTTTGAGACTGTAACACAAGCAGATCAAGACTGTAACATATCATTGGATCCTCCTCTTGATTCTGTGGAGCCAAATGTAAGGGAAAACTTCAGTGAGGAAAATGTGTTTCATGATTTAGTTGACGATGGAAATCACGAGTTGTATAGTGGGTGTTTGAAATATTCAAAGCTTTCATTTCTACTGAAGTTGTACCATATCAAATGTCTTTGTGGAATTACAAATAAGGCAATGTCTATGTTATTGGAATTGATTCGTGATGCATTTCCTGAAGCAAAAATCCCAGAATCGTTTTATGAGATGAAAAAAGTTGTAAACAAGCTTGGTCTGAATTATACAAAAATACATGCGTGTCCCAATGATTGTATGTTTTACTGGGGAGAGGATTCAAGTAGACAGAATTGTAAGAAATGTTCTTATTCTAGATGGCAGTCAAAGGGTAATGTTGGAAGTATGACTGAACATAATTTCATGGAGAAGAAGAAAAGGAACACACCTGTAAAAGTTTTGCGTTACTTTCTTTTGAAGCCTCGATTGCAAAGATTATTGATGTCATCAAAAACCGCCAAACACATGAAGTGGCATGCTGTAGATAATAACAATGATGGTTAATGAGACATCCACGAGATTCCCAATCGTGGAAGACATTTGATTCATTACATCCAGATTTCTCAACTGATCCTAGGAATGTTCGATTGGGATTGGCTGCTGATGGATTCAACCCATTTGGGACTTTGAGTATGAGTTATAGCATTTGGCCAGTTGTTTTGATCCCTTATAATCTGCCTCCGTGGATGTGTATGCAACAAACATCTTTTATCATTTCGATGATTATTCCTGGAAAACAAATGCCTGGAAATGATATTGATGTATACCTACAGCCTTTGATTGAAGAATTGTAGGAGTTATGGAGCAACGGTGTTGAGACATTTGATGTTTCTTCTAAAACAATGTTCAAAATGCCTGCTGCTTTAATGTAGACCATTAGTGACTTCACTGGGCTTGGGAGTTTATCTTGTTGGAACACTTATACGGGTTTGACTTGTCTCGTTTGTAACATTGATTTCGAGCCCAAATGGCTACATCACGGTAGAAAATGGTGCTTCTTGTGCCATCGAATATTTATTGATGCATCTCCTAGATTTCAGCTGAACAAGTCAAAATTTAATGGTTCCATTGATCGTATACCACCTCCAATGTTGTTAACTGGTTCTGAAATTTTGAAATAGCTTGAAAATGATAAAACAGAATTTGCGAAGGTTCATCATTTGAATGATAGCATAAAACGAGTGCGAAGTGCATCGTCAAGTGAAATCAGAACACAACAATGGAAGAAAAAAAAGTATATTCTTCAAACTTCCGTATTGGGAATTTAATTCTTTGCACCACAATCTTGATGTGATGCATATTTAGAAGAATGTATGTGATAATTTGATTTTCACATTCCTTGATGAGCATGGAAAGTCGAAGGATCATCTCAATGCTCGAAAAGACTTACAAGTAATGATCATAAAACGTGATCTCTGGCCATATGAGAATGAAAAGTATGCTCCGACCATTTTTTCAATGAAAGATAGGGATAAAGATACGTTCCTTCAAATTTTAAAGAATGTGAAGGTATCTGATGGGTATTCTAGTAACATCTCGAGGTGTGTTGACTTGAAGAATCGTACGTTATATGGATTGAAAAGTCACGATTCACATATTTTGTTACAATAGTTACTACCATTGGCATTGCGTACATTATTACCTGAAAAAGTTACTGTTGTTGTACTCCAATTCTGCACATTTCTCAGGAAATTATGTGAGAAAGCTCTACATCCATTTCAGCATGACAACCTACAGGAGAGGTTTGTATTCACCCTTTGTGCAACGGAGATGATCTTTCCTCCATCGTTTTTTACTGTCATGATGCATTTAACTGTGCATTTGGTTGACGAAGCTAAATTAGGAGGCCCCATTAATTATCGATGGATGTATCCAATTGAGAGGTATTTTATTTATATGTTTCCAGTTAAGTAAACAATTTTTTTCATTTAAATAAATTCATAATATTTTTATTATTTTTCACAGATATCTTGGGCATTTGAAAGCATACGTGAGAAATAAAGCTCAACCAGAAGGCTCTATTGCTGAAGGATATTTGGCCGAGGAGTGTCTCACCTTTTATTCCAGATATTTGGATGATATTGAGACAAGATTTAATCGAGTTGGACGTGTTGACGACACATCAAATCATTCTCAAATGCATCAGAAATCAAAAATATTTCCTGCTATTGGTCGATCAGTTGGGAGGACCTCATACGCGACACTAAGAGAATTGGAATTATTACAGGCACATAGATATGTGCTGCTGAATAGTGAAATTGCAGATCCATTTATTGAAGAGTTTAAGATACAAACAAAGAGACGAATGACAGGCCGAACACGAAATGAAAAAGATATAACGAAAGCTGTGAATAAAGAGCTGGTAGAATGGTTTGCACGACGTATAAGTTTATAAATATTGCAATAAATACGAATATTAGTTTGACAAATACAATTTGCAAATCTATTAATTTTTTTCAGATCATGAATACTGATACTCGAGCAGACTTGTCAGAAGATTTGAAGTTTCTTGCTAGAGGTCCTATAAAACAAGTTAGAAAGTTCGGCGCTTATAATGTGAATGGTTTTAGATTTCGTACAGTCAATCAAGAAGTGGGTTTGAAAACACAGAATAGTGGTATATTTACATTTGCTGAAGTGGAATACTATGGAAAGATGCATGATATTATTGAATTAAACTACCTTGGGCATTTTTCTGTTGTTTTATTCAAATGCAAATGGGTCGATATTATCAGAGGTTTTAAAAGAGATTCCTTGCAATTTACTTCTGTAAACTTCTCTTGCTTGATGGATGTTGGTGATCGTGAACTACATGATCCATATATCTTAGTATCGCAGGCAAAAATGGTATATTATGTGAATGATGTTGTGTATGAAGGGTGGAGTATAGTTACTAATGTAATATAAAGATATTTGTATGATATGGGTGATGAAGTGGAAGATTTGACCTCTACAATTGAATTTCATCAACAACAGGAAGCAGAATTATTTGTCCATCATGATATCGAAAATATTAGTCTAGCAAGGATGAATGAAGTGGATGAAGCAATGGAGCAGGAAACCGACATGATTGAAGGGAAAATGATTGTATATACAATTATTTATTCATTCAGCAACCACTTGTTTCATTTCTGTAGTCATTCATTATCATTGTAATATATATTTTGTTTGTTAGTACTGGGCATCTATTATCATTTTTAATTTTTTTTCTGCATAAATTTTTTGAAATATATATTCTCAACTTAATTTTATTTGATTAAATGACAGGAATGCCATGGAAGAAGTGGTACACCATTCCTTCTACTTCTGCGACAGATGACGATCCGTCTGTCCCCACGACATCTGAGGCAGCAGCTGCCTACATCCCTGCATCATCTCCCCCTGCACCATCCCTGACACCATCAGTGGATGCCTCATTAGAGGATGAGTCATCGCCTCCCCCTACAGGATCCTCAGCAGTGGGCTAGCAACACGCCCCTTCCAGTTCATCACAGACATTCTGGAGGGTCACAGTCATTGGTACAAATTTTATTTAAATAAATTTATTGCATTTTATTTATATTAATTGTTAGCTCATTGCAGATGAAAACAATGCAACCATGGAAAAATACATAAAATGTTCTGATGTTTGGAACATGCATGGAGAGAAGATAGTGGTACCATATGATTCTTATGGGGTCCCGACGGATGACGCCATAGGTTTACTTGGTCAGATTATAGGTCAACTGGCAGCGGAGCCCATTTCCCTGCCTATTTCATATGATGATTGGAGGCATATGCCTCCAAACTAGAAAAATGAAGTTTATGATTCTCAGATGAAGGTAATTTTATTACTTTATGGTTTAATTTAATGTCATGTTA
This sequence comes from Viscum album, assembly GCA_963277665.1. Lineage (NCBI taxonomy): Eukaryota > Viridiplantae > Streptophyta > Magnoliopsida > Santalales > Viscaceae > Viscum > Viscum album. Next base: position 1,443,425,194 of record OY728165.1, on the reverse strand, counting down.
CTAATATATTCAAAATGAATTTCTGTATACAGATGTTCTTCCACTTTACCGTTGCTGATGTGATAGTACGGAAGTGGACATTGAAAAATCTTGGAAAAAAATGGAAATATTTCAAATGGAGGTTTTGGTGTGATGTCAATGATACTTCATTGACCTTGTAGCAGATGTATGAGAAGCTACCCAGTGGGGTACCGAAAGAACAGTGGATGGTTTTTGTCGATAGACATCGTGATGAGAAGCGGATGGTATTGAAATATATATTATTATATTATCCTCATTTTACCTTTATACATGTACATGAAGAGGAGATAGACATTGAATACAATACTGTTAAATTGATTTTTATTTATTTCAGGATCTCTCAAGACAGAATGCTTCTAACCGGGCAAAGAAGGTCATCCCGCACACTACAGGTTCAAAAAGCTTTTCAAGAAGCCGAATGTCATTGGTAATATTTTAATTAGTTTAAATATTTATAAGATAATATTATCTAATTAACATATTTAATTGTTGATTTATCATTGTTTAATGCAGTCACAGAGTTTAGGGCATGACGCATCGCGAACAGAACTGTGGATTGATGTTCATAAAAAAATAGATGGAAGTTTTGTTAATGAACCTGCCAGAGAAGTTGGGGTATGAAGTCAATTATTTATTATAATAACTTATTATCAGTTTTTTCTATGTTAATATATATTGATATTTGATTTATAGATAAAAATTAATGAAATTTGGGATGCCAATCCTGGGCAATCCTACTCAGTCTCCCAGGATGACCCGGTTGGTATAGTCCTTGGGAAGGAGCATCCTGGTAGAGTGTGCGGGATGGGTTTGGGACCTATACCATCTGAGGTCTTTTGCATGCCATCAGGGATTTCAGCTACATCTACTCTTGATTATAGTCATTTCATACCTTAAGATGCTCAGAGGGAGACGTCTTCTCTACGAAACACAGTTCACCAGCAGGGGGATCAAATATCATGTTTGTATAAAGAGTTGCTTGAAATACGTCAGTATATGAGCAGATATGCCCCCGGTGGTAGTGCATCAGGTAGTGGTGAGCAGGTAAATCACAAAAAAATCAAAATCATTTAGTTTTCCAACTTTTATTGGTTTTATGTTTTATTATAAATATGCAACAATATTTAATTTTCAATATAATGTTCTTACAGGTGGCAGCAGGTGGTGGAGATGAAGGTGGAGAGGGTGACGATGCAGCATTAGATGATGAGTAGTAGTATTGATGATGTGTTGAACAAGTATGATAACGGTTGGTTTGTATATGTAACATTTATGGCACATAGTTTCCACCAAACATTTCCATATATGTAACCCATATTAATACCATTTCTACTATATAGAAGCATTCGGGTAGCCCAATTGTGTAAGCTCGATTCATAAATGGATTGGGTGTTCTGACACGCTGGTCGGGTTGGTTTCATCTTTTATGACAAATGTTATGGAGTTTGTGAGTGTGAATTAGATAAGTGTCACATGTGCGATTGAGGTGAATCTAACCTAGTTCTCTTATGAGCAGTTGATCTATCTCTTCTTTTCATGACTAGGACACTCCTAATTTGGGGAACATCGTGTCAGATATAGTAAAAATGTCCTTCTAGGTAGTAGAAGTGATGGAAGTGTCTTAGAGGTGATGGAAGTGTCTCCCATCTTCGGATAATATTTATACTCTCGTAGTGTACTCTTTCTTATCAACGAGCATGTCCCCTATCTTTACGTCATCCTTGATGCACTAAGAGAGCATCGGTTATATACCGAGCTAAAGCTATCAAGTGTTATTATTTTTTAATAAATAGGATTTATCAATGTTTCATGTGGGATGCATGGTTTTTATTGAGGCATGGTTAGTTCTTGTGTGATACCTGAGTTCCTGTGTAGGAATGCGTTGGACAGACTTTTGGACACCGACCGTTTCCTTTGACTTGATCACTAGATGAATGGAATTCTAGGCTCAGTCAATGATCTTATGTGGATATTTTGGTCTTTTACCAATATCTCACTTGTAAACTTGGAGTATGTACTACCTAGGGATAGTTACTTGGACTCTAACTTGATGATATTTTTTTATCCCAAACTTATCGTCGGACTCAAAGGTGATGTTTAAAGGGTAATGATTATAGTGGGATGGATCTAGGTTCCACCCTTGTTCATGCTGGGGAACAATGTATTAAATGGTTAGGTGATGGAATGACTAAGAAATTTCATTGAAAGTCAGGTATGGGCTTATGTGAATGTGCTTGTGGTAAACACGGGATTTCATAGAGGAAGGAATTGTGGTTCAGGTTGTGATATGTGAGTCATCTAAGCTGAGTATATTGGGAATGGTTAGCTGAAAGTGGATTGAATTATTATACTTCTTCTTAGATGTATATTGGTGAAAGTATCCATTTAAACCTAGGTGATCTCTATATTCTGGTTTGATTTATTTTTCAGGGCAGTGGTGTAGTAGAACCAAATTTTTTTTCCAGTTCAGCATTTAGCGGTGGTTTTAACCGCCTTTAATGCCATACTTGGTGGAATTTAGCGGTGATTTTAACCGCCGCTAAATATATTATGTTTATATTTAGCGGCGGATTTTACCGCCACAAAATAGGCACATCAAACGGAATAATTTTGCGGCGGTTAAAACCGCGGCGAATAAAAAAGTGTGGCAGACCCATAAAACCGCCGCTAAATGGAGAGAAACCACCGGGAAATGAGGCATCTATGACACGTTTTTTAAACCGCTGTGAAATAGACAAAACCGCTGCTAAATGATTTCCGACTCCAAGTTTAGCGGCGGTTTTTGTTAACCGCCGCTAAATGGGAAAAAAACCCGCCGCTAAGGGCTTCTTTTGTTGTAGTGCATATTCACCAACATCTCTTTTCATTCCATCCCACCAGAAGTACTATTTCAGGTCCCTATGATTCTTCATGCTTCCAGGATGAATAAAGAATGAAGAACTATGAGCCTCATCTAGTAGCACCTTCTTTAATTCTGGGATGGGAGGAACACAAACCCGATTCCTGAACATTATTATCCCATCACAATCAAGGTTGAATTCAGGAACATTTCTCTCCTTCTTTTGTAACACTACATCTCCTTTATGTGGATCTTTAATCTTCACATGTATATATGGTTGAACATTCATTTGAGAAAGATACGTATTTTTCCTTCCATTATAATTCAAAGATCCATGCTTTGTAAATCCATAAATATTGGATCTTTTGTGATCCTCATCATGGATAAACTGGCATGGTCTTGTCAACTTAATGTGTCTCCCACCTTGTTTGCTTGGATCTTTTGTGATCCTCATCATGGATAAACTGACATGGTCTTGTCAACTTAATGCATCCTCCACCTTGTTTGCTTTCCCAGGGTGGTAATTAATTGAGCATTTGTAATCCTTAATCAGCTCCAACCATCTTCTTTGGGGAATATTCATCTCCTTTTGTGTGAAAATATACTTTAAACTTTTATGATTAGTATAAATATCACACATTTCTCCATAAAGATAATGCATCCAAATCTTTAATGCAAAGATGACCGCAGCTAACTCCAAATCATGAGTTGGGTAACTTTTCTCATGGGTTTTAAACTGTCGTGAGGCATAAGCTATCACCATATCATTTTGCATAAGAACACACCCCATCCCCTTCTTGGATTCATCACTATAGATCACAAACCTTTCCCCACTACAAGGCAGTGTGAGCACTGGTGCACTGGATAAACTTTTTTTCAACTCCTTGAAATTCTCTTCACATTCCTCCATCCATACGAACATAACTCCTTTTCGAGTCAACCTGGTGAGTTGATTAGATAATCATGAAAAATATTTCACAAAACGTCGATAATAACCAGCCAAACCAAGAAAACTTCGGATCTCAGTTACTGTTGTTGGTCTCGACCATCTTTCAATAACCTTTATTTTTGCTGGATCCACAAATATCCCCTCTTTTGAGATTATGTGACCCAAAAATGAAACTCTTTAAAGCCAAAATTCAAACTTTTTAAATTTGGAATAATGCTTCTCCTTTCTTAGGGTCTTCAGTATAATTCTCATGTGATCTTCATGTTCTTCCTTTCCCTTTGAATATACAAGAATATTGTCTATAAAGGATACCACAAACTGATCAAGATAGTCTCTAAAGACTCTATTCATTAGATCCATGATGATAGCAGGGGCATTAGTAAGACCCAATGGCATCACTATAAATTCATAGTGTCCATACCTTGTACGAAAAGTTTTCTTTGGTATATCCTCCCTTTTGACCCTCAATTGATGATACCCTGAATGAAGATCAATCTTGGAAAAGTATTGAGCTCCGCATAGTTGGTCAAATAAGTCATCAATGTGTGGGAGAAGATATTTGTTCTTGATAGTGATCTTGTTATGTTCTCGATAATCAATGTAGAGCCTCATTGATCCAACTTTTTCCTTAACAAACAGAACAGGTGCTCCCCAAGGTGACGCACTAGGGTGTATGAATCCCTTATCAAGATTCTGTTGGAGTTGCTTCTTCAATTCCTACAACTCAATTGGGGCCATTCTATAAGGTGTCTTTGAAATAGGTAAAGCACCCGGTATGAGTTCTATTGAAAACTCAACTTCACTATTTGGTGGAAGACCCGAAAATTCCTCTGGAAAGATATCGTCAAACTCCCGTACAATGGGAATATTCTTAATCGTGAGTTTCTCACCAACCATTTGAGATAAACAACCTTCATTTAGTGGAATCAAGTCCCATAGGATGGAAGAAATTTCCACTATAAGGTTATGTTCCTCCTTGCATCGATAGAAGATCATAGAATGATCTAGAATATGAAATGTGACTTCCCTTCTTTGGAAATTGATATGAGCTCTATATAAAGAAAGCCAATCCATGCCAAGAATGACATCATATTCCACTATAGGAAGGATCACAAGATTTTCAGGAAGCACTTTCCCATAAACTTCAATTAGAGAATAATTATAAACTTTTTATGCGACTGTGGTGCCATTAGGGGTTGTCACAGCTAACTCAACATCTAATTTCTGAGGTAATATGACGATACCGTTAGAAAATTATTCAGAAATAAAAGAGTGGGTGGGTCTAGAATCAAATAATACATTTTCTACTTTAGAGTGGATGGTAAGTGTACCTTTCACCACTTCGTTATCGTACTCCACATCGCTGATAGAAATTGCATGTGACTTTTCATTGTCTTTAGACTTAAGAGTTTTTTGACGTAGATCATCATAAAAAACCCTTGGATTAGGGAATTTATTGGCATAATGCCCCATTTCCTTGCACTTGTAACATTGAAGTGTAGGAGGTGCACTCTGTGTATCCATTTCTTTGATCACATCACTAGACATCTTCTTCCCATCATTGCGGCATTCAAATGACCGATGACATTCTTTTCCACATTGGAAACATTTACTTGTCCCTTTAAGACAACTCCCCCCATGTTTCTTTCCACACTTCGAGAATAAGGGAAAACTAATCTTCTTTTCAGTGTGCTCTATAGATTTCCCTTTGAATTCAATTTTCATCTTCTTATGAAATGCATATGACGGATGGGTTAATCCAATCTCCATCTCAACTTTGAGAGCACATAGAACGATTTCCTCATAGCTATTGAAGTCCCTTATGGCTAACGCCCTTCGAAGACTTGGTTTTAAGCCACTAAATAATCGATCGATCTTACTCTTAGGTTGGATAATAATACCAGATGCGTACCTTGAAAGTCTTGTAAAATTTTCTTCATAGGTACTAACATATTCATCATCCTTTTGCTTTAGTTTTAGAAACTCCTTCTCCATCTTTGTTCGAAGAATACGAGGGAAGTACTTATTGAAAAATAAGTTCTTGAACTCGTCCCATGCCATGGACTCAATTTCACCTCTTTGCCTCGTAATCTTGATAAAATTCCACCATTGATCAGCATCTCCTTCCAAACGATACACTGCTAAGATGACTTTATCATGTTCAGAACATTGAAGAACTGAAAATATCTTTTCAGTAGTACTGGTCCATTGTTCAGCAACTAAGGGATCAGTAGACCCGTTGAATGAAGGTGGATGCTACCTCATGAAGGATTCAACAGAATGTTTCTCCTTACTTTGCTCGTTTGGAAGTCCTTGAAGATTTATAGCTTGAGAATGTTTTTTGAGCATGGCTACAAGATTTTTAAATCCATCTCCCATAACGTTTGGTTGCTCAGGGGGGGACAATCATTACATTACCCGTCTAATTCCGCATTAACACGATTCCTTCGGGTTCCAGCCATTAACTAAAACCAAGAAGAATAGTGTGAGCAACACTAATTATAATAGGAAAACCACATAATCAAGAATAAAATTTTACACTTAAGGTCTTATCATAGGTTATTCGTGGACATTTTTAAAACACTAAGATTGTGTTCTATGATTAGACTTATCATTAGGGTTCTAACTAAGGCTTTCAAATCCTAGTTTCCAAAGGTTGACTATACCTTTCCATTGATACCAACTATAACGACCCATACATTACATAAATTGTTAATACTTCAAAATTGAAGTACACTTATTACAACAAATAACAAAACCATGAAAGGACCGTATAGGTATAGTGTCTTTAGAAACTGGGAAACATAAACAACTGGTTCATAAAGCATCTACATTGTCTCCCATTCATTTCATCATATTTAGAGTCCCTTTTGGCATATTCTACTTAATAACCTTCTTCCGGGCCTAGGGAAAGAAAACATACAAACGGGTGAGATCAAATGATTAGTAAGGGTAAACAAAAGAAAAATCAATCACATCATATTCAGAAGAACCTCACATTTTGGAAATCATAACATGAAAAAGAAATCATAATTTCATAACATGGGATAAACATAGTAGTGAAATTTAATCCCAATTATCATAACATAAAACATGAAACTATGGGGCATACACACATAATCACAGAGAATCATTTCTTATTAGTCAATACTCATAGACAAGACTATCTTCGCGGACAAAGTCCATTTCTGAACCGAGTTCACTCCTCGTTTCAGTCCTATTTCACTGAACCAGATTAACCTGCCATGCTAGCCATGTCTATCTCATGAGATATAAATCTTTACCCAAAGAATTGAAGGGAGATATAGGTCCCACCCATCTCATAATGATGCCATTCTTATGTGTGCCACAAAATGAAAAATCATACATCATTTCATAACCCATGTAATAAAAATGGGATTCTTAAACATCGTGACATCCTAAAACAATTCATATAAGATAAAGGAATTCATAAAAATAATTCCATCACAACATAATAAAATCAATGTTATAATAGAGATTGAAACAGAACCCTATATTATCTTAGATGGAAAATAATTTTGATAAAACACTTGAACTCCATTCTTGAGGAAACCATCCATTCTACTTCAATAATTTTTTTCCCTTTCTTAACATGTCATAAAATTTTAAACTAAAAGAAGTTGATTAAAAATAAACATGAAAAATTGTAAAGGAAGCTTCTTGGAAACAATGTTTTAAAATTCCATTTAGGTCGTATAAGTTAAAAAACATTCTTCTCGTAAATATGTCGGAAGAGTCAAAAAGTACCTTGTAAGAAGAACGACAAAAGATTTATTTCATATATTTTACTAAAAACTCACCGAAGGGTAAAATTGGATTTAAACAATTTTAGGAGGATAGAAATAATATTACCTATTGAGGAAAAATGGATGTGGATAATAAATATTCCCCAGTAAATTCTAAAGTATAAACAATCTCACATAAAAATTGATATTGCGAGATTGTCCCTTACAATAGGTCCAATTTGCTTCGTAAGTGTCCAAACCTCCTGTATAATGATTTAAATAATGTTATTTAATTATTCCCGAATCATAATTATTTTTATGAAATCATATATGGTTATATTCTTAGCTTCTTATTAGTAATATTTCATTGCTACTTGTTATTCAGGTGTTTATTACTTTTTGTTCTTATGCGTGTTTTGTTGAATAAATTCTTATTCTTCTTTTTAGGTTATAGATACCTCATTTAAAGAATTGTATTAGTGTAATATATATCATATTCATTCATTCAATTCATTTATATAATCATTAGGCAATGATGATCATGTAGAACGAGTCACATCACATCGTGGAGACGGTATTCTGTACGTACGCACGAGTGATGATATCATTCCCATGATCGTGGAATTGTATTGGAGTGTATGTATACTGTTTAAGAATCAATATAACTTTACAGTAATAATATATAGTTATTCTTTACACCATTATACCCATCCAAGTAAGGTGGTGGTGGAAAATAGATTACACCACGACATGGAGAAGGTATTTTGTACGTACGCACGCGCGGTGATTTCGTTTTCCATAGGATGGATAGATGGTGAAATAGGGTTGTTTCATACATATAATAACATATCAATATATTAGTGATACTTATTTTATTACTTCATAACTAAACAACTAAATAAGAAGAAGTGGAATAAGAAATAAAGTTGAATGAATCGGTAACGGACACTACATCTTCTTTGAAGCGCTTCTTTGAGACCTCCTTTTAGGGCACTAAAATTGGGCTTTGAAGAATACCAGGACCTCTAGGATGTTTCTAGGTAAGTGTAGAGGATAAATTGGTAGTGTTTGGCCGAGATTGAAGGCTCAAAGTGGTGTGAGGAGGAGAGGAAGGAGGTTCCCTTTTATAAGGGAGGAGAGGGGCACCTTAGGAAAAACTAAAAATATTATTTTATTAGAAAGTCATATTCTGTTTTTAATAGATCCAAATTGATTTATTTCCAATATAAGGTGGGTATGGGTCCAAATCCTCTCATAAAATATAATTGAGAAAAGTTTAGGTTTATATTTTAACCTTATCATTTACATTTAACTTTATGTTAGATAATTTAACTTTTACCGTGTCTTCTTGTTTTCTTACACTATAAGGTTAATAAACTTACTATAACAAGACAAAATAACCCCAAGGTGTTTATTATTAATATATATAACCTTATATAAGTCATTTGGACTAACCATATATTTTTAGGAATAAAATAACAATTAATAATATAATATTTGTTTTAAAAACTATTTTATGTCAATTTTGACACTATTTGGTAATTGATTTTGTAAAAATCATAAAAGAAATATTACATTGAACATAGTTAATTAAATCAGTACTAATATGTAATATTAACCTAGAAAATTATTTTAATTCATAAGAAGTCTCAAATTACATTTATTTGGGTATTTATAACGTTAATTATGTTAATATTTCATTAATAAGATAATTACTGCATCATCGTTATGTCATAAATAAATTAAATTACTTAATGTCTAAAAATTACAGATAAAATACCATTATGTAGGAAATCTTTTTATATTTCGGATGAATATTTATAGTAGAATTTATCTTATGTATAACCCTATATTAAAAATTATTTGGTTATTAAACATTGATTTTAACTATTTTAACCCTTCTTTTAAATAAATTAATAATAAATGTCCTAATCTAATCCATGTGGGCCTAACTGGACATATTTTATTATTAAGGTTGTTTTTGGTCGAATTACACTTATCCAATAGAATTAGGACATGTGTTAGGGTAATAATAATATCATTTTTACCCTTAATTATCCTATTTACTTTTAACCGTGGTAAAAAAAGTAAAAAGTTACTATTCACCAAAAATTATTTTCATCTCATTGAACCACATTTTAGTCCTTGATATTAATCGTGTCTCTAGGATTTTTGAAATTCCACTAACAAAAGCGGTAAAATTATGTTTTATGTGAATTTCCAAATTCTTCTAGAAGGTGAGTAAAAGATGGTGAAAAGTTCAATAAACTTTTTATATATCTAAAATTATTATAATATGACTCTAATGAATTGCATTGAACTTATATAGGTATTCTGTATCAATTTTGACCTAAAATAAATTTAAATAAAATAAATAATTATTTAAATAAAAAGTCGGTTTTTAAATAGTAACCCTGTGTTTTACTATTCATCAAAAATTGAAAGTTTTCCTAAAAATACCAAAATTTCACCTGAGGATAATTTCGATATTTCGAATCCAAAAATGAAGTCTATTTTGAAAGATAAAATTCATAAAATTTCAAAAGTGGGTATCACTATTCATAACTGCTAGTTTTAATATTATTTTAATAGCATATCATTGTTTAGTGAAACTCGGTATTGTGTACAATGCAAGCTATCGAGGAAGGCCGCGATTGCGTGTAAAAAAACCTAAGCTAGTGTTGTGTGTAGTGAAATATTCAGTTGATTATTTATATAACATAAAAAAAATTTCTCATAAAATTCTCGGGTGTTACACAAACCATTAAAAATTATATCTTAACACTATAAATTATTTTGATTAAAAATGTTGTTTTCAGTTAAAATATAGTATTTATCGCTATTAACCCAAGTACAAAAGTTATCATAATAACACCAAAACAGTATTGAAACTTAATTCTTATGTCTCGATTCTAAAGAAGAAGTTTATTTTGTCAAATTGAATATATAAAAGTTTCAAATGTTGGATTTAAAAAGGTTTCGCCATTAAAAGGAGGTAAAATTGCAATTTTGGAAAAATACTTCTCTTATTAGAAAAAATGTATTTGTTCTTAAATTATGTCTAAGATACCTATAATATGGATTCTAAAATTATAAAGATTATATAAAGTTCAAAATTCAGTTAATACTATTCATAACAACTTTTGAACGACTAGTTTGGTAAGTCATGGTGCGCTAAAACTCGGTGTTGTGTGTAGTGCAAGTTATTGAATTACTTTGAAAAAATAACATACTATAAAATCTTGGGGTGTTACATAATTTATTTCAAAATTATACTCACATGATTTCCACCTAGTCATATTCTTCATGTATGTTCCTTGGGAAATGGGGAAAAATAAAAAATAATTGACCTCAAATTCACAGTAATTGAAAGTTATAAAAAATCCATGGGAATTATATCAAACAAATCATAGATAAATCATCATCGGAGAAAAGTGTAATAAAATATAACCTTAAAATATAAAATACAATCATAAGACCTATTATTTTAATTTCTTTCATGGAAAAAAGAACATGTTACCTCATAAATACCATCATGAATGCATAATTTATACCATATAAAATGAGTAGGAAAACGTGATAAAATAATAAAGATCCATATTGTATAACATTGTAATAGAAAATAATATATGAAAGTAGAACAACTTTTAAATATAGAACATACCAAAGAATATAGTGTCAAAACATGTTTCAAGGTTAATCCTATAGAAATTCAAATAATTTTATACCATGATATCTACCCATATCCCATTAAAATAAATGGTTCAAATAACTCTAATATTGCAAGATTGTGTGGAAAAGGCTAACAACCCATGTCTCTTAACATTATGGAGTGGAGTAACAATCGTTTTCCCAAATCCTATTATATAGGCTAGCAACCCATGTCCCATACCATAACCATGAAATGAGTTATACAAATTTAACCAATTCATAATAGGTAAATATCAATCCCAATAATCAAATAATGATAAACCATAGAAATATGTTCCAAATGAATCAATAAAATGTCATAACATGGAAAACCTACGTATAAAAAGAGAGATACACATATACATTCATGTGGTAAAATTTAATCCAAAAATTATTGAATATACTTATTTAATTTTCCATCAATTGTGATAATAATTTTTATTTCTTTTATTTTATATAAAATAGAATTCCATATTTACAAAATAAATAATCTACACTATCAATCAAAAGTGAAAAAATATAAAATAAATTTCCATCCAATGTAATTTGTATATGGTACTCATTATTTATGGGATTAGTAAAATTTCTATATATATACATTAATGGTGATAAGAATACACAATTATTTTAATGGATCACACTTTTCAAAGTGACATTATATCATATTCATATACAATACATCGTAGTTTTAAAAACAATTAAAATGAATATTTCTATAAATGGAGAATATTTATAAATTTATATAATGAGTGAAAATATACTCTAATGGGAATTAAATGTATGAAATATGAAATATTATTGATTTGGGTGAAAATTTATTCAAACTATGATAGGTAATTGTTCAATGTTAAAGAAAGTACATCCTTTTCTATTTCATAATGTAGAAATAATCTAACATATGGAATATAATTACTTAAACATAATTTCATAAAATAATTTAATGAAATGAATATATCCATTAAATTTCATTTTTAAATGTAGAAACTAAGAATAAATTTACTCCAAAGATAAATTTATTTTAATGAAACAAAATTTAAGTGACATATTAAAAGTAAGTGTTTAAAATGTTTTGTTATCATTATTTGAAAAAATGTCATTTCACATTCAATTTTTTTTTGAAATTGTAAAGTTAAATCATTAAACCATAAATTATTATATAAATCCCCAATAAGTATTAATTTAATAACAGATTTAGAAAAACTATAAGAAATGTGACATAAAAACAATGATTGAATTAAATAACATATTGACAATTTTTTAAATGTAAAGACATTTAATTTTTGTATATTTTTTTTAATTATATGGAATTATTCCGAGACATAGAAATTTGACGACACATGATTACAAGGTCCAGAGATCCCCAAACATAATTTTGAAACTTTTTATGGTACGTTTAGAAATTGTTCAAGTTGCATTTTCTATCTTTTGAACCAATTATTAGATTGAAAATATGAGGGTCCCGTTAAACTCGCAGTGCCAAGATTCACATAGATGAAGTTGAACCTAAATTAGAAATGGTTGGATGGAAAAGATAATTTTTGGGATTTCAAAAAATATAAGTATAAGTTATTTTATTCATTTATTCTACCTGTTAATCATCGGTTAGTGGAACCGCAACATAATAGAAGATAGTAAATGAAGATCAATAAATGACATATTACATTGATTGTATAACTACAATGATCGGGTGATTTATTGGTTCACTAATTATGTTTTATTAATGATCCACATAAATGAACTTATCATTAAGATATTTAACTCATTATGTAATCAATCCATTGGCATAATGATTTGGAAACTGCGGTGAGGGTTTTAACGAAATGCCTATGACGTCAGCCTCCAGAGAAGAATAGTGATTGAATGACGTCCATTGGGGGATTCTATTCGGAGGGTGAAGAATGTCAATGAATGTTGAATTCCTTCCATAATCCACAACAGATTACACCACTTCCATGAAGTGGATTTAATTCATACTAACGGAATAATTATTTTATCTTATCTAATTATTGGAAAATTATGTAGAACATGGGTCAACCGACCAATGGGTTGATCCATGATTTTTACATTACAGCATGTGGTTGTTGTGGGATTCATTCTGGGGATAATATTAAAATATTTTATGATTGATTCATTCCCCATTTTAAAATGCTAACACAGAGCGCGAGGTACAATCCAAACAAGGCACAGACTCCCCAAAATTCTTGATTTTTGTGAGATCTTTGTGCCTAACCAGGAAACATGGTGTAAAGATGAATATAATAGCCTTGGAGAGTATTCAGTGACCTGGGAGACCTGTAGGGAAATACTGGACAAAGAACGGACCTCTAGAGCACGATTGGTTGTCCGGTGAAGAACCTTATGGACCGCTGGTGTCATCTAGGACAGTAGTGAGACGCAACGACGGAATCTACGTGCTATTCTGAGGGGTGGCATGCCACATAGGTGGAGGTGGTAGCCATCCGACCATCGTAGAGGAGGCCACGTGGCTCCGACTATGGTAGTGGCGGACCAACATATGCGGGTCAAACTACACGACCGGTCCATGCAGACCAGTTAGTTGAAGTGGTATCATCTGGCACCACATGTTGGGGGATCGAAACGGACCCCCCTCCCACCACATCTGTTCAACTAGAGAGGAACGCCATACTGGTGAGTCGGGATAGTTTCGGGCCTGGCGGGTTGTTAATAGCCAGGTGGTACTGGTCGAACCCACAGCCTAGCAAACCAGTCCGGGCCCAACCTGTTCGAGGTAGGCCCAGTAGCTGGGGTCGACCTGGGTCAGGTCGGTCGGTCCGACCAGGTCGGACCGAAGATGGACACAACCTGCCCAGTTTTTCAAAAATGCCAATAACATTCAAACGGAGTATTTGATTGATGAGTCTTCTACAATGTTAGGACACTTGTGATCATAAAAACCTTTTAAGATACTCAACATGAGTTTTGTAGAAAGTTTTAGTATGAAAGGGTTGGATCAGACTTGAATCAAATGAGTCTCTTTTTACTATTTTTCTTATAATTTACAGACCGAGCATCTGATTGACGTGCTTTATGTTACTTTTGAACCCTTATGATATATCAGAACTTTGTGTTACATTATCAGGAGACTTCTTGTTGGCTGAGGTATGATCGATATCTTGAGGGGAAAAATCTTTTGAACATAAGCATGCTATGTACAAGGATCATGTGTCTGTAAGTCATGTGAAGAGTTACCCATTATGGATCTTCATGAGAGTGACCCTCCGGGGACCGGGAGAAGTTCAACCCTCCATGGATCGACAATGGTGCAACCATCCATGGATTCCCATGGGGGAGACCCTCTATGGATTAGTCAAAGTGTGATCCTATGGGGATCAGCAGTAGTGAGACCCTTTAGGGATCAACATTAGAGCAACTGGATATAAACCAGCCATAGAGAGACTCGTCATGTATCAGTGGCTGAGCGACCCTTTGTGGATCGGTAGTAGAGAAACCCTTCTCGAATCAATATCTATGCCACTAATTATAATAATGTGATCTAGCTTAAGAAAAATCAACTTTATTCCTATTCTCTATGTTGTATACATGGTGTGGTATGAATTTTACTTTATTCAATGTGATTGATATCATTCAATGTGGTTTTCCTTTTGTGAAATTATGGGAGACCTTTTTGGGCCTTGATGTCCCTACTCGGTATTGTTATACTCACCCCTTCATGGGAATCACCCACTCCTTATTGTGTCTTGTGCAGACGACAGACAACTTGACTGAGACTTTGGGTACCAAGGCTAGAGGGTTCTTGGAAAAGATTGATAGACTTGGTGAGAAATAGTGATGACAAATGATAAGATGTTCCAGCCCTTCAGGTAGGATCCTTGGTGGATGACCATTAGAGCATGTTTTACTTTTCATCATTACTTTCTTTTCAGCTGGGATTGTATATCAGTCCATTATACATTTAGTTCATACTTTTACACACAGTTAAGGATTTTAGTAGTGGTTGTACTTTTTCTTATCCATTGTGTTTTATTTGTGGGCAATCTTCCCTATCTGTTCATGTACAGGTTTAAAGTAAACACCTTCCATTTTTTAGTTTCACCTTTCCAGTTCTAGTCATCAGTCCCTGGCCTATGTAAGGTATCTTGTAGTGGACATGGCACGCGCCCTAGGGGATGGGTCATGCCAAAGTGGTATGAGAGGGGTGGTCAGATCTACCCGAAGAACAAAGAGTCTACGTTTTCATTGGAGAAATAGTGATAAGTTTCTTGAGATACAATTTTAGATATGGGAATCTAGTGTTGGTGTGAAGGCCAATGTATCCATATACCCAGACCCTGAATTCTGATTTCCAAGTCGGTATAGGAAAACACTATTTGTGTGTGTTTTGGAAATGTTTTTCATTTGATCTTTTTTGAGTCAGCTCACCTAGTATAACTTATTAACTGTGGCACATCTTTTTCTTTATAGGATTCCTCCACGTAGATAGCCAGCCATGATTCTAGTGAGAGATCATGATGATGACCCATCGAGTGGTGAGGGGTTAGTGTTGGTCCCTCTTTTAGTGATAGCACCTTCGGGTGGTCAAGCAGCAACACCATCTCCCTTAGGGAATAAATCGCCACCAGCCCCCCCCCCCGATAGACAATGAATGTCGATTGAGCACATTGCACGAGTTCTAGAGATAGATACCTCCAAGGATTCGATGCGAGATAGATCCAAAGGAGTATGAGGACTGGATGGAGGCTATGGGACAAGTTTTCTATTTGGCTGAGATACCATCAGACCAAATAGTGATCTTAACTACTAGCCTCTTTCAGGGCATAGCAGGGAGGTGGTTGAGCCCGACACTCCAAACACACGAGGAGATGGCCCTTTCGTAGCTAGACTTCAATATCCAATTCATGGTTGAGTTCATACGGTCGACTCTACACACTATGTGTATTCAGGGGCTACTACACTTACAGCATGAGAGCCTGATGGTGGCCCAGTACTCGGTGAGATTTAATAACCTCTCCTGCTACACCACTGACATGATTCAAGACCTTTTCTTTAGAGCCCAGACCTTTGAGTACGGTCTCTAATGGGAGATCAGGGCATCGATGATATCACACAACATTCTGATGTCGACTAGAGTGCTAGAGTGGCCACTATTGATAGAGATCATTCAGGATGAGTAGGAACCGACGGTGAGGGACACCACTAGACTACTGGAAGCCAAGTCATCTACAACAGGTTGTAGGAAAATGATGAAGAGGCCCAAGTGGGCCAAACCATCCAGAGGATGACCCCAGTATGTTGGGTCGGAGGTTAGGAGATCATGAGGCAGAGGAGGTCAGAA
The DNA here is from genome assembly GCA_963277665.1 of Viscum album. Classification (NCBI taxonomy): domain Eukaryota; kingdom Viridiplantae; phylum Streptophyta; class Magnoliopsida; order Santalales; family Viscaceae; genus Viscum; species Viscum album. Next base: position 1,443,408,635 of record OY728165.1, on the reverse strand, counting down.
TATGAGGATATTAGGATACTTGTGTGTCAGGCATGGTCTCATGGGTCGCAACTACCCAACTCATCATATTGATGATAAGTAGATGGTCGAGGTTCCTCTGAGGCAATTACTGTGGTTCGAGCGAGGTGATCCATAGGGTGGCGGATGTGTCAGAGTAGTAGGCCATGTAGAAGGTGGTGGATGATGATTTGAGGTACTACTTGTTGTGTTAATAAGTTTTTCATTATAACATTTCCATTCCTTCATGTATGGGGTATATTGTTGAGTCATTTAGGTTTCCTTATGACGTTACCATTTCTCTTGTTTTGAAAATCACAAACACCATATCTTAAGGAAAATTTCATTTTAATCTTTGTTTTACTTCTATAAGGAAAAATTTCCTTCCCCAAGGAAATTTATCCTTACCCTATTTTCATTGTTCATATCATTTTTTTCTCAGTTTAAAATTTGGTTTGAAACCAAAACCTCGAAATCCTATAAATACCTAGATATGAATCATTCTATTTTAGAATCCAAATTCTTAGAATCCTGATTACGAATTCTGATTACAAATTCTGGTTACGAACTTTCTATATTTTGACCTCAAATTCTAATTACGAATTCTGGTTACGAACTCTTTTGATGTTCTGACTCCGAATTCTAATTACGAATTCTGGATACGAACTTACTAAGTTTTGACTCCTAATTCTAATTAAGAATTCTGGTTATGAAGATTCTGCGTTCTGACTCAAAATTCTGATTGTGAATTCTGGTTACGAACTTTATATGTTCTAACTCTGAATTTTGATTATGAATTCTGATTATGAATTCTGATTATGAAAATTTCTAAGTTCTAACTCCAAGTTTTCTGAATATAGAATCTAAACACTTTTGTGTTCTGACTCCAAATTCTAATGAACTCTGACTCCGAACATTGTAAGTTATAGTTCCAAATTCTAGTGAATCCAGACTCCGAATTTCCTAGAAATTCAGACTCTGGAATTCTATAGAATTCAGGTTCCTAATTCCTAGAAAACAGAATCTGAATATCCTTGTATTATAGACTCCGAATTCAATTTTGGTTAGAATCTGAACTTACACTTGCTTACATTCTGAATATTGGACTCTAGTTATGTAACCATATTTTTCCCTTACTCTTGAGTTGTTATAAAACGATATCATGCATTAAGTTATTATCTAACTGTTGATTGAGTGACAGGTGTATAGGTCCCTCTAAAATTCAAGGAAAAATATGACTGTTGGAGGAGGGAGCCAACCGTTGAAGACATGCCTATAAATAGGAGCTCATTTTAAAGAGACCATAATATTTGAGAACTGTTCTACGACTCTAGAGATTACATGCTGTTGATGTGATTTCTATAGAGAGACTCTCATTGCTTTGTGCATACTGATCTTCGTGTTCAGACTAAATTTGTGTGACTCCGATTGTTGAAATATACAATCAAGGGATTTCGGGGATAGGAAGATAAAGGTGCCGACTACTTTGAAGTTGAGGGATTCCTTCCTAAGAAAGACAAAGGTTCCAACTACATTGAATTTGATGTCTTACAGGGATAGCAAGATAGACTCTGATCTTCATATCGAGGGCTTACCCTGGTGTGGGTAAGACAAACATTCTTGAAAGTATAATTCAATGGGCCTTTATCCAAGGTTGTTAATTACCCATTTTCTTTGGGATAAAAGATTTACCTTTTTACTTGTTTTGTTATAAGTTTTTCGCATCATTTGTAATGTTTAGGAAAGTATAACTATATTATAATTACTTATATTTGCACTCTGATTTAGTTAGATTCTATATGCTCTACAGTAGAATCTTCATCTCTGTAAACTTTCATTATGTTTCATTTCCAGAATCACTTTTCCCGAATTGATTTCTCAGAATCTTATTTCCTGATTCATGCAAGTTTATAGATCTAGAGGTTTTGTGAATTACCTTGTTTAACCTTGTAAAACATAACCATATTTAAAGTTCCAAAGGAATTTTTTAAAGTATACAATTCACCCCCCTCTTATATTTGCTAATTTCATCTTTACATATTCAATCCTACATTTTGTATTATAGAGTATATCATACTCAAACATACCATCTAATAATTGGTATCATAGGTGGTTACCTTCAATACTGAACGAAACTAACAATTGACTTCATAATTTTGGTTCAATTTCAATTAATCTCACGATTAGATTTATAGGATAATTCTTCTTCTTATTACTTTTGGTATTGATTTTCCAAAATCATATTTCTTTAGGAATCATATCTTTCGGAAAAATTTATTCAGACTTGTATAGTTCAGATTCATTTTTGCCTAGAGATACTCTTGTTCTACATTTTCCTTGCTTAGGAATATCTTGTTTACAATCTTTTTCTATGAACAAGTTTTTGTGGAAATATTATTTCTTAAATATGGAAGGAATAACTGTTGGTTCTATAGACAATCTCAATCAAACCGGACTACCTATCTTTGATGGAAATGACTATAAGTATTGGGGAGATTGCATGACCTTCCTTATGAATACTTGTGTTGACAATTTTGTTATTCTTACTGGAGGATACAAAATTCCAGACAAAGATGTTAGTACCATTACCAATCAAGAAAATCATGAATATCAACTTAATTATAAGGTACGCAATACTTTTCTTTTCTCCATGATTAGAAATATATATAGCCAAATTTTATCATGTGAAGCAATAAACAGTATTTTGAAAAACTTGAAGTTACACATTTTTGTACATCCAATGTAATTGAGACTAGAAGAGCTATACAAAGAGATGAATATCATGGCTTTAAATTTCATTATGGAGAACCCATATGTAAGGTGCAACAAATATTCATGAATATTTTGAATATTTTACAATAAATGGTAGATAAAGGATTAGATGTTGAATCTCTTGTTGATAAGATCATATACATCATTCCCAATGAATGGGAATCCAAGAAGACTGTTATTGATGAGAACATGATGGTTACTCAGATTACTCTTGATGAACTCTTTGGAACTCTTTTTCAACATGAAAATAGAATGAATAGAGATTTTGATAATTTAAAGAAGAAGAATGGAAATGGAAGTGTTTCTTTTTCTACAACTTTTAATCATATGAAAGATAAGACTCCTGCGAGAATTACCAGATCTAAATCTAAGAAAGTGGTTATCCAATCTGAATCTAGTTGAAGTGAATCCATAGACAATGAATTAGAAAATCTTGCTCGAAGGATGAACAAGATAGCTGGATAGAGGAACTTTCAATCTAAATATAAGAAAAATAAAATGTAAGAAAAGAAAGATACAAAAGTAACATGTTATGAATGCAAGAGAGCTGGACACATAAGGCCTGATTGTCTTATTCTTAAGAGAAAATAAATAAAAGAAAATAATTCTAAGAGAAATAGAAAGAAGTATTAAAAGGATAAAACTAAGAAATTCTTGAAAGCTAATGAAATCTTGAGTTTCTGTGGTCGTGACTCTTCAGATTATGAATCTTCAGGACAGAAGAATTTTGGTCTAATATCCAGAATCCTATTGAAAATCATTGCTTTATAGCTAAGGTACACAATTCTGAATCTATGAACAATATATATTTGAATGATAATGATAGTAAATATTATAACTCTTCTGATAAATAATTCTCTTTTGATGAAGATAATACTTTACATACCTATGAAGAAGTTTCTAGGTTTTCCAAACTTTTTGTGATTGAGAACTCAAAACTCATGAAAAATTTTGATAAGGAAAACTCTAGGAATATTATTCTTACTAAGTAAATATTACATCATTCTAAATATAATGATAAAAAAAATTATGATTTTGAAAGTATTTCAAAAAATCATGCGGAAGTAAATTATGGGAAGAATAAACATTCTAACGATCAAGAAAATGTAATTTCTAAGAAAAATGTTTTCGAACCTAGCTCTAGTTCAAAATCAAATGTTTTTTAAGACAAGAACCTGGTTATCAAACTCAAGTCCGAATTTTTTTCCTTGAGCAATTTTTTTTCAATCTTTACCATAAGTAAGGAATGTTTACATAAAATGTATTCTCAAATCCGACCTCTAATGAATAGTTCTGGTTTTGGTTATACTAGTTCTAAACCTATTTTTAGTAACTATTATTTTGTCCCACAAAGTGATGCTTTTTTTAAAAAGTTTCAGTGTGGTGGACACTGGTCAATGAATTGTTCTATAAAAAAACCCAATCTTTAGTATTTCATAAAGCCTATTTTTTTAAGAAGATGTGGGTGCCTAAAATTTTTCTTTCTAAGAATTCTGGATCCAAGAAAGTTTTCATTCCAAAAACCTAAATTTTTCTTATTTTCAATAAAATAGAGAAGGTACTGATAGCAATATGTTGTACATGGATAGTGGATGTTCCCGACATATGACTAGTAACAAAAACTATTTTGAAAAAATAATCAAGACGAAAGGTGGGAATATATCTTTCAGAGATAATGCTCAGGGAGAAATTATTGGTATAGGTAACATTTTTATTCTTGGAAAAACATTGATTTAAAAGGTTTTATTTGTTAAGGGTCTTAAGAACAAACTTATTAGCATAATCCAATTATGTGATGAAGGTTACCTTATTAATTTTATGAATGAAAATTGCTTAGTACACAATTTCAAGGAATAGTTTGTTCTTTATCCCCATAGGCAAGATAATGTATACACACTAAACTTATAAGATCTTAGGAGACAAGATCTACCTTGCCTTAGTGCAATGGGAGATCATTCATGGTTGTAGAATAGAAGGTTAGAACAATGTAACCTTAGGAACTTATGAAAACATTCTCAGATACGATTAGTAAAGGATCTACGAGAGCTTAGATTTGATTCTCCAAAAGTTTGTGACCCTTGTCAATATGACAGGAAACATAAATAAAGTTTTAAATCAGTCAGTGAAGTAACAACTACTGATATATTATAGTTAGTGCATATGGATCTTTTTTGTCCTACAAAAACTAGAATCATTGGGGGAAAGTGTTATGTATTCCCCTTGGTTAATGATTACAGTAGATTTAAGTGGGTTTATTTTCTAGAAATGAAGTCTAAATCGTTTTATTATTTCAAAAGTTTTAGAACCCAAGTTAAAAATGTGAAAAAACTTCAATTGAAAACTATTCATAGTGATCATGGTGGAGAATTTCAAAATTCTGATTTTTAAACTTTTGTTGTGAAAATGACATTACTCATAACTTCTCAGCACCTAGAACACCTCAACAGAATGGTGTTGTTGAAAGAAGAAATAGAATTCTTAAATAGATAACTAGAACCATGTTGATTGAGTATTATGTAGCGAATTTTTTTTGGCATGAAGCTGTATGTACTGCTTGTTATACTCTAAATCGAGTTTTGATGAGACCTTTTCTTAATAAAAATCCTTATGAATTATGGAATGGTAGAAACCTAGACTTTCCTACATTATGGTTTTTGGATGCAAGGTATTCATTCTGAATACTAAAGATAATATACATAAATCCACACCAAAATCTGTTGAAGGAATTTTCTTAGGCTGCTACTCCACAACATCTAAGGCTTATAGAGTTTTCAATAAAAACCCTTGTACTATTGAAGAGACAGTAGATGTTAAATTTGATGAAACTGATCCCTTTGTTTTTTAACAACCAAAACCTACATCCTTGAATGTGTTTTCAAAAACTTATTATCAACCTGTGCTAGAAATATTTCTGATAAGGATAATGTCAAAGAAGATACTTCTGAAACATTTACTCTAGAATATTTCCAACACTATGTTTATGAACATGTTTTACAAAACAAAAATCAATCATTTATAATGAATCATCCTAGTGATAATATCATTGGTGATGTAAATCAACCTATGAGGAATAGAAGTTCCTTAATAAATGAAGTAAAAAATCTAGCATTCATTTCCCAATTAGAACCAAAAAGCACTGATGATTCTTTAAATGATGTTGATTGGATTAAAGCCATGCAAGATGAACTAAATGAATTCGAACTAGACCTTGGTTGAAAGAACTAAGGAAACTTTTGTTATTGGTGTAAAATGGTTCTTCTGAAATAAGTGTGACAAAAATTGAATCATTGTAAGAAATAAAGCTAGATTTGTTTCTAAAGGCTATAATCAACAAGAAGGAATAGAATATGAAGAAACTTATGCTCTAGTAGCTAGAATTGTATCTATTCGTATTATACTTTCCTTTGAAGCATTCTTCAATTTAAAACTTTTTAAAATTGATGTGAAATGTGGTTTCATTAATTTTTATGTTCAAGAAGATGTTTTTGTTGAAAATCCTCTTGGTTTTGAAGATACAAAAAATCATGATCATGTTTTTAGATTTACCAAAGCTTTGTATGGTCTTTAACAAGCCCCTTGAGCATGGTATGATAGACTTACATGATTATTGCTTCAAAATAACTATGTTAAGGTAAATTCAGATCCAATCCTTTTTATAAATAAAAATAAGAAAAATGTATTGACCATTCAAATTTATGTTGATGATATTATATTCGGTTCAACTCAACAATATTTAACTGATTCCTTTGCGGATCTAATGAAATCTGAGTTTGAAATGAGTATGATGGGTGAGTTAACATTTTTCCTTTGTTTTCAAATTTCTCAATAACCAGAAGGAATATATATATCCCAACATAAGTATATTAAATATATTCTTAAAAAGTATGGATATGACAACACTAAAAGTATAAGAACTCCCATTGGTACCTCAAACTCACTTGATATTTATGAAGCTGGGAAACTTGTAGATCAAACAACTTTTAGAGGTATGATAGGATTTTTTCTTTACTGGATATCTACTCATCTAGACTTAATGTTTTAAGTATTCTTCTATTCAAGATATCAATCCAATCCAAAGGAATCTCATTTAAAGGTTGTGAAAAGAATTTTTCGCTACTTAAGGGGATCATGGATTTAGGACTTTTTTATTCTTCTGGCAATGATTTTGTTTTGAAAAGTTTTTAAGATGGTGACTTTGGTGGATGTAGAATGGATAAAAAGAGTACATCCAGAACTTTTCAATTATTTATAGATTAATTAGTTTTTTGGTCATGCAAGAAGCGACACTCAGTAGCAATTTCCACTGCTGAAGCTCAATATATAGCAGCTAGAAGTTGTTGTGCTGAAGTATTGTGGATGCAACACACACTCAAAGACTATGGTATGACTTTTACCATATCAAAAAATTTCTGTGATAATACAAGTGCCATTTCCCTTAGTAAAAACCCTTAACATCACTCTCGTGAAAATCACATAGATATTAGGCATCACTTTCTTAGGGATCACACACAAGAATGAAATATCATTCTTCAATTAATCGGAATGCAAGATCAACTTGCTGATATTTTCACAAAATCAGTACCCTCTGATAGATTTGAATACATTTAACAGATGTTAGGAATGATAACCGTAAGGTAATCTTCCTAAATAATTTCCTGTTGATCCCATATTCTTATAGTAATAAACTCCTTTTCATAGGGGGATTACATTTTATTTGATGTTTTTCATGTTTTTCTTAATGATGTTTTTCATATTATTTGTAATAAACATTTTTATATTTTTGTTAATTATGTTTTTCATATTTTTCATAATGAAGTTTTTCATGTTTTTAGTAATGAAGATTTTCATATTTTTCATAATCAAGTTTTTCATGTTTTTCATAATGAGTTTTTTCATGTTTTCATAATAATTTTTTTTTCATATTTTTCATAATTAAATTTATCATATTTTTCTTAATAATGTTTTTCATATTTTTTGTAATGAAGACTTTAATATTTTTCGTAATGGAAATTTTTGGACCTGAAATTTTCATAATGGAAATTTTCGGACTTGAAATTTTCATAGTGATGTTTTTAATACTGAATATTTTTGTAATGAAGATATGTGTACTCAATTTATTTTTCATAATCATGTTTTTTTAAATCTAAAGTCCTTCAAGAAGAATTTTACTCAATATGAATAATTCTCCTGACAATCTGAAATCTATGATTCTTTCTTGAGTTTTCATAATAACCTTTAACTGTTGTTAGGTTCTTTTGTTTTTAAAATTTCTTGGATTTAAGTTTCCTTAAATCCTATTTTTTTCCATTAAATACCTGAAAAGATCGGATTCTACCCAATTTTCCTTGTGGCTATCAATTCAACCGTCAGATCAGACCTAAAGAATTATAAGCCATTGGATTAAAATTGGAAGATGAACTGTTACTTCAACACCTATAAATGTGGATCCATGATAGTTGGCCCACATCAGTTTTCAAAGCTTGTGCGTGTCGAAGCTATGGCCATCTTCAAAAGCCCATTCCAAATTTTTTTAGAAGTGCTCAATTCTGAATGCCTTCTGAAGTTCCTTCTCAAGATAAGTCTTCTTTCAAGACAATTGCAGAGTGGAAAATATACAGGGAAAGGTTATTGCACCCAAAATTCTTCAACAAGTATGACTCTATTATCTCTAAGAACATCAAACTTAATGGATGGGAAATTGTAGCCATATCAAAGACAGGAGCTCAGGATGTTGTGTATCTGTATCAACACATAGAATTTTATGAATCGGTTTTATTTTTTAAGGAAGATGGCAGAGAAAAAATCTCCTTCAAAAGTTATTTAAAGACATATGAACTTTCTTATACAAATAATGCTAGCTTGGTAAGGTTATCTTGTGAAGGAAATGCATTTTTTTGTTCCCACAAATTACCGGATGTGGAAGGATGTTTCATCAAGGTAAAGGCAATGCAAAGTCTTGGACTTATAGATGTCAAGACTGAAAAGATTTCTCATTTTCCTACCAAAAATCGAATCATAGAGTTATGGGTTCCAGGAATTATCGTACTGAGAATGGGTGACAAAGACACTATTAAGAAAAGTTATATGTATATCTTAGATTTTTTGGTAAATCTAATGAAAATCAATCTGATCAAACATATCCTTATTACGATTGAGGATATCAAGAATGGGAATCTGAGAGAACAAATAATCATGTATCTTTCCCTACTCTCCAATTTGATAGTTCAGTGTCTTGAATCTTTCAAGATCCCATGCAGTTCCAAGTTGATGAATTGCAAAGTAATGCTAATCAGTGATGATACCCTCAAGAGGATGAAGGTTGGTTTCTCTATGGAGTCAGGTGAATTTTATGATCTACCATAGGATGAGGTAGAATCCATTCCGAAAAGTGGTGAAGAGGATGAACCATCAACGAAAGTGGGAAAGAAAAGGAAGATGAAGGAAGTAGAAGAAGAAGAAAAACCCCCTAATGCTAAGGAAGCTCAAACCGCACCTCCATATCCCAAGAAACAAAAAAAGAGTATCTGGAAGAAGTTTCTACCAAATGGAGGGAAGATAAGAATAACTAGAAATAAGGGGAGCGAGAGTTGGGCCTAGAACCTGCTGAGACCAAGGCATTGAATGAAAAACATGCTGATGAGCTTGAGACGCAAGCTAAGGAGAGTAAGCTTAAGAAGAAGATGTCTGAGGAAGATATTGTGAAATTTATTTTGAAGGCTACTAAAGTTTCATATGAGAACATTCCCATACCTAAATCCTTCTTAGATTAAACTTTTCCGGAGACTCTGGGAAAAAATATCATGTCTCCAGAAAATGACAATGAAAAGGATGTTGAAAATGAAGCTGTAGAAGAAGTGAAAGTACAGGAATGAAGTCCTGACATAGAAGACCTAATAAATCATGTAGAAGAATTTCATAAGAAGAAAAGTGATTCCTAAAAATTATCAATCTAGATTTCTCAAGCTGGATCCTCAAGAATTGATACTCCTGAAGTTGATGAGAAGCCTAAAGAGGAAGTGAACAAGTAGTCTGGAGAAGAGATTCATAATCATGACTTTATTCGTCCTGAAGATATTGAGGTTGGATCTGAGAAAGAAGGAATTGATGAAGATAAGATTGTCTAATTATCTGAAAGTGGGCAGTAATATCCTAATGATGAAGTTGTTCCAAAAATTAATAAGGGGAAAAAGTGGTTTTAAATACCCTAACCAAGGAAATTCTAAGGAAGATGGAAGATGGAAGATCCTACTAAGAGGAAGCTTGTCGAGTTAGAGGATGAACCACAATATTGCAGAATGTCAGATTCAGAGTCATCAGCACTAGGAAATGATTTTTTCATTCATTCCATGAAGATTTTAGTGGATACCATTCTGATCTTTCCAACAATTGACTCCAGATATCAAATGCTCCAGCCTAGCATGAATCAGAAATCAGACTCTGTATCCGTGGTGATGGATAGGTGTATAAATATTGAGGTCGAACACAATAATTTCCTTATCAATTATGTAGCCCACAGAATGTCTTGTAAGAAAATGGTGAGGTGGTCGAAGAATGTAGTCAAAGATCTGAGAGAGATTGATGACTTCCAAGATGATGTTAAGAATATCGTTGATACTTCAGATGGTAAAATCAAGGATATTACAAATATCTTTGAGGAAAAGCTAAATCTTGAGAAGGATAATGGGATTCAAGATGTCAAAGATCTGAATGGAATGTTGAATTTTGTTGTCCAAAGTTAGAAAACAGAAAGGGATCTCTGGATTGAGATCCAAGAAAGGCTAGTGAAGCAAGATGAATTGCTAAAGCCTCAGTAAGAGGCCATGAAAGCTCAGGAAGATAGGATCAATGCATTAGAAAAGCAAGAATATAAGGATCACAAAGAGTTAAAGAAGCTGAAAACCATTGTGAATAAGCTGAAGCCAAAATAAAAAGAATAAAAATATATCTAAATCTGATCTTTTGTTGTAACTGTTTTTGATTATTCAAATTCATTCAATTATATTGAAATTGTGGTTGCTTATTTTTCTTAGATGATTATAATAATATTTCTGGTACCATATTTTTTTTCCATTCCATAAATTTCTTTTTGAAAATAACAAAGTGGGGGAAAGGAAAAATAATTTCAAGTAAAAAAGAAATATCCCTATGTAAGGGGGAGTTCTCATTACAAAGATTTATATACTCAAGATAATGAAATTTCTTAATATGGAAATCTAGAATACATTCCTCAGTGTTTTAAAACCTAAGGGGGAGTTAGTCTTATTCACTATTGACCGTGTTTAAAGGGATATAAGCTTTATTTCAATGTCTAGGAATTTTTTTAAGTCCTTATATTCTTTTTCATAAGGATGTTTTTGCTTTCCAAAAAGGGGGATATTGTTGAGTCAATAAAAATTTCCTGATGACTTTTCCATTCTATCATTTATGCGGGAGATTGTTGAGTGATTAAGGATTCCTTATGACTTTACCATTCCTCTTGTTTTGAAAATCACAAACATCTTATCCAAAGGAAAATTTCATTTTAATATTTGTTTAACTTCTATAAGGAAAAATTCTCTTCCCCAATGAAATTTATCCTTACCATGTTTTCATTATTCATATCATAATTTTTCTAAGTGTAACATTCGGTTTGAAAACAATAACATGGAATCCTATAAATACCTAGATATGAAGCATTCTTTTTTTGAATCATAATTTTCAGAATCATGATTACGAATACTGATTAAAAATTCTGTTTACAAACTTTCTGAGTTCTGAATCCGAATTCTAATTATGAATTCTGGTTACGAACTCTTATTAAGTTTTGACTCTGAATTCTAATTACGAATTCTGGATAAGAACTTACTATGTTCTGACTCTGAATTCTAATTACCAATTCTGTTTACGAACATTCTGAGTTCTGACTTTGAATTCTGATTACAAATTCTGGTTACAAACTATCTAAGTTCTTACTCTGAATTATTATTACGAATTCTGATTAGGAATTCTGATCACGAACATTTCTAATTTCTGACTCCGAGTTTTCTAACTACAAACTCTGAACACTTATGAGTTATGACTCCGAATTCTCCTGAACTCTGACTCCAAACTTTGTATATTCTGGTTCTGAATTCTTGTGAATCCAGACACCAGATTTCGTTGAAATTCAAACTTCAGACTTCTATAGAATTCAGGTTGAGAATTCCTAGAAAACAGAATCTGAATATCCTTGTATTATAGACTCTGAATTCAATTTTGGTTAGACTCCGAACTTACACATGCTTACATTCCAAATTTTGGATTCTATTTATGTAACCATAATGTTTCCTTACACTTGTGTTGTTATAAAATAATGGCGTGCATTCAGTTATTAACTGACTGTTGTTTGAGTGAAATGTGTACAGGTCCCTCCAAAGTTCAAGGAATAATATGACCGTTGGAGGAGGGGGCCGACCGTTGATTCCGTGCCTATAAATAGAAGCTCATTTTAAAGAGCTAATAACACTTGAGAACTATTCTACAACTCTAGAGATTACATGCTGTTGAAGTGATTTCAAGAGAGAGACTCTCATTGCTTTTTGCGTATTGAACTTCTTGTTCAGACATGCTTTATGCGACTCCGATTTTTATTGTGTACAATCAAGGGATTTCCGCGATAGGAACATAGAGGTGTCTACTACCTTGAAGTTGAGGGATTCCTTCCTAAGAATGACAATGGATCCAACTACCTTGAATTTGATGGCTTGTGGGGATAGCAAGACAAACTCTGATCTTCGTATCGAGGGCTTACCCTGGTGTGGGTAAGACAGACATTATAGAATGTACAAGTTAAGGGGACTTTATCCAAGGTTGTTGGATACCCATTCTCTTTGGGTTAAAATATTTACCTTGTTACTTGTTTTGTTACAAGTTTTCCGCTGCATTTGTATTGTTGAGGAAAGTATAACTATCTTATACTTCCTTATATATGTACTCTGATTTAGTTAGATTCTATATGCTTTAAGGTAGAATCTTCATCTTTTTAAAATTTCATTATGTTTCATTTCTGGAATCACTTTTCTAGAATTTCTTTCCCGGAATCAAATTTCCTGATTCAAGAATGTTTATAGATCTAGTGGTTTTGTGAATTACCTTGTTTAACCTTGTTAAACATAACTGTCTTTAAAGTTCCAAATGAATTTTTTAAAGTATACAATTCACCCCCTCTTGTATTTGAGCATCTCATCTTTACACATTCATTCCAACATTAGGTATTATAGAGTATATCATACTCATTAATTCCATCTAACACTACATCCACCACCTCCAGGTGGTCCACCCAATCTACAGGGAACACGTGGATAGGTACAATCTTATCTTTAGGCGGAAGAGGCCTATGTCCACGCTGCTCCGGAAATGATTCGACATACAATATGTGTCTACTACACCCAAGAAACACTTATTATAATCACAGTTTCCAGTGAATTTTTCATTTCCACATCCCTCGTTCAGAACTCAGAGTTTCTGGTGGAGCCTTTGGCTTGATCCTTACAATTAGAGACTCATACGAGAGAGGATTAAACGATTAAACATTGATATCGGTACTGTGAGCTTACTCTAGGAGGTAATAGCTTCGACTGTGATCTTCTTATACCAGGGTTGAGGCCTTACGATGTCATCTTGGTTATGGACTTGTTATCCATGGTCCATGCTCATATCAATAGTTTTAGGCACAAAAGTGTGTCTAGGATGATGTGACCAGGTTTTCCTTCACTGGTGGAAAGGGAAACATTGCATAACATGAAGGAATTTTGTGGATAAGGGTGTTTTAGATCACTTATTAGTTGGCTAGCATTACCCTTAGTGTAGTGGACAAGAGCAGTATGAGAAATCCGGTAGTGGTGGACTAGCATACTGGTGTATTTATTGAGGATGTTCCAGGATTACCTCATTGTAGAGTGGTATAATTTTGCATTGATAATTACACATGGACAACAAAGATATCTACACAAGCATATCAGATGGATCTCATAGATCATTGTGAGTTGAGGGTACATTTTGGGTACATACAGAGAAAGGGTTCGTAAGGCCAAGTGTTTCTTTATGGACATCCCTATTTTTTATCTAATAAGGCATATTGAAACTTGAGGCTTTGCGTGGACTATCAGTTCTTGAACAACGTGAACGTAAAGAAAATGTGTCCTCTGACAAGGATTGCTGATCTCTTAAATCATATGAAGAGAGAATGGTGGTTTTCAATGATATTCCTTAGACCAGGTTATAATCAGCCTCTGGTTCGGGATTGGAACGTACCGAAGACAGCTTTCAGATGCCAGTATGGCCACTATGAGTTCTTGGTGTCGCCTTTATGTGTGACAAACTCCACAGAAGTTTTCAAGGGACACATAAAAAGGATATTCAATCCTTACCTAGATCACCTCATGGTAGTTTTCATTGTAGACATCTTGGTGTACTCGGTGTCAGAGTAAGACCACACCCCACATATGCAGATGGTCTTTAATAAACCCCTAGAACACCATCTTTAGGGAAATATATTGAAGTTCCAAATCCTGATATAGGAAGTCCATATTCTAGGACACATTATCTTTGAGTATAGAGTTGTAGTGGATCTAAAAATGATAGAGGAAGTGATTTCTTGGGAGCCACCTAGGGGTGTGACCGAGGTGCGGGGTTTCCTAGGGTTGGCTGGGTACTACATGAGATTTTTAGCTTATTATTCTTGAGTAGAAGAACCCCTGTCAGATCATGAAAAGAAGGGAAAACACATTTAGGGATGAGTAGTTCTAATAGAGTTTTCATGAAATGAGGCATAGATTGAGTAGTGCCACCATCACAAATCACTAGTACAAAAACCTTTTTAACGTCGGTTTTTAGCTTTTTAATGTCAATTTTGCAGCAACGTTATTGAGAGTGATGTTAAAAATATGATTTTTACATCAGTTATTTTATAACCGATGTAATAAAGGACGTTTTATGGTTTTTAATGTTGGTTTTTTAAAAAATTGATGTGAAATACATTTTGTAAATTTCGTTAAAAATCCATTTTTTAAGTTGGATTTATAGAAACTAATGTGAAAAGTCATTTTTTACGTGGGTTATATAATAACCTACATTAAAAGTATTTTTTTCATCTGTTTTAAAATAACCAATAAAAAAAGGGTTACCAGTTGTAGATAATTTCCTATGATTTAATTTTATTCCTCATAGATCTCAAATGGAGTTACATATCAAATGTTATGACCATCAAATGTTTGACATATTTTCTTCATGGAACGATCGAATGAGCCAACTATAGCTTCGTCTTAGAAGGAATTTTATGATCCAAAGGAGGATTGGATTTTTGACCATGATATAAATAATTATTCATCATTATAATAAAATTATAATCATTAAATTGTATATAAATTATGAAAAATAATCATATAAAATATAAATCTGGGAAAAATAATTACAAATTCCTTGATGAGATCTCAGAAAGAATAAATAGTTGATTCACGTGGAAGATCAAACAATCTGAGTTGGTGGAATGATGATTTTTAAAAGAAATTATTGTTAAAGGGTATATAAATTATGAAAAAAATCATAAAAACCATAAATCAAGGATAAATAATTAAAAATACCTTGACGAGATCATAGAAAGAAGATATAATTGATTCACGTTGAAGAAAAAACGAGTCAAGTTGGGGTAATGATGATGGTAGAATGAAATCATTGTTATATTAAAATATGTGTATAATTAAATCATATTATTGATATTATAAATGACAACATGGTATTGAAAATTTTAATGTGGAAATTGGAAATTTCAATGTTGTGATGTAAAAAATTTAAAATTTGACCTTGGTGGGATATTAAAATTTTCATTCACATCGGATTTATGATAAACATTAGGAAAAGATATTAACATTTTCATTTAATTTTCTGGTTTGTTCTTTCATATTCAATGTCAAAAATAAATTTTCATCAGTTTTTCACATCAGTTACTAAATAAATGGCGTGAAAAAGTCAATTTTCATGACATTTCATGTCAGATATTTCATAACTGACATTAAAAGGTATTTTTCAAATTGATTACTTAATAACCGATGTTAACAATGCTTACAAACATGTATTTTATTTTAAAATATTATATTTGACAGGTCACGAAGCTCAAACAGTGTTTCATATTAAATGTTATGGCAATTGAAAATTGGCCATCCCTAAGAATTTTTTGAGAGATGATCAACATTTAATTCCCATAACTTTTGATATGTAATTCGATTTGAGCTCTGTGACCTGTGAAGGGGAATCTTGGGAATTTAACGGCATGTTTTAAAAAAAAATCATGTCACTTATTTAATAACTGACCAGAAAAATACATTTTGAAGTCGATTATTAAATTACCGACATGAGAAATCTATTTTGGTTACATTTTCACATCAGTTACTAAATAATCGACATGTAAAATGTTTAAAAACATGTATTTCATTTACCAAGATTAGATTTGATAGGTCACTTAGCTCAAATAGGGTTACTAATTAAATGTTTTGGCCTTTGGAAATTGGACTTCCCTTAGATTTTGTTTAGAGATGATCAACTTCCGATGTAAATATCTTTTGTTCTGTAACTCCATTTGATACATGTGACCTGTCAAATCGAATCATGGGAAATGAATTATATGATTGTAAAAAAATTTCATATTGGTTTTTAAATAGAGTTGTGAAAAATATCTTTTAACGTAGATTATTAAATATCTGATTTGAAAAAATCAAGAAAATTGATTTTTCACATCCGTTATTTTGAACAGATGTGAAAATGTCTAGAAAATAGATTTTTCTAGTCGGTTATTATATAACCGAGGTGAAAATTCATCTAAAATTAATTTTTCAGGTCGATTATTATATAACCAAAGTGAAAAATCCACAAATATTGATTTTCACATTTGATATATAATAACCAACGTGAAAAATCTATTTTTATAGATTTTCACGTCGGTTCTAAAAAAACATGTGAAAACAGTGACATAAAAATAGTTTTTGTTCTAGTGAGGATACAAAATGAGGGTGTTGGGTATGTAGTCTAATGTGATGTATTAGGGACCAGAATGGGGTGTGTATTGATGCAAGAGAATGTGGTGATCTCCTACGGCTCCTGACAGGTGAGGCAACATGAGTAGAACTACACGACCCATGACCTGGATTTAACAACAATTGTCATTGCGTTTAAGATGTGGTGACACTACATGATGGGTGAATAGTTTAATTTCTACTCTTATCAAAAGATTATCAGGTATATCTTTATAGAGGAGAAGATGATCCTGAGACAATGACGATGGCTGGAATTCCTCAAGGCTATGACTTTGAGATAGTCTACACTGCTGGGAAGGGAAACGTAGTGGCATACACACTCTGCATGAGGTCTGGTCTACATCTGCTGGGTGAGGCAATAGATAATCAAGCTGCATTGATGATATCCTTCATGGATAGTGATGGAGCATCATACCTTCATTCTATTAAGGCCACTCCCCCACTACATTAGCGAGTTCAGGAAGAACAACTTAGGTACTTTGACTATAAGGCCCAACATGCTCAAATATCCTTAGGGAAAGCTCTTGATGGATTTTAAATAGGTGGGGATCACGTCATCCTTTTTAGAGAACACACCATGGTACCAATGACATTTCGGTAGGACGTGTCGAGGGAGTTCAACACATCCCCTTTGGTGGTACATCCTGGAGTAGCGAAGATATACCAGGACCACTGATGCTAGTACTAGTGGCATGGGATGAAGAAAGGAGTAGAAGAGTTTGATTCACGATGCCTCACATGTCAGTATGTGATGGTTGAGAATCAGGTTCTAGAAGGCTTAGCATAGCCACTTGAGGTTCCAGAATTGATGTGGGATGGTATCTACATGGACTTATTGGGTGGGTAACCATGCACGTCCAGGGGCCACAAATCTATATAGGTAATTGTTGACCAACTCATTATGTCGGCCCATTTTCTACCTATCTGAGATCAGGGATTAATAGATGGATTCAAATACATCTTTTTTCAAAAGATAGTGTAGATTCACGGGGTACGATAGATTATTGTTTCGGATTGTGATTCTCATTTTACATCCTAGTTGTGGAAGGGATTACAAGAGGCCTTTGGGACTCAGCTACGCTTGAGCACTTCCATTCCCCCATAGACCAATGTACAGATGATGTGGACCATACATAAATGGAAGGAAATGCTTAGGTCTTGTATCCTTGATTTTGGTATCAGTTTGGAGGACCACCTTCCACAAGTGAAGTTCGCATAAAACAAAATCTATCACTCCACCATCAGAATGGAACCGTTAGAAGCCATGTACAGATGACAATGGAGATCACCTATAGGAAGGAAAGTCCAAGGGGAGTCAGCACTTATGGGTCTATAATTGGTATAAGCTACCACTGAGAAGGTGAAGGTTATCTAGGAGCAGATGAAGACTACATAGAGCAGGTCGAAGTCTAATTCTAACCGGAGATGGAGACCCTCTGAGTCAAGGAGGGAGAATATGTATTCCTACAGGTCTCACACTTAAGAGGGTTGTTGATATTTTTCTGGGGTGGAAAGCTATCTCTGAGGTTCATCAGACATTTTCAGATCATGATCAGAGTTTTCTAAGTGGTATTCCACCAAGATCTTCGCCCACAGATGCATCGAGTGCATAATTTTTTCTTTCTGTTGTAGCTGAGGATATATGTTCTTGATCCATCACACGTCATCTACTAGGGTGATCTAGACATTGACGATGGGGAGACATTCACATATTTACTGATGGAGAGAGAGGGTCGACAAGAGTAGGTCTATTAGGGATGATAGTTACATCTGGTATGAGTTTAGTGGCAGCACATGAACCTTTAGGAGAGCACATGGAAGAGGGATGTTCAGATTTTTCTTAAATACCCACATTTGTTTTTTAGCTTTTTTTTGTGGCTTTTAGGGATGTAAATCCTTATGGTGGGGATAATGTAAAGGCACATAAATTCTATATATTTTTTCTCTTTTATATGGAATTATTTTCAGACTTGAAAAATTTAATGCCGTTAGATTATGAGGACCGGAGAGACTCAAACGGAATTGTGAAAATTTTTTAAGGTATGTTCAGTAAATGTTGGAGGAAGGTATTATATCTTTTAAACCAGTGCTTGGATTGAAAATATGTGGGAACTGGTGAACTCTCGTTGCCAATATTCAATTATACAAATATTTACATTAACATGAAAATGTCATATAAAAACATTAATTATTGGATATTTGAAAAAAAATTACAATATTTATTTTATTCTTTTCATCCACCTGTTAAATGTCGGTTGGTGGAACCCCAAAATTATAGAAGGAATTAAATAAAGATCAATAAACAACATGTTACTTTGATTTTGAAACATAAATGGTTGTGTGTTTAATTAGTTCATTAATTAAGGTTCGATAATGAAACACATTAATGAACCTATCATTATGATCATTAACACATTATTTAGTCAATTTGTTGGAATAATGATTTGGAAACTGTGGGGAAGGCTCTGATGAAATTCTAGTGACGCCACCCACTAATAAAAAATGGTGATCAAATGATGTTTGTCGGAGTCATTAGACTAGTAGAATACCTATTATTATGTTTTATTATGGAAATAATTACTCAACTTAAATTTTTTCCTTAAATACATTAGTTAATTATTTTTAAAGGCATGTGTTTTAAATTATCCACTGTGACTAATGTTTACGTTTATGATATCTTCCACTGTATTGATTACCCTTAGTGAGAATCTAATATCACCCCATCTTATGTTTCTTCGTTTCAGGACGCGGAGAGGTATATGATGATTGACTTGGTAGGATAAAATTTGTGGGGATGATGTTCCCAATGGATATTTCTTGTCGTTTATTATTTAATGTTATAATTTTAATCTTATGTATGTATCTGGATTTCCAAATAATCTAAAATATTCATTCTTTTTGGATATATTTTTTTACTCACAGTAATGTAATGTAATAAGGAACCAGGTCCAAAAAACTGGGGTAGGGTCCTTACAGTTGGTATTAGAGTAATTTTAGTAGAAACGAAGGATATTAGATTTAGAAAACATATATTAGGGAATAAACACCAAATTTTGTCTTTGTATATGAACATAAAAGAACATCCTGGTATTTTTAGTAAGGAATATATTATATATATATTTCTATCAAATTCATCATTTTCTGGATACTACAAGTGGAAGAGCATCTATCACAGATGTACCTACGATTGAAAACTCCAAAAAAGATTTTTGAGCTTGACTCGAGGTATCCTAATATAGAAAAACAGGCCTTATTGCGCACATGGTTTGACACTTGTGAGGGATATTCATATGATAATTCACCTTTTCATTATAAGACATTATGAAGTATTTAAATGAAAATTTTTCCTTAATGAAATTGTGTTTATTATTATGGGATTAGAAATGCATTTGATTTTAATTTACGATAAGTATTTTTCTATGTTGAGATTATACATTATGATTCATAGACTAAATACTGTATGGAATTATTTACAAATGTCATCTAGTGGAAGGAATAGAAATTGAAGGAACTTGTGTATCCAATATAGGGATTTCTCTCATGTCTAAGATAATTTTGTTGGATCCCATGATGTGAGTAGTGCATAGAAATATATAACTATATTTGCACAACTTACACATCATATGAAAAAGACACCTATATGGAGCATTCAGATCCACAATGAGGATTAGCTATTTAAGATCGATTTATGTGAAAATAGACCCCATCAAATATTGGTACTACAAACTCATTTGTAGCGGAGCATTGGATAAGTTCCTTAGAGAACCTATTTCTTTCCTTGGGATGTAACTAAAGAGAGATGGTTTTCATTTCATTTTTTCATATTTTGGAAGAATATGATCAATTATGGTCACTAATTCAAAAATAGGAAGAAGAAGATATTGAAAACATGGAATGGAGAGAATTAATAGAACTTTTCTTAGAGACAAACTTTCCTCGTGAACAACCATCAGATTTAGAAAGGTGATTCCTAAATTTGAGGCAAAAGGAAGAAGATAATGTTTCAAAGTATGACGCTAAATTCAAAATGGCAGTAAGGAATGATATAAACTATATACATATCCCAAGGATTAGGATTGGTAGATTTTTTGATGGCCTAAATCCATTCCTCCAGTGCGCATTGGTATTCCAAATATTCTCTTCATATGAATATATATTGTCATATGATATCAAGATAAAAAAAGAGTTATCTAAGTGTTATGACATTAATGGAATGAAATGGAAGAATAGGTTTGTGGAAAACTCGAGAAAATGAAATAAGGATATGGGAATGAAGGGAAGAGATTATTTTCCACCTAGTGATAATTGTGGAAGGAAACACATTGGTGTCTTCTTAAAAGGAAAAGTGTTTAGCTACAACTGTTGATAGAAAGTTCATCTTAAAGTTGTTTTCAAGGGGATGAAAGAATTTATTAATGTTCAATGCTATAATTATAGGGTTATTTGGCACTATGAAAATGATTTTCCAAAGTATTAAGGAAACATGCCTATTCAAAGGACAAGGGAGTGGGGACAAGATTATGCGATCACAACTGTAGATATCTAAGTTTATAATGACATGGTAGAATGTACTTTAATCGCTTCCTCAAACTCATCCAATGCATTATTTTATTCTAGATCATCACATTCTTTCATATCATACCAGTTTTCCATGAAAATTTGATATTTCCAATTTGATTCAAAAAGGTATTTGTCATTCAAAAAACATAAGCGGAGTATCATTGCAACAATTTTTTTTCAGGCATTCCCCATTATGACATATAAATTTTATTTATCTAATAATATTATTATCATAACCTTGATTTACATTGATAAAATCCTTAGTAAGGATTTTCACTCAAACGATGGTGGAATAATTTATTATAAGAAACATGAGGTTGTTATTCTTGAGGATGATATATAATCCCACATCATTAAAGGAAAAAAAATAAAAATTTGATTCTCATCTAGATCCATCCATAGTAGCTCTACATAATTCAATTAATGGGGAGGAAGGGAATTCAATAAAAATGGGTGCGGAAAGGAATATTCTAATAGAGGACATATCTATTGTGCTAGAATATTTTGAAGTTTTTCCATAGGATTTACCTAGACCTCTTCTATAGGAGAAAATTGTGTTCTCCATTGACTTAATTCCTGAATCCATACCCATAACATTGACTCCTTATATAATGGACACTGTGGAATTAGTGAAAACGAATAAAAAACTAGTGGAATTGAGTGATAAATGATTTATTCTCTCTAGTGTTTCTCCATGAGGTACCAAGTTATTTTCGTTAAGAAGAAATATGGATATATGAGGTTGTTCATTGACTATAAAGAGATCAATTCTATAAAAATAAAGAAAAAGTTTCACATGTTGTGCATTAATAATTTATTTGATCATCTTCATAGAGGCCAGTATTTTTTGAAGAGTGATATTTAGTTTGTATATAATTAATTGCATGTGGGGAAGGAAAATATTATAATGATAGTATTTTTAACAAGGTAAGGGAATTATGAGTTTTCTATAATTCCTTTTGGACTGATTAATTTAACATCTATTTTCATCAATGTAATGAATTGATTTTTCAAGGAATATCATGATGAATTTTTGGTGTTATTTATTGATGATATCATGGCATACACCCAAATCTAGGAAGATCAGTCAAATCACTTGTAAACAATTCTGAAAACTCTTAGAAGATATGAAATATATGGTAAATTTATCAAATTGGATTTTCGGCATCAATTAGTTTCCATTATTGGAAACATTGTCTATAAAGATTCTATATCTGCTGATTCTACAATGAAAAAAGTTGTGCACGAATGACATACTCGAATGAACATAACTGATGTACATAATTTTATTTTTTTGAAGGATATTATCGATATTTATTTAGGAAAACCACCCATTTAGCTGACCCAATGACCAAACATACACACAATGGGGTTATGTTCATATGTAAAAAATAATTTAAGGGTTGTTTCGATGAATTGAAGAGGGTAATAGTGAATGCAATGATCCTAACTCTACCTTTGGGGAATGGTGGGTTTGTGATCTATAATGATTCATCAATAAAAGAACTTGGTTTTGTCATTATACATAATTATAGTGGAATTTACTATACATCAATTAAATTAAAAATTCAGTTATATTAACTATGCTACTCATGATCTTGAGTTAGAATCAGTAATGTTTTCCCTGAAGATATGTTGACATTATCTCTATGGGAAAATATTTGAGATATATACATATCATAAGAGTCTAAAATATTTCTTCTCACAGAATTAAATCAACATGAAGCAAAGGAAGTGGATAAAACTACTGATGGATTATGATTGTTCCATACACTACCACCCCAGAAGGGAAAATAAGCTTGTTGATGCATTGAGCTAGAAAGATCATGGATTTGTCACAAAAATGAGGAAATGGACTTTTTTACATGGATCTAGTGAGGATGGATAGTGGAATTATCAAAGAAAGAGAAACATCACTACTTTTTTCAATTGGTTTCCCAACCAACTTTATTGGAAATAATTAATGCTTCATGTTTGGTGACAAGAATATAAAAAAGAAAATTACGGCTATATAAGGTAGGAAATTGGCTGAATTCATATGTGAAGATGAAATTCTAATGTTTGTGATGAGGCTATGTGTTCCCTTAATAATATAGTAGAAAAATGAGTTTTTAGATGATTCTAATAGCTCGAATTTTTATATACACCGTGGAATCACTAAAATGTAATGATATTTGGAAGATCATTTCTAATGGGATTACATGAAGAAGGAAATTAATGGTAGTGTATCAAGAAGTTCAGTCTTCCAACATGTTAAGTTTGAATGATGATATCATAGAGTGGTTAGAAAAAGTATACATATTCCTACTTGGAAATGGGATGACATTTATACGGATTATTTATTTAGATTACCCATTACATCACAAAATAATGATGAAATATGGGTAATTTTTTATTGACTTATAAATTCTGTACATTTCCTCTTTATAAGTGAGGATTTTACACTAGAGATCCTTGAACAACTGTATATCAATGATGTTGTGATACTTTATGTATATCCTCTCTAAATTATTTCTAATCATAATCCATGATTTACATTGAAATTATGGAAATGTATTCAGAATTATTTGCATATTGTGCTTCGATTGAATACTGTTTATAACCCACAACCTACTGGGAAACCAGAAATGATGGTCCAAGACATATAGGGCATGTTGGGATCATGTTCACCTGAAATTAAGGGTTTTTGGTATCAATATTTACCTTTAATTGAGTTTTCCGACATTAATAATTACCATTCAAGTATTCAAATGGAACCATATGAATCATTCTACGGAATGAGATGTTGTACACCAACTAGATGGGATGAAGTTTGAGAATTAATTCTCGTGGGCACAATGTATATATAGGAAACAACTATGAAGTTATAGACAGTTAATGGCCATATCAATGCAACTCAAATCAGAGAAAAATGTTATGGTGATTATAAAAGGAAGGATTTTGAGTTTCATGTGGGAGATCATGTTTTCATAAAATAATCTCTACAAAAGGGTGTTACAAGATTTGGAAAGTAAGGGAAATTGATCCCTTGGAACATAGGCCATTCTGAAAAAATGGAGGGAATTGGAGCTATTTCATATCATTTATCTATGCCACCTCGGATTTCAATGTACACAATGTGTTCCATATCTCATTGCTCACAAAATACATGACATACCCAACACATGTCCTCATTTCTGAAGGTACATAATTTGAAGGTAGCCGATATTACTGTAAAGTGCCTATCCCAATTATAGACACTAAAGAAAAAGTGTTGGGGAATTATACAACTTCACAATTACTGATATTTGGTAAATATCATAAAATAGAAGAGTAAATAATGGAGCCTTTCACGCTTATGATAATGAACAGCCCAAATCATTTTTTTGAGGTAACATTATAGTAATTTAGAGGATGAAATTTTTTTAAGGAGGGGAAAATAAATCAACCCAATATTCTACTCATAAATTTAATACTGAATTCATGATAAACTAAGTATCTACAAAAAACAATTTTTTTATTACAAAAGGAGCAAACATAATTTTTCCACCTCTGACATTTGAATTTTCAAACACCGACAAACACAATTGCATTCAGTAAGATATTTAGAGTCCGATAAGACAATCTTAATATTTTATACATTGTAACATACCCTTTTGAATAGTAATATGATAAGTAATACGACCCTTAGGAATAGTAAATCGTAATTTTATTTTATTATGTTATGTTTTCAATTTAATAAGATCTTCATTAATTTTTAAATGTTATATAAAATGAATTATAGTTTTAAAATTTTAATTTTTGAATAAAATATGATTTTATTTAAAAATAAAATATAAATATTTAAAAAATTGTTTTCAAAAACTGTAGTTAATTTTATTATTCTACACATCGAAAAATGGTTAGGGTGAATTTTTTGGTATTTTTCTAAAATAATAATTTTTTTGATGAATAATAAAATACAATAATTTATCATATATATACATTATCTGTTAAATTTAGTATTCCTAGAATCACAACTGATGTATCATAGTTGGTTTGAACTCAAATTCACATATAACTATTCTTGGTCATAATAATCAGTACTATTGTTTATCTTAGGAAAAATAATAAAATAATGAGTAAAATAAATTGGAAAATCCACCTCTTCTCCACTATAAAATCCTCCCCTTCACTCCCTCTTCTCTTCACTCTTCTCAATCCTTATTCCTTGTCTAAATTTTTTTCTAATATCATCCCATGATCTTACCCGACATCTAGGAACCCTTGGTATCAAAACAAAAACAAAAAATATCCCCAAAAGTGGCCCTTAAGGAAAATTGCTACAAGAGGTAAATCCCTCTATTCATTTCTATAATATCAAGGTCCTTTCTTTTATTTTTCATTCCCCACCTCCTTTCATCCAAATGTTGTAATGACTCTAGTACTAGACATGTACTGGAATTTATTTATGATAATGGTAGAATTATTCATCATATCTCATTTTCCCTTTTTTATACTAGAAATGAAAATATCATTCAAGGTATTTTAGTATATCACATTCAAGGATGACATGATTTGAATTTCTATTACCATCTTCAATTCTGGCCTTGAATGGATTTGGATTTTTGACCCAGACTATAATATATTAATTATATCTTCTTTAAGGTTATATAATCATTATATAAAAATTATATTAATTTATCAGTCATAATGAGTTCGTTGTGATAAAAGAAACTTGCAATTAACCCAAAAAATTGTCATTATTGTTTTATATAATGATTCATCCTACGTCCCAATAAGAACCTAAATTTAATAACCATGTAATCATGTGGTTATTAAGAAATATCATACATTTTCTATTATGGATAACCATTCTCATTATTCATGTTTACCTATATTTGAATGTATGTAAATCGTTAACGAAAACCATGGAGGAAAACGCTCATAATCAATGAAATTGAGTCTCTTAACCCATCAAAAGGTAATGATTTAACCTAATAAGGATATAATAAATTAATGAAATTTAGATTATGTTCTATAATAATTAAATTATGAACCTAAATTTAATTATTCCAGCCATTAAGATCAATTTAGGAACAAATTTGAACTTAAGGTAAGGTTTTCCACCCGAACCTCCATTTTCATTCAAGTGACGTTTATTATCTATTTACCACAATTAAATTCTTATTAATTATAATAACTACCCATAAATTATGTTTCATTGTTCTATATATATGTACTAATTATAAATCTACATTCATTTATGGGGGATTATAGGTTTTTGAAGGAGCTTTCAAATATTCTTCTCGAAATACAACCTCGATTCAATAGAATTTCAAAAATTATTACCTATTTAAAAGGAACTTTATAATATATTTTAATAAACCATTATCCTTATAAAATCACTCATTTTATTATATAAATGTTATGTTCACTCAATTATAATTTTATATAAACACTTTTAAAAAAGAACTCATCTTTTCAATGTTACATGCTATTTATCCCCATAATTACTCGATGATTTTATAAGATTATCTTCATCTATTTCAAAAATTTTATTGATTTTTATGTAATTTTAATATTAATATATTTTATATCATCTACCATATTTAATATTATGGTTTATAATGATATTTATTATATATGTTCTATCCTAAAATCATTCAAAAATTTACTCTGAATGATTAGTGTTTATGTATAAAATTTGTGGAAAGTTATATACTTTCATATAGATGTTTCAATATGAATGTATATATTTTTTATGAGTATCGTAATTCATAGGATCAATGCATTGGACATATTACATGATGGCTGGTATCTCTATATCCCCTCTATGCATTGGTATGTCTCATGAGAAAAATATATATGGACAAGGGTGAGGCCTTTCCCATTTTTAGATATGGTTTTTCCAAGGACTTAATCATTTTTAGATGTCTTGGCTGAGGCCTTGATGTTATGTTTTAGAATGTCCATTATATTTATTTCCCCAAATATGAAGCTATAAAATCATAGTTCACATTGTTATTTGACTAGTAGAATACTAATGATTATGTTTTATAGTGGAAATAATTACTCAGCTCATATTCCAACCCTAATTGGTTGATTTTATTATTTTTAATGAAAAGTGTTTTCAATTATTCACTATTCCTAATGTTTATTTTTATAATATCTTCCTCTGTATTACTTACCCTTAATGATCATCTGAGCTCACTCCTTCTCTGATTTCATTTTTCCCAGGACATGAAGATATATATTATGATTGAATTTCCTGGAGTGGTGGATGTTACTAATGGAACTTTTTTTTGTTTTTAATTTTGAGTTGTAATGTAGAAATTACATAAGTAGAAAAATTTCCAAATCGACTAAAATATTCTATATTTCAAGACATGACTTTATTGTAATCAGGAAAGTGTAATTTATTGAGGCTCTGGCCTTAAGAAACTTGGGTCGAGTCTTTACACTCCTCATTCCAGCCATGTTTATATCATGAGATTGAAATCATTACCCAATCCATTGGATGAAATTATAAGACCGACCCATCTAAGAGTGAATTCATACTTACATGCGATCCAAAATAATGAAAAATCATAACTTAACTGATAAACATAAATATGTATCACATGAATCTAAATATATCATATCCATTGAAAAAAGATACATGTTTCATAATCATTTCATCAAAATCATAACATGTGGAAACATGTGGGTTTCAAAATCATATAACCTTATAAAGAGAAAAAAAAATTCAATAACATCCTTCCATAGAAATAGAAACCATATAGAAAAGTAATATGAATAGATACACTAAATCAGTTCTCTATAAAGGAATGAGTAATACCAATGGATGTCATCTTATATGGGAAATAATTTTGAGATATCCTTTGAAATAATTTCTTGAGAATAACATCCTATCTTATTTATTAAATAATTCTTAAAAAAATAAATACTTTTGAAGAGTATTTTCATTGAAAATATAGGGAAATATTGGAAGGAAGGGTTCAAATCATTAGGAATTATGTTTCCCTTAATAACATATAAAATATTCTTGATTTTTTTAGAAATATTGTTCATTAAAAACACAACAAAAAATTATAAAGGGTTCTTAGATAAATTTTAAATCATAGTATTTTTAAAAATTATAACAAAATATTTAATGAGTTTTGAAAAATAATATCCTTCTAAACTTATAAAATATTCATCAATTTTTTATTGAAAACTATTTATTTGAATGTAATTTAAATACATTAAAAGAAGGATCGAAATTTTTTTGAAAACCATTTCATTGAAAATATTATTAAAGATCCATAAAAATGTTTGAAAACAATTTTACCTAAAAACATATAAAATAATATTTAAAACATTTTTTAAAGCAATTCAATTTAATATTACATTAAAAACATTTTTATAAAGATTACACTATTGAACATGAACAGTAATATTCACATAAATAATGACAGGTAAATTTGTAAATGTCATGTTGGGTAAAAATAACATTTGTTTATCATGGTAAAAAAGAAATCAAAGATATTTTTTAAAGAAGATATAAGAATATTCATTTAATAAAATTGGAAAAATAAAAAAGGGTAAAAGTATCTTTGAAATATTATTGTATAATATTCATGGAAACACATTTTAAAAGATATGGATTAAAAGGAACAAATAATTCTGACTGAAGAGAGGGTAATGTTGGGATGTCTTAAAACCACATTATTAACTTTCATATGTACCAAAGAGTATAAAATGGTACCAATACATGAATATATCATGAATAAATTTCGAAAAGTAATATTAAAGTGTGTTCTTGAGATATGTATCCCTTGATTTCATCGTTGGATTCATAATAATTAATAATCTCGAAAAGCAATGAGATTATTTCAATATCTCTTACTACATGATAGCATGGGATTATACACTCTATGAAAGAAAATGGAATTAAATGGAGACTAAATTATCAATAAAATAAGGGTACCAAAAACATAAAATTTAAAATTTAAGTATTCACACCTCAAAAATTAATGTAGGTTTATAAATAAACATGTTACTAAAAAATGAAAATTGAAACAATACATTCTTATCGATTTGGTAAATTAATAAATATTTACACCAAGAAATAAAAAATAGAATGGATATTTTACTACCCATAAATTTGAAATAATATTCATATAATACATTAATTTGATTTATGTACTCTAAATAAAATAAAATAGGGGTGTCTAAGGCATGTATCTCATGAAAATAAAATGAGAGATGAAATATCCCTTATCTTTTGTCTTAACAATATTCATACTCATACAAGATTCATCTAAAATAAAAGCAAGTTTATTATAAATATCAATCAATATAAAATAATTGTATATAATACCATATATGGTTTGTATATGGACTTATATTACATGCTTATTAACAATTCTATATAATGGTTCTCTTTCAATTAATATCTGATTTTATCTTCCCATGTGTCTTAATTCGTTATATCATTCATCCATATACATATATCACAATTTCCAGAATGTAAGGAAAAATATAAATATCATTTATATTAATTATATCTCTTTTATAATAATCAACCATATATGGAATTATGAAATGGAATGCATTGTTCATGAAGACGGAAGGTCGTACGTATCCATGAATGTTGTTAATGTTTTATTATTTTATTGAAAGAATGGGTGTAAATTTCATATAATTATCTATATATTTATGTATCATTATTCCAGTATCATTATTATATCATATATATCATAAATAGTAATTTAAAATATCCTAATATATTCCATATAGGGTGTGAATGATTCCCATCACTTTGAGGGGGCAGTATTCCACACTTCCTCCAATGAGATTATCGTATTTACACCAAATGGAATATATCAGGTTATAAGTTGTAAAAGAATTAAATAAGATATATTTTATAATAGATATGATATATAACTTATATAAATTGTTTTTTCATCATCATTTACATCATGATATGTGATAAAGGAAAAATAAAAAATAATTTTTTTCATGGGGCTGTATTTCGTCATACCTGTAAACAAAATGTTTTTTGGGCATTAGATCAATGTGTATATATTTTTGGGAAAAACATTTTCTTGAAATCATAATAGAATATAGAAGATAATTTTTTATACTATAATGGAACAAAAATATTCTAGGGAGTGGATAATGATGAAAAAATGAAGGGGTTTGAGGGAAAGTGTTACCTCTTAATCAGGCAAATCTATTTGGTTTATACCCAAGGGATTCCTTTAATGAATTTACGTTTAAAGGGAATCATAAATTATTATGGGAAGAATGTTGTAATACTACTTTGGTAGTGTATGGATGAGATATATTAGCTTCAGATGTTTTAGGAAGTGGGAGGGGAGGAAGTCTTTTTATAGTGGAGGAGAGTGGCACTCTTATAATATTTTGACAAAGGAATTGTATTAACATTTTTGAACATTAATGGGGATAAAATAATGTATCAAATTAGATATAATGGAATATAGGGTCTGAATATATCCATCCAACTACTATTACATATGTTTCTCGATCTTTTAGGCCATAATGATTAATCACTAGTCCTTTACTATGTTTAATCTTAACATAATAGTTAGAATTAATTTTAATTACATTCAATAAAATTTTTGGTCCAAAAATAAGTAGAAATTATTAGATATTAAAAAATATTTTTAATCCATAAATCTAATCAATTATTCTGAATTTAAATAACATAAGTTGGATAAATTCATTTAAAATTAAGCTCCTTGATAGGACGGCTCTGGGTTTTTAAATTAAATGTGATCAAAAGTGTGATTTGTTTTTATATCAAATTTCATTGTAAAATTGGTAAAAATGACATAAATATTATTTATTAATAAAAATATTTTCTATTTAAACTTTTAATCAAATATAAAATTATATATAAATTAGATTAAAATGTTTTTTTGAATTAAACTTCCGTATATTTCACTATTCATTAGAAAAGATAGCATCAAAATAAAATAAAAAAATTTACCCTATCCTAATTATTATGTTTCCTCTATATATATATAAAGTATATTTTTCCTTGTAAATGTATATATTTTAAAAACATGGATTTAAAATAGTTTCTCTATTAAAATATAGTTAATATTCCTTAATAAAAATATAGGATTTGACACTTAAAATTGGGTTTGTTATTTTCCTAAATATATATATAAACTATTAAATAAATATAAATTATATATTATTTAATAAATAAAATATATATTACATTAAATTCAATCACTAATTTTAATAAATTTAATTTATTAGGGGAAAACAACATTGTGGGTATAATAATATATTATTTTATATTTAATCACTTTTCATACTAATTTATAATAAACATGTAAACAATGATTCATTATTATATTTGTTTAAAACATAAATTTTCATATTTAAGTTAATTTTTTTAATAAATATTATTTTAATAGCTAGGTTATATTAAATAATACACCTTTATCCGGAAAGACATGGTATTGCAGGTTACATAAGCCATTGAAGTGAGTCATTATTGTGCGTAATGCAAGATAACCTCATTGTTACATATATAGAATGATTAAATTAATGTTGCATGTAGTGAATTATTAATATGGATTTAAATATATTTCAATCCCAATATAGTGCTCTAAAATAAAATAATCTATTTTCTGTATTGTGTGAATTCCAAAATATTAAAATGAATAAATTAACTCAGAAAAAAATTAAAAGGTATCAGGTTTTTAAAAATTGTATATAAATAATATTCATAAATATTTTGACTCATATTTATATTATATTTTATTATAAGATTTAATTTGGAATTAAAAATGAGTTTTCTCTGAATCTATATTAATATACATAATGTTTCTATTTATTAATTAATTAAAGAAAACACCTCATTAATAATGTTTTAAATGATATTTTTATAATATGTTTTTATAAAAAATATATTAAATTCATTCATTTATTATCACTAGTCATATATATAATATAAAATCATCAACTTCTTGAAAGATACTCCTCTTTAAAACATACTTTCTTGCCAAATCTCCATGATTAATTTTAAATAAAAGTTATTCAATTTATTTGAATTGAATATGGTAAATTGGATACATTATTTTGAATCAATATAATATAAATTATCTAATATGTTATTTTTAAATATATAATATTAAAAATAGTAAAAATTAATTGATTCATTAAAGGTGATAACATTTTAACTATGGGTTAAACTATAATATTAATGGATAAAATGACATAATAACATGTATAAAAACTATTTCATGTAATTATTTCGGCATTAAAATGTCTATGTCTCAATAATGACCCATTTTGGTTCATTTTGGCATGTGAAAAATGGGGTTACATATATGTATTTTCAAAATTTAGAAGGGTTCCACTCACAAAACATATATAGGTTCACCCCTCTCATATATAATTCAAATCAATAATGACATTTTCATCATCCAATACGTATCAAATTACTTATTTATAATCTATAATCATTTCCATGAAACATTATTTTTTTTAATCCTCTGTAAAAAGTGTTTTGTTATTACTAGAGAAGGTTTTCCAAAAAATAGGTATCTTTTTTAACCGAGGGTCTTTATTTTATTAATTCTTCCACCTTGTTAAAATTTTAATCAATAATAATAATATTAAAAAACATTTTTCAACAATATAATGAGAATTTATTATGGTAATTGAACAACCTAAATCTATGTCCTCTCCATTTTAGTGGTACACTAAATTAGTATGCTTGTGTATGGGAGACATTCGCCGCATGAAGAGAAGTAATTTTTTCCCTTAATCTACACTCACAACATGATATAACCAAGGATAAAAAGTTTTTATATGATATTTTTAACATATATTTACTTCTATTAATATTTTATAACATATATTTTAAGATAATGACTATTTATAGAGATTTCTTGGGCTCGTATTGAGGTATTATTATTTCCTTGTTTTGAGTGTGAATTGTTTTTATTTTATATTGGGTGTGTTTATGCAATGATTTTGGAATTTTGGAAGGAAGAGGGGTTATTAACGGACAATGGAAAATTTACCCAAACTGTGTCCCCTTCCCATCAGACCTAGTGAACCCAAAGAAATTGGATTCACAATGGTGGAGAAATATTTGTCAAATTTTGTTCCCTCATATGAGAAACCATGAACCCCTAAGAATAGGTACATGGTTAGGATACACTATTTGAAATCTATGCACACTTATCCAGAAAATCATGCATGAGTGTTTGTTTAATCATATTTTTGTATTTAAAATCCATTACCCCACATTTTAACCAAAAATCAACCATATCTTGGAAGTAATTTATTTCTCTCATTTCTTTTTGTCCATGATGAATTCCAAGTGCTCACAGCCTCCGTTCACAATGATTTGAATACCAGATTGAAGATATGAACCTCTCCGGGTAGGGGATCCCAATATCATGTGGTTTCCTCACTCTCCACCATGTTTATCTCATCTATTGGGGGGATTTAATCCTTCTTTTTTATAGATCTAGATCTACGTGAAATAGATCTCATCTGTTTGACATTGGTTTTTTGATTCAGATCTAGATATCGTTCTTCATTAGGATTGTGGTTGTTTTATTTAATCTAGAGGTATTTGTTGGTAATTTTTCCTCATGTATTACAGATAGGTGTTATAAATTATAATTCAATTTAATTAATTTAATTACATCTACATAATATTTAGAATTTAAATTTTTATTATCATGAAATTTCGTAGATTATTGAACTAGTAATTATTAATTTATACGTGTTAATGAATTACGTTAATTTTGAAAATTTTATTGCGAAATTAATTCAATTTATTATTTACATAATAAATGGGATTTTGGGATTGTGAAATTTGATTGAATTGAATTAATTAATTTCATTTTTAATTACTAGACTTTTGTGAATGACTAATTATTGACTTATTTATTTGGAT
This sequence comes from Viscum album, assembly GCA_963277665.1. Taxonomy (NCBI): domain Eukaryota; kingdom Viridiplantae; phylum Streptophyta; class Magnoliopsida; order Santalales; family Viscaceae; genus Viscum; species Viscum album. The sequence goes on along the minus strand of OY728165.1, from coordinate 1,443,374,360 downwards.
TTTATGAGTTATTAGGATAGTGGAATTTATTTTAATAACTAATTATTGACTTATTTATTGGGATTATGATATTTTAGAATCAGATAAATTAGTTTTCAAATTAATAAATTTAAATTGTGTGATTGAATTTTATTAATTTATTGTTGAATTTATTAATAGATGTATTGATTGTTAAATGTGATAATCAGTTTAATGTTGAATAAGAATGATTTATATGATACATATGATATTATTGATGATATACAAATATGTTTTGGAGATTGACTACTACTTCAAAATCCCATAGTTATAAATTCATTGATAATAATGTGTGTGACATGATATGGTTTTTCCAAATACAATAGTAAAAAATCGATAGATAAACATGTTTGGGATATTGTTTTTTACATTAAAATAACATAATGGTAAATTAATTGATAAACATGTATGGGTGAAATTCTACTAATTACCAATCCCTTATTGATAAATTTATTTTTAAATAAGTGTGGGACACAATATATTACATCAAAATCCCATGTGGTGCTATGAATTGGAACCTATATCCAATCATTTTTCATTTGAATGATGGATTCAAATTTCTATATTGTGAATTGAAATAAAATGTATAATTAATTATCATGTATTATAATTAGTTATATATTTTATTTGTGACATGGTTCACACTCTGTCATGGGTCGAAAAAGGTATTAAGATTTTGGGTTTTGTCAGGAACCATATGGTTGTGTTGTCAAATAATGAGTTATTGAATATATTTTTATTATTTAATTTGTTTCTTGTATTAATTTTTTTAAAAAATTCATTCACTATTTAAACTAGATATTGTTATATATTTGATTGGAGGTTCTTACTGAGTTATACTCACACCCTACTCTGTAATCTTGGTTGGTACCTAAATAGATTTCATGGTTACAGGATATGATGGGGGAAACCACTCTATGTCATATTTCTAACTTATGATAAAGCAATAATGATGGAACAATATGTTTTTCAGGACCCACTTTGGAGTTTTCAATTCCTTTACGTATTTATTTATGTTTTTTTATATTGACACAAGAGGATTATTTCAATGACATATATATTATTTATTTTTTATATTTTATTTCATGTTTTGGTTATCATTTTATATTAATATTATTCAAATTGTAGTTATATTATTTGGTTATTCTGTTTTATTTACACTATGGTATTATTCTAATAAATATGGTATAGTATCTCCATGATCAATATTAGACACTCTTTTCTTATCAGATAGCTCTGGTGTATGGGGATGTGTGCTTGGGGTCATGTAATAGTTTAGGTTGGGGAACCAGTGTGTGAAACCCGGGTCGAGATATTACAATGTGAAATCAGTGACCAGTTTTCTTTTAATTTCATTGTTTCATTCTATTTTTGAATGTAATATTGGAGACTAATAATATTTTAGATTTTCTAATGAGCACGTGCATGGGATTAGCTAACCCTTATATAAGGTGGAAACCAACGTACCCATGTTGGGGTTATTGTTCATTGTAATTTTTTGTAACAATTGGATGTTATCTCACCTTGGGTTATATTATTTTTTTATTTCATTTTTTTTGTCAAGATTTAATGAGATTTGAATCCTTCCCCATTTTTTCATGAGATTTTAGTATGCATTCATCATTCTAGGAAGTCTATATTATTTTGTGATATGCATCATATTTCGAATTGATTGGAAAAGGGATTTTATGTATGTTTCTGAAATTTCTTTTTTTTCCTTTTTTAAAAAAATTGAGCTGAAAATTTTGCCTATTGTGAAAATGAAATTGAAAAATAATGAATTATGTGATTAAATAAGTTTATAATGTGAATATTTAAAAATGATAACGTGTTTTCAATTTTCAAAATATGACCTAGTTATAAGATGGTTATGGTTATGGTATTTTTTTCATAATTCATGTGTATGGAATTGAAGGGATATGCCTCTATGATGATTCTCATTGAGAGGATGAATGGTGGACATGGCTGTAGATTCTCATATAGTAGTGTAACATGAGACACCAATAGTACAAGGTTAGGATATTAGAGATAATTTTTTAGATAACCTTTCTTAGTTTAAAAAATTCATAATAAGAGTCATATGGAAGTTTGTGAAAAGAATATTTGATCTGAATAGGTAGTTTCAGTTGAAACACCCTCATACATTTACCATAGTGGGTTGAACTGAGGTAGTTTATTTCAATATAGAGTCTATTCAAATCATACATGACCACATGAAAACTCCTACTAAGAAGCGTGTAAAATTATATACTTACTTATTATATGGTCAAGTGACGTGGTGTTGGGACATCCATACATGGGACGAATATGTGGATAATACAGAGTGGTTAGAATTTCAATGGATGTTATTAGAGTACATTATTGTAGAGACTCTCATACAGTAGAGAGTAGTTGAGTTCATTTGGGTGAATCAGGGGAATGCATCCACTATTAAAAACATATAAAACATTATAGATTTTCAGTTCCATTCTCATGTTGTGGATGAAGGTGAGGCTATATTTGAAAAAAAATTGGATATGATTAAAGATTAAATTTAGTCCTAGGTGAATATCTTCAGTCCAAATAAGTTTTCATAACTAGTAAATTAGGCTCTCATATCTGAGTGTAACATCAAAGAGGGTTCCTTTGGAGGAAAGGTGGTTTCTACTAGATGGTTAGGATATAAATATGTCAGATAAGTTAGAGTCGTTCCGAAAATGATATCCAGGGAGATTGAAAATAGAGTGGTAAGATAGAGGGTCTGTTACATAAGACATCAGTCAAGTGATCATTCAATACTATGGTAGGTCACTACACCATAATAGATATTACCCTTACCATCAGTAGAGTTCCTAGCATATGTAAGGATGGTTGATCTACAAAGGATATAGAAGAACCCATGAAAAATTTGTAGTGATGGAGATGGTATGTAGAATGAGAGTTATGGATGTGGTTACTCTACACCATATTTGCCTTTGAATTATGGTTCGACTAGACTTTTCAGTAGAGTAATTGGATGTGGTGATTCGGGGGTAAATTCCCATATTAGAATAGTTGTCCAAATAAAGGTCCTCTAACTACATCACTGAAAAATTGGGGTTGGTAGTGATGATTCATTCATCCAACATTTGTTGATTTGGAGGTTGGAAAATTGAAAGTAAGTGGTACTATTATTGTATCTCATATTATAGTAAATTCTTTATTTGATAATGGTTCAACTAATTCTAGCATTTTATTTCAAAACATGTTAATGATATGACCCCAGAAGAAGATTTCGTGATTGTGGTGTTCTTTATTGATATAGAGTTGTGAGTACGGTCGAGGGACGTCTTCTTTTACAAGGGATTTTATCTCAATGTTGTGTCATATCACTTTTTTGTGGGATTATTAATTTCATGATATGTCAACATTCTACATAGTAATGGTTAGGTACTTATTTTTTGTACTAATCCCACATTGATTATTATTTCATGAGAGTGACTTTTACATCTCCTAAGGGGGAAAATTATATCCACATGATGGATGGAATATTAAGGTGGGCCATGCAGGGCCAGTTCCCAAGCAACTGGGGGAGCATATCACCCAGGATTCAAGTTTGTTGATGGACGATGTGGGTAAAATGAAGGATGTCTTTCCACAATTAGCGTATCAGTTTCATGCATTATTTTTGGAATACATATCAGGCCTGCCACATATAACAACCCGAGGATATATAAATAAAAATAATATAAGAGGCATGAAACAATAATTATTTATAAAACACCCCTTTTTTATATCATAGATTGTAAACATAATTATTCCACCTCTGTGACATGAATTTCAAAAAACAGACAAACACGGTTGTGTTTAATAAGATATTTAGATTTTGATAGGACAAATATAATATTTTGTGAATAGTAATATACTCTTATGAACAATAATATGAATAGAAATATGAAACATAGGTATATAACATCAAATTAATATTTTATTGTATTAATGTAAAATTATAATGAGATCTTGGTTAATTTATCAAGGTGATATAAAATGAATTATAGTTTTAAAATTGTTATTTTTTGAATAAATTATGATTTTATTTACAAATTAAATTAATCATATTTTGGAAATTATTTTCAGAATATTGATTTTATTTTTATTTCTACATGTCAAAAAATATCCTGGGTTTATTTTTGGGATTTTTTTTAAATACTCAAATTTTTTATTAATAGTAAAATACAGTATTTTAATGTATATATACATTAATAGTTAAATTCATTGTTTCAAGAATCTTGGGTGATGTGAGAAAAATTGGTTCGAAATCACATGAAATTATTAATATTATGGGTCACATGAATCAATAGAATATGTTTTCTGGAGGTAAATAATAAAATCATAAATAATAAATTAAAAAATCACCTCTCCCCTCCACTATAACCCCCCCCCCCCTCACTCCATCTTTTGGTCATTCCGCTCAATCCTTGTGAATTGTAAATATTCTTCTAAAATCTACTTCCAACATCTTAACCTATGTATTACATCCCATTGTATCATAAAAACTCAAAAAAATATACCCTAAAGAGGCTCTCAAGGTACATTACTTGAAGAGGTAAATTCATCTTTTTATTTCTTTTGTTTTGAGTTCCTTTATATTATTTTTCTTCCATCTCTTCATTTCATCCAAATGTTATGATTACTAAATTACCTTACATGTATAAGAATTTTGTTTTGATAATGGATTAAGTCATCATCATCTCTCATTTCCCTTCATTTTTACTATAAATGAGAACACCATATGAGATATGTTATTTTATCACATTCAAGGATGATGAGTTTTCAATTTCAATTTTCTTACTCAATTATGGTCATGAAAAAAAATTTATGGTTGAACCAGAATATAATATGTCTATAATATCTTATTTAATGTTATGAAATCTTTTTTACTTGATATTAATTTATAAATTAAAATCTGGTCATTGTGAACAAAAATCACCAGTCTACCAAAAAAATAATCATTAAAGATTTATATAATGATTCATCTTCACACCCAATAACCAAATGAATTTTTTAGCCATTAAATATTCTTCATGAAAAAAAATAAAATAAAAATACTATTTTAGAAAACTGTTCTCATATTACATGTGTATCCTTAAATGTTTAAAAGTAAACGAGTAACAAATACCAGGGAAAAAAGCACTCCCCAAAAATAAAATTGAGCCTCTTAAACCCATCATAATGGTCATGAATGAACATAATAAGGCTATAATAAATCATTTAAAAATGAATATGTTCTATAAATATTTTTAATTAATTTTGTTTGGATAACTAGGACAGTAAGACTATAAGGCCCCAGCCTTAAACCTTACTTAATCGTGAGTTATTACAAGATTACACATGGAGGATCTTTTCGGGGTTAGAGTTTTAGAGAATTAGATCATAAAACATGAATTACATTCCACATATAAACAAAGTGGTTACATAAAGATAGTATTCTTATTTCCCATCAACGGAAACATATTTAAAATAAAACATGGATTCTTTCTTGACACTTCCTTGACACTATCATCATATCATGTACCTTACCCTTGACCTGTGAAAAACATTTCAAAAAAAAGTGGGATGAGCATAAAAAGTTCATTAAGGGATATAAAAATATGGAAAGGAAACATGGGTACATATATATATAAGAATTAAATCTTACTTTACCCATAAAACATAAGCACTTTAACATACCTCATCAAATCATGAATAAATCATAGAAATAATAAGACATAAAGGTAACTTGAGGCATTCATAACTTTCTTACGTAGGGAGTAACCCTCTTGGTTACGTTTGGAATAACCATCACAGTATATTCCCTAAATCTATTTGGAAAAACCTTAAAGTTTCACTCCTTCATGTAACCCAATGAATTGGAGAGCTATATCGGGCTCACCCCCCCCCCCTTAGTTTATCACGGAACCACCCGTCTTCATAATAATGCCGAAGAACCTCAACATAATCGTATCACATAAAACATGCATAAAGGAAACATAACATTTCCACCTTTCAATCACAATATATCAATACAACACATTGATATAAAAATATTATGAAAACCATTTTCAATACCAAAATAAAAGAAAAGTAAAACATGGTATTTATTTTTCTTTTAAAAAAAATGTATGGCTTGTAGGGGAAGCCGAAACTCAAATAATGGTTACGGCGGCAGAGAAGTCATTGTCACCACATACGTACGACAAAAACATTCCTTTTTGTCATTTAGTAAATGCTTCATATAAAAAAGATTCCTTTTGAATAAACGTAAAAGTCAAAGGGGTTTATACACTGTATAAAAGAAGGTTGTGTATAAAACAAAATATGCCTCAATGAAAGTAGATTGAGATGAAGTCCCATACCTCGGGTCCGACTTGACTCGGTCGTTCATTAATCTCCTAAATAATAAACTTGTGTTAATTTCAACTTGTTTAAGAACCTTTTTCAAGTTCATTATTCCTTTTATATCACTTATTTCCATGTCATGAACACTATGTAATTATTTAAGTTAATAACGGTCGTTTTAACGATCATTGGTACTTGAGTCAAAAATAATCCCTTTATAATTACAAGTTCTTCATGTATCCATTATATCCAGAATGGTATTCATGATGTAGATATCATATATGTCATATATATCCAGTATATGCATGCATTTATAATATTACAGAATTATTTAGAGGTAAGAAATGAAATGAACCATTCATGGAGACGGTAAGCCGTACGTACGCATGAATGCTACTTTCATTTCTATTTCGTATTTTATAGAATGGAATCATAATGATATAAAGCTATATTATAATTCCAGTATAATATCATATATAATATCATAGTTCCATCCTTTATACGTCCCACATATGGTATTTAACGAATGAAATCACGTTAAGGGGGCGGTAGTCCGCACTTTCTTAAATGAAGATATCGCATTTACCCATAATGGAAACCATAAAGGTATGCCCCAAATGAAAAATACAGAAGATTAAGGAAAACATAAACATATTATATATCATATATAAATATAGTGTGATCTTAATGGCCACCTTTGAAGGTGTTAAAAGAATGTTGAACAATCATCGTTTCGGGAGGCATAAATTCGTCATCCACGGAAACAATATGTTATTTAACCATTAGAGGTAGGTGTGTGTAATTTTAGTTCGAATCCTTCTTATAAAAACATCCTAGTATATTGAAGATACTGGAGTTGTTACAAAAGAAATTAATAAAAAGAGTTTAGGGGGTTGGAGAAGCAAAATAATACAAAAGGACTCAAATGAAGACATTACCTTAAAATCGGGTAACTCCCTTTGGTTTGAGCTCAAAGGATTCCTTGGGAAGACTTCTGCCCAAAGTGAGGATTCAGGAAGTAAGAAAGGGATGTGGATAGACAAAATGGGCAGGGGTTGGCCGATTCAAAGGCTTTGGGAGTGTGTGTATGGAGGTAGAGGTGGGGGCCTTTTATAAGAGGAGAGGAGGGGACTCTTGGAAAGTAAAGAAATGTTACATTATTTTAAAATGATGTTAGGATTCAAAAGGCCCCACATTGATATAATTCGAGGGTATGGTGATAAGGGTTTGAAATCCACCCATCCAATAGGTTTTGGACATTGTAGGTCATCGATTTTACATTATCATTTCATTTTATTTCAATCCTTTATTAATGAGGTAATCACTGCATCATCATGATGTCATAAATAATTTAATTTATTTAAAGTCTACAAGCTATAAAAAAAATACGATGATGTAGGAAAGTTTTTTAGATTTCCAATGACTATTTATAATCAAAAATCTTACTTGAATAACCCCATGTAAAAATTGTTTTAGTAAAACATCTCATGTTTGTGTCATTTTTACTTTAACATTAAATAAAACGTTATATATGTCATTTCCCTACCAAAGTGGCTCCATGGGGTCCCCAAGTTGACCCATGGATTGTCTAGGTCTGCCATGACACATAAAATGAGGGTAGGACACGTGTCCAGCTCATCTCATATTATTAAAAAATTATTTTTACCTTAAACTACACTAATTACCACTAATCGCGATTAAGAACTTAAAAGTTACTATTCATTGAAAAATTATTTTAATCTCATTGAACCACATTTTTCTTCTTATTGACAACCATGTATGTCGGATTTTTGAAAATCAAATCACAGAAGTGGCAATGTTTCATTTAAATGAAAAATCAGTTTCTTTAACTACCACTTAGTGTTTTCACTATTCATCAAAAATTGTAGTTTTTCAGAAAGATACCAAAACTTCACCCTAAGCTATATTTGATATTCCAAATTCAAAAATGATGTATATTTTACATAATTAAAAACATATAAGTCACATTAATTAATTTAATAATTAATTTCCGCTGTCATGACAAAAAGTGTGATTTTATGAAACAATAAGTATCAAAAGATTGACACTAGTTTAAGTCCAATTTCAATGTGAAATTGATTACAATGACCACCATTGGATGAAATGGTAAAAATATATTCTAATTTCACTTCAAAACCAATTAAAAAGATAATCTAATCATATAAATAAATTAGATTAAAAAGAGGTTTTGAATTAAAATACAACATTTTTCACTATTCATTAAAAATGAACTTTATCGGAAAAATACAAAAAATTCACACAAAGTAAATTTTGATGTCCCAATCATAAATAATAAGTTTATTTTGACAAACATAGCTTATAAAATTTTCAAAAGTTTTATTTAAAAAGGGTTTTCCATCAAAAGGCAGTAAAACAATCTTTTAAGAATATTAGTGTATTCCATGCATAAGATTGTATTTATTTTCATATTAAGCCTCTAAAACACTATCTTAATCATTAATAGAAATAGATAAAAATATCTATTATTCATTACTTACTTGGGATGTTACATCCTTCCCCCCTTTAGAAAATTTCATCTCCGCAATTTATTTACTTATCGAATAAATAGGGGTACTTATCCCTCATTGCATTTTCAGATTCCCATGTTGTCTCTTCCATCATGTGGTTTTTCAACAAAACCTTTACCTGATTAATCACCTTATTCCGTAACACATGCTCCTTGTGGTCAAGAATCTGGACCGGTTGTTCCTCATAAGATAGGTTCTCTTCCAGCTGAACTACCTCTGGACTCAAAACATGAGATGGATCTGGCATGTACTTTCTCAGCATCAAAACTTGAAAAACATTGTGTACCTGAGATAAACTCGGAGGTAAATCCACCCGGTATGCAACTGATCCAACTCTCTCCATAATTTCATATGGTCCAATGAACCTTGGACTCAGCATTCCTTTCTTACCAAATTGCATCACAGTTTCCCATGGGGAAACCTTGAGAAAAACTTGATCACCCACCTCAAAAGATAGATCCTTCCTCCTGTTGTCCGCATAACTCTTCTGCCTGCTCTGAGCTGTTCTCATGTGTTTCTGAATCAGCTGAACCTTTTATGCCATCTCTTCTACCAATTCTGGTCCCATCAGCTTTCTTTCACCCACTTCATCCCAAAAAGCTGGAGTTCGACACCACTTCCCATATAATGCCTGAAATGGCGCTATCTGTATACTAGAATGAAAACTGTTATTATATGAAAACTCAACCAAAGAAAGATGTTGGTCCAAACTTCCCTGATAATCCATCGAACAAGCTTGTAGCATATCCTCCATGGTCTGAATTGTTCGTTCTGACTGCCTATCTGATTGAGGATGAAAAGCTGTACTAAAATTTAATTCAGTACCCAACGACTTCTGAAGGACTTTCCAAAAGTTAGAAGTGAACCTGGGATCACGATCAGATACAATGGAGAGAGGAACTCCATGTAACCTGACTATCTCTTTAAGATACAAACGGGAAAGTTGATATAGGGAAAAAGTATCTCATATAGCAAGGAAATGAGCAGATTTAGTCAAGCGATTAACAATAACCCAAATTGCATTATTACCTCGAGATGTCTTCGGTAATCCCACAACAATGTCCATGGATATATTCTCCCATTTCCACTCTGGAACTGGTAAAGGCTGAAGCATCCCTTTTGGTAACTGCCGCTCTACTTTAACCTGTTGACATGTCAAACACTTCACAGTAAAATCAGAAATATCTCTTTTCATTCCATCCCACGAGAAATACTCCCGCAGATCTCTGTACATCTTAGTACTGCCAAGATGAACTGAAAACAGAGAACTATGAGCTTCACATAACAACTCTCTCTTCAACTGTGAATCACAAGGCACACACAATATCTTCTCAAATCTCAAAACACAATCATTATCAATGTTGAATTCAGGCAACTTACCTTTCTGAACCAGCTCTACCTTTTTCTGAAACTCACTGTCTTGCTTCTGTGCTTGCTTGATTCTGTCTAATAGAGATGATCTCACTGATACCTGAAACAAAACAGAAGAACATCCTGCGCCGAAAACTTCTATGCCAAAGTTCATCAAATCCATAACCAAAGGATCACATTCCAAATGCAACATTGTTAATGAAGCATTACATTTTCGACTCAAAGAATCAGCCACTTTATTTTCTTTTCTCGGATGGTAATGAATTGTACAATCATAATCCTTGATTAATTCCAGCCATCTCCTCTATCTCATGTTTAACTCTTTCTGAGTGAATATATACTTTAAACTGTTGTGATCAGTATATATTTTACACTTTACTCCATAAAAATGATGTCCCCAAATTTTTAAAACGAAAACAACAGTAGCTAATTCCAAATCATGTGTAGGGTAATTTACCTCATGAGTTTTCAACTATCGTGAAGCAGAAGAAATTACCTGATCATTCTACATTAGGATGACACCAAGTCCTTTCAATGAAGCATCACTGTAGATAACAAACTCACCATTCCTAGAAGGTAGTGCCAAAACTAGACCTTTCACCAATCTTCTTTTCAATTCCTGAAAACAATCATCACATTATTTTGTCCAGATAAACTTAACACCCTTCCGAGTTAGCTTAGTCATTAGACTAGATAACCGTGAAAAATTTCTAACAACCCTTTGGTAATAGCCTGCCAAACCAAGAAAGCTATGAATATCAGTTTCATTTGTGGGTCTTGGCCAGTCTTCCACAACTTTTGTTTTTGCAGGATCAACAGTTATCCCATCTTTAGAAACAATGTGACCAAGGAAAGAAATTTGTTGCAACCAAAACTCGCACTTGCTGAATTTTCCATACAGTTTCTTTTATTTTAAGGTTTGCAAGATAACCCTTAAATGTCTTTAATGCTCCTATTTACTTTTAGAAAAAACCAAAATATCATCAATGAAAACCACAAGAAACTTATCCAAGAACTCATGGAAAATTCTATTCATTAAGTCCATGAATACAGCAGGTGCATTGGTTAGACCAAAAGGAATTACTACAAATTCATAATGGCCATATCTTGTACGGAACGCGGTCTTCGGAACATCTGCTTCCTTTACCTTCAGCTGATGGTACCCCGATCTCAAGTCATTCTTTGAAAAATACTGAGCTCCCTGGAGTTGATCAAACAAATCATCGATATGAGGAAAATGATATTTGTTCTTAACAGTGATGTTATTCAAGGCTATATAATCAATGAAAAGTCCCATTGAACCATCTTTCTTTTTAACAAATAAAATAGGAGCACCCCATGGTGATGTGCTAGGTCGAATGAAACCTTTCTCTAATAAATCTTTCAATTTCTCCTTCAACTCTAAAAGTTCAATTTGAGCCATTCGATAAGGCAGTTTTGAAATTCGATTAGCCTCAGGAACTAAGTCAACAGCAAATTCAACTTCCCGATCTGGTATTATTCCAGGCAACTCATCCGGAAAAACATCAGGATACTCATTTACCACTGGCACATCATTAATCTGAACAGTTCCTTTATTTTCAACAATGTGTACATGGTAACATTCATTTCCATCTATGACAAGTTTCTCGACCTCTTGATTTGTTATCAACAGTAAGGGTTCATTCTTGTACACAAACTGAAAGTATTTCTGAAAAGAAACTTCTTTAGCTCTACAGTCAATCATAGCATGGTAAATAGAGAGCCAATCCATACCCAGGATAACATAAAACTCTACTAGAGGTAGAACAATAAGGTTTGAAAGTAGGTTCTTTCCACAGATAAGGATAGGAAGATTCTTATAAATTATTTTTGCCTCAACATTTCCCCCAGGTGTTTTTACCAAATGTTCAGGAGTCATTTCTTGAGATGGTATTCCCATTTTACTAGAAAATTTTTCAGAGATGAAAGAATTTGTAGACCCTGAATCAAACAACACACTGGCATAATCTGAAAAAAAAACAAACAAAGTACCTTATACAACTTCATTTGATGGCCCGAATCTGCTGAAGTAGTTGCAAAGGATTTCACCACCCCTTTCTGCTTGTAGTCTAACTGCTTCCCATCACTCAAGCTCTTTGTCAGACACACGTTTGCATAGTGACCCATCTCATTGCACTTATAACAATTCACTAACTGTAAATCAAATTTGGTCTTACCTTCACCTTGATCCTTTTCAGTGCAATCACGAGCCTTATGTCCCATCTTACCACATCAGTAGCACTTTCCAGAATTCAGAAGACATTCCCCAGCATGCCTTTTCCCACATTTATCACAGACTGGAAACTTAGTTTTCTTACCATCAGACTTTTTTGAATAATTCTTACCTTTCTCCTGCCACCTCGGTCTCTTCTTCTGTTGGTTTTTATAGAACACTTGATCATCGGAAAACTCCATTTCCACCTTCTCAGCACCTTGAACAAGATTTTCATAAATTTTAAACTCACGAGAAGCTAATACCCTTCGATATTTTGGCTTTAATCCTGAGTAAAAACGATTGATTTTACTAACAAGGTCTCGAATAAAATTTGGAGCATACCTTGCCAATCGAGTGGACCCTTCTTCATAAGCATCCACTGAGTCTTCCTCTTGCCTCAATTCCATGAATTGTTTTTCCATCCTAAATCGAACAGCCTTAGGAAAATACTTCTCAAGAAACATACCTTTGAATTCATCCAAGTCAAGAGCATCAATCTCATCAGCATCCCTGATATTTATAACCATAGACCACCACTGATCAGCCTCACCCTCCAAACGGTAAATATCAAGACTAACCTTTTGATTGTCTGAACACCCCATGACATCGAAAATCTTCTGCAGTGCTTTAATCCACCCTTCAGCTAACACATGGTCAGATGATCCTCTGAATGATGGGGGATGTTGCCTCATGAAATGTTCCACCACTAACATGTTCCTCTGCGGTTGATCTGGCTGATCTCGTGCATGGATACCACCACCATTTATCGCTTGATTCAACTGTGTCATTACTGCAACAAACTGTTCAGTTCCAATTCCGACCATCTCAGGATGCTGATTTGGAAGGTTATTTCCTTCTGTATGCCTTCCTAGCACAGCTTCCCTGTTTCCTCTCTGGAAAACCATTATGAACAAACATGTCTTAGATGAAGCAACATGGTAATCTTCAAATGCTACATCACATCAAATATATATATATATATATATATATATGGAAAATCATTTAATATAATTATAACTCCTAAAGTTATCTAAACCGACCTCTGATACCAAGTATAACGCCACAACCTTAAACCTTACTTAATCTTGAGTTATTACAAGATTACACATTGAGGATCTTTTTGGGTTTAGAGTCTTAGAGAATTAGATCATAAAATATGAATTACATTCCACATATAAACAAAGTGGTTACATAAATATAGTATTCTTCTTTCCCATCAACGGAAACATATTTAAAATAAAACATGGATTCTTTCTTGACACTTCCTTGACACTATCGTCATATCATGTACCTTTCCCTTGACCTGTGAAAAACATTTCAAAAAAACTTGGGATGAGCATAAAAAGCTCAGTAAGGGATATAAAAATATCGAAAGGAAACATGGGTACATATATACATAAGAATGAAATCATACTTTACCCATAAAACATAAGCACTTTAACATACCTCTTCAAATCATGAATAAATCATAGAAATCATAAGACATAAAGGTAACTTGAGGAATTCATAACTTTCTTATGTAGGGAGTAAACCTCTTGGTTATGTTCGGAATACCCATCACAGTATATTCCCTAAATATCTTAGGAGAAACCTTAATGTTTCATTCCTTTGCATTACCCAATGCATTGGAGATCTATATTGGGTTCACCCGTCCTTAGTTTATCACGGAACCACCCGTCCTCATAATAATGCCCATGAACCTCAACATAATCGTATCACATAAAACATGCATAAAGGAAACATAACATTTCCACCTTTCAATCACAAGATATCAATACAACACATTGATATAAAAACATTATGAAAACCATTTTCAATACCAAAATAAAAGAAAAGTAAAACATGGTATTTATTTTTCTTTTAAAAAAAGGTATGGCTTGTCGGGGAAGTCGAAACTCAAATAATGGTCACGGCGGCAGAGAAGTCGTTGTCGTCGCATACGTACCAAAAAAAACATTCCCTTTTGTCGTTTAGTAAACTCTTCGTATAAAAAAGATTCCTTTTGAATAAATGAAAAAGTCAAAGGGGTTTATACACCGTATAAAAGAAGGTTGTGTATAAAACAAAATCTGCCTCATTGAAAGGAGATTGAGACGAAGTCCCATACCTCAGGTCCGACTTGACTCGGTCTCTCTTTAATCTCCTGAATAATAAACTTGAGTTAATTTCTACATGTTTAAGAACCTTTTTCAAGTTCATTATTCCTTTTATATCACTTATTTATATGTCATGAAAACTATGTAATTATTTAAGTTAATAACGTTCATTTTAACGATCATTGGCACTTGAGTCAAAAATAAGCCCTTTATAATTACAAGTTGTTCATGTATCCATTATATCCAGAATGGTATTCATGATGTAGATATCATATATTTCATATATATCCAGTACATGCATGAATTTATAATATTACATAATCATTTAGAGGTAAGAAATGAAATGCACCGTTCATGGAGACGGTAAGCCGTATGTACGCATGAACGCTACTTTCATTTCTATTTCGTATTTTATAGAATGGAATCATAATGATATAAAGGTATATTATAATTACAGTATAATATCATATTTCCATCCTTTATACATCCCACATATGTTATTTAACGAATCAAATCACTTTGAGGGGGCGGTAGTCCGCACTTCCTTAAATGAAGATATCACGTTCACCCATAATGGAAACCATAAAGGTATGCCCAAAATGAAAAATAAAAAAATCTTAAGGAAAAAATAAACATATTATATATCATATATAAATATAGTTTCATATTAATGGCCACCTTTGAAAGTGTTAAAAGAATGTTGAACAATCATCATTTCGGGAGGCATAAATTCGCCATCCACGGAAACATTATGTTCTTTAACCATTAGATGTAGGTGTGTGTAAGTGTAGTTCGAATACTTATTATGAAAACATCCTATTATATTTAAGATACTGTATTTGTTACAAAATAAATTAATAAAAAGAGTTTAGGGGGTTGGAAAAGCAAAATAAAACAAAAGGACTCAAGTGAAGACATTACCTTAAAATTGGGTAACTCCCTTTGGTTTGAGCTCAAAGGCTTCCTTGGGAAGACTTCTTCCCAAAGTGAGGCTTCAAGGACTAATATAGGGATGTGGAGAGACAAAATGGTCAGGGGTTGGCTGAGTCAAATGCTTTGGGAGTGTGGGTAAGGAGGTAGAGGTCGGTGCCGTTTATAAGAGGGTGGAGGGGCACTCTTGGAAAGTAAAGAAATGTTACATTATTTTAAAATGGATTTCGGATTCAAAAGGTCCCACATTGATATAATTATAGGGTAAGGTGATAAGGGTTCGAAATACAGCCATCCAATAGGTTTTGGACATGTTTAGGTCATATATTTTACATTATCATTTCATTTTATTTAAATCCTTTATTAATGAGGTAATCGCTGCATCATCATGATGTCATAAATCATTTAATTTTTTTAAAGTATAAAAATTATAAAAAAAATACTATGATGTAGGAAATCTTTTGATATTTACAATGACTATTTATAATCAAAAATCTGACTTGTATAACCCCATGTAAAAATTGTTTTAGTAAAACATCTCATGTTTGTGTCATTTTTACTTTAACATTAAATAAAACGTTATTTATGTCATCTCCCTACCAATGTGGCTCCATGGGGTCCCCAAGTTGACCCATGGATTGTCTTGGTCGGCCATCACACATCCAATGAGGGTAGGACATGTTTCAAGATCATCTCATATTATTAAAACATTATTTTTACCTTAAACTACACTAATTACCACTAATCACGATTAAGAACTTAAAAGTTACTATTCACCAAAAAAATTATTTTAATCTCATTGAACCACATTTTACATATTAATGACAACCATGTATGTCGGATTTTTGAAAATCAAATCACAGAAGTGGAAAAGTTTCATTTAAATGAAAAATCATTTTCTTTAACTACTACTTAGTGGTTTCACTATTCATCAAAAATTGAAGTTTTTCAGAAAGATACCAAAACTTTACCCTAAGATATATTTGATATTCTGAATTCAGAAATGATGTCTATTTTAAATAATTCAAAACATATAATTCACATTAATTAATTTAATAATTAATTCCCGTTGTCATGACAAAATGTGTGATTTTATGAAACAATAAGTATCAAAAGATTGACACTAGTTTAAGTCCAATTTCAAAGTGAAATTGATTCTAATGACCACCATTGGATAAAATGGTAAAACTATATTCTAATTTCACTTCAAAACCAATTCAAAAGATAATCTAATCATATAAATAAATTAGATTAAAAAGTGTTTTTGAATTAAAATACAACATTTTTCACTATTCATTAAAAATGAACTTTATCAGAAAAATACCAAAAATTCACACAATGTAAATTTTGATGTCCGAATCATAAATAATAAGTTTATTTTGACAAAAATAGCTTATAAAATTGTCAAAATTTTGATTTAAAAATGGTTTTCCATCAAAAGGTAGTAAAACAATCTTTTAAGAATATTAGTGTATTCCATGCATAAGATTGTATTTATTTTCATTTTAAGCCTCTAAAACACTATCTTAATCATTAATAGACATAGATAAAAATATCTATTATTCATTTCTTACTTGGGATGTTACAAAGATCATGTAAAGAACACAATCAGACTTAATGTAAGGTTTTTCTACCCGAACCTCCATTTTCATTCTGAAAAAAGTTATTCTCTACATACCTCTATTAAATTTATATTTATTCATATTTACTCCTCATTAATTATTTATAAATTTTTTTATATGTCTACCATCTGGAATCCTTCTTTTATTTATGGGGAGTTATATGTTTTAAAAGGATCTTTAAAAGATTCTTCCCGAAATAGATGCATGATTCAAGGGAATTTCTAAAATTCTTACAAACTTCCAAGGACACTCTATAATATGTTTTTAGCAACAAATTTATTTATAAAATTGCTCATTTTGTTATTAAAATAAAATATTATATCAATTATGGTTTTATAAAAACACTTTTCTTAAAGAAAACTTCTTTTCAAAGTAAATGTGTACTTCTCTCAAGAATTACTCGATTATTTTATAAGATTATTTTCATCTATTTCTGCACTATTGTTGATTCTAATGTATTATTGGGATTAATATTTCTTAATATCAAGGAAAAATATTTCAATTTATGGTTTACGATTAATTTTATTTTGTATGTGCTATCTTAAATCCATTCACAAATTTAATATTTATGGTTAGTGTCTATGTTTAATGTTCTGGGAAAGTTATTTATATTTCATTTGTTAGTTTCCATATGAATGTATATTTTGATTATGTTTGTACTCGTTCATATGAGGAATTCATTGCACATAGTATGTTATGGGTGGGGCCTTCTATATCACCTTGATGCATTGGTAGGTCTCAAGAGAAAAACTATTGTCTTGGATCAAGGCCTTGACAAAATATTTATTTATGGTCTTGGGATGAGGTTATGAAGGTATGGTTATGATGTCCAGCATTATGCACTCCCTCATTAAGAAACTAGTAATTGAATATTCTTGTTGTTATTTGAAAAGTTGATTACCCCTGATTATTCTTTATTAAGGAATTATTATTCATTTATTATTATTACCTTCATGATTTCATCTTTATTTTTAAAAGAATGTATTTTTAGTTATTAATCATGACTAATGATTCTGTTTATGGTATCTTTCATTGAACTGATTACCCTTACTAAAAATTTGATCTCACCCTTCTTATATGATTCATTTTCTCGGTTGATTAAGAGGTATATAATGAATGACATGTTGGGATAAACTAGTATTTATGAATGTTGTGAAATAAATATCGAAATTGATTTCGTTTCAAGATGAAATTATGAACTTATGTTATTATCTCGTATTCCAAAACTACTACACTATTGTTTAATTAGGGATAAGACCTTACATTAATTAGGAAAATGTAATAGATTAATACACCAGCTCAAGGAAACTGGGGAAAGGTATTTACAGTTAGAATCTTGGGATGTTTAGTAAAAACATTGAAACTAGATTTAGAGAATGTAGATTAGGGATCAAAACCCTAATATCAACATTGATGATTTACATACTAGAATTTTTTGAAATTTAGTTGAGGAATAGATTATGTGGATATCTCTACAAAATAAGTCCATGTATGGATACTACATGAGGATTGTCTCTTTCACAAATGTACCTAAGAGTAACAACACTGACAAAGAGTTTCAGGCTTGACTCAGGGTATCCTGGTACACAACAACGGACCTTATAGCTCACAGGGTTTGACACTCCTAGGGGATATGTTTAGGATAATACATATTTTATTAGCAGAACATTATGAATGATTTAAATGTATGTTTTTTCTAAAATAAATTCTTTCTATGATTATGAAATTTCCTATGAATATTATTTCAATTTATGCTAATTGTTTTTATATGTTTAGATTATACATTATGATTCATAACATAATCTAGTGTATGCCATTATTTAAAAATGTCTCTCTGTGGAAGGAATGGAAACTTCATGAATGATCGTGTCCCCTATAGGGATTTCCATCTGATATAAGATAATGATATTGTATCGACTTCTGAAACTAGTACAGAGCAACATATAATTCTATTCTGACAAGTGACATTGGTTATGAACAATAATGTTACGCATTTGGAGCATTCAGATCCACAATGTGATGGATCAATGGTAGACTACATTTTGTGAGAACAACCTCCATTATTAAATGGTAATACAATCCCATACTTATAGGAGAAGTGGAAATTTTCATTAGATAAGATATTTCTTTGTTTGGTATGTAATGAAATATAAAAGGATGTCAGGACGATTTATCATCTATCATGAGATACAGATCGGTGGTGGTCTTTAATTTAAAATATAATGGAGGAGTAAATACAAAAAATAGATTAGAGTGACTTTCAAGAAATGTTCATATAACAATACTTCCCTTAAGAAAAATGATATGATTAGAAAACAATTTTTATGAATTTCAGAAATAATAGGATAAGAATGTTTCCAAGAATGAAGCTAACTTCATAAGGTTAGCAAGACATGCTTCATACAACATATGAAATCCAAGGAGAAAGATTGATAATCACTTTAATGGGTTAAAACCATTCTTATAAAGGGATATATTCAAAAAATGTTTCTCATTATATGATGATATAGTCTCTTGTTATATCAAGACTAAAAAGATATTCTTTATGTCTTATGATTTTGAGGGAATTAAAGAAAAGAATATGGAAGTTGAAAACTCTTGGGAAGTAAATAAAGAAAAGGGGAAGAAGGGAATATTTTAAGTTCCACCCTATTATCGTTTTTGGGAAGAGGAATCCTTGTACTTTCCTGAATAGAATGGGTGTTTTCACAAGTGTTGGAAAAAAGGACCCCTATCCCGGGATTATAAGGTGAAGAAAGAAGCTACCATGTTTTAATGATACAATTGAAAGGAGATTAGAATTTATAAAAATGGATTTCCAATGTGTCATGAAAACATTCCACAAATAATACTAGTTCATTAAGGCCAAGCTTATGTGATCAAAACTGTTGATACTAAAGTTCTTAATGATGTGGTGTAATGGACTTTAATTGTTTCCTCAAACATAGCTGATGGATTATTTGATCCTATATCATCTCATTCATTGAGGTCTTCCCAGTTTTCCATGAAACTTCAATTATTCCAATTTCATTTAATTATGGAGTTATCAGTCAAAACTCCCAAGGGAAGAATCATTGTAACAAATATGTGTTGGAAGTTCCCATTGGGAATATAAATGTGCTTTATCTGTTAATTTTATTTTCATACCCCTGATTTACTTAGATATAATCCTTATTATCTATTATATTTCTATTCATGATGGAAAAAATATATTTCTAGAAGAATGAGGATAATTTTTTTGAGTATGATGTAGAATCCCTTATCTTTATAGAAAAAATGTCACCATTTGATTATTTTCTAGATCCACCCCTAGTAACTCTAGTAAATTAAATTATTGGGGAGGATGATACTCAATACTTATGAGTGAGAAAAGGAATATTAAAATTGTAGATGTACATACTATGAAATAATATATTGAATTTTTTCTGGAGGATTTACCAAGACATCCTATTGAGTAGGAAAATGAGTTCTATATTCATTTAATTCCTTGTTCAAGGCCTACATCAAAGACTCCATATAAAATAGACACTATAGAATTAGTAAAACTGAATAAATATCTAGATAAATTGAGATATAAAGGATTTATTTACGATAGTGTCTCCCCATGGGGATCCATGGTTATTTTCATAAAGAATAAATGTGTATCTATGAGGATTTTCATTCACAATAGGGAGTTGAATGTTGTAACATTAATGAACTAGTATCCCCTACATCGCATTGAAGATTTAATTGATCAACATCATGGAGAATAATTTTTTTTTATGATTGAAATATGATCTGGATATCATATGTTGTGAGTGAGTAATGTCGATATTCCAAAAAATGCATTTCAAACTATGTATGGGCATTGAGAATTTATAATAATGACTTTTGGAACAACTATGAAACCCTCTATCTTCATGGATCAAATGAATTGGGTTTTTAAGGTATATCATGAGGAATTTTTATGATATTTATTGATGATATCATAGTATAATCCAAAAGCTAAAAAGATCATGAAAATCACTTGTGCATTATTTTGCAGACTCTTAAATGTAATGAATTTAATGGGAAATTTAACAAGTGTGAATTTTAGATTCTTTTGTTTTCTATTATTGGAACTATTTTCTATAGATATGGAATATCAATTCATCCTGTGAAGAAAAAGGCAGATCAAGAAAGGCTTACACCAAAAAACATTACCAAGGTACATAGTTTTATTGGTTTAGCTAGTTATTATCGGAGTTTCATTCATAACTTCTCCCATTTCGCTAACATGTTACCCAAGATTACTCGTAAAGGGTGTAAGTTCATAAGAAAAAATGAATGTGAGGAATGTTTACACAATTAATGAGGATATATAGTGGTGAAAATTATATTTCTAATGTGTCACAACTTCTGCAGTATAACCCTGACAATTCTCATTGGATCGGTGTGGATGACGCTTAACATGAGATAGATGACTCATTAGAAGAGCATATGATTCATTTTTAGGATCATAATGGGAAACTTTTATAGGGATAGACTATGCTAATCGTTTTTATTGGGAAATCATGGTTTTGTTCATAAAGAAATGTGGGAGAAGGAAGTATATATAAGAGAGTAATGGGCCAATCATTTTGACACAAAATCTTAGAGATTCTTGAGAGTACTTCTTGAGGAAGAGTTATTAAAAGGTGGAGAGGTTATAAGATACTAACATTTTTAATAGATTTATATAACCTTTTTACATGTATATTTTTTATTACATTGATTGTAAATTTTTTGGGTTTTATATTTCTTGTGTTTTGGTGAAAATTTTAGAATTTTAGAAGGAATTGTGTTTTTTCATGGTTGGCGCATGATTTTCCAAATCCATACAACCATCCCAACATATCATATGAACCGAAAAAATGGTGAATTATACATCATGAGAATGGTTTTTTAAACTATGTGACAATTTGGGATAAACCATCCCCCACCCAAGAGACAAACAGTTATGGATCATTATTAGAAAAAATTGTGTGCCCCTTCTTAGGAAACTCTGTGCAGGATTTTAATTATCCAAAAAATTAAATTTTAAATTCACTAACCACCAACCCTATTTTAACAAAAAATCTACCCTAACTCAGAATTAATTTATTTATATCATATCTTGAGGCCCTTAGATGAATTTTTATGTCTCTAAACCTATATTCTGGGTGATTAGAATCATGTATCGAAGATATCCACCTATTCTAGTACGATATCTGAATAACATGTGGTTTTCTACCTCCTCCCATTTCATTCATCCATTAGAAAAATTTTATAATATATTTCGATGAATATAGAACTATTTTTAATATATTTAATCCATTTGATCCTAGATTTATTATTCATATGTATATCTCCTTCTTTGTCCTGATTTCAGTTGTAATGATTCACTTTGGGGGTTTCCATTGGTGAAGGTTGCTTGCCAATTCTGGGGTAGTTGTCTAAAATCAAATATCTTATTCTTGATTTATTTACTATATTGTAATTGTATAAATTTAAATTTCCATTATTCTACACATTCATTGATAGTTTAGTTGGATTTATTTAATTTCCATGGGTTTACAATTTAGGTTTCTTATGGAAATTGAATAGATAAATTGAATTAATTAATTGTCTAATACTTAATAGGATATTGGGACGGTGAAATTGTATTTAATAGAATTAATTAATCATTTAATTAATTAATGGATTTATGTTAATTATGAAATGAATTGCATTATTTTTTAATTAATTATTGGAATATTTGATTATGGAAGTGATAAGATATCAAGATTGTGGAATTTATTGGAATAATTTATTATCAATCTAATTATTGGGTTTTTTAGATTCATGAATTAGATTAACTAATTGTTGAATAAACTATTAGTAATTGTTTTGATTATGAAATTTATTTGATTGGTTGAATTAATTTTCGAGTTAACTAATTAGTGTCTTGATTGTGAAATGTGATTAGAAGGTTAAAGTTGATAAAAAATTATAGATATGATACATGTGATATCATAGTTGTTAGATAAATATATGTCAGACATGTTATGATGCAACAAACCCCAAATAGAAAATTATTTTTTGAACATGTGTGGAACATGGTATGATGATTACAAATCCCATAGTAATAAATTGATTGTCCAATGTGTTTGGGACAAGTTATACTGCTTTCAAATCTTATAGTTATAAATTGATTGATAAACATGGGTGGTACATGGTCTTCTTTTTCCAACATCCATAGTGATAAATTTATTGGTAAATGAGTGTGGTACAAAAAAAGATGATTTGAAATCCAACGAGGTCTTAGGCATGGAATCATAAACCCAAAATGACAGAATTATATCATTGTTCCAATTTTCTTAATATAAATTTAAAAGAAATGGGTAATGAAATTATACATGTTATAATAAAATTTGAATTAAATTTTGGTCATATTTAAGACTCTAGAACATTGCGAAGTAGGTATCCAGAGTATAGGTGTCTACATGAACCTATGGGTTCAGTGGATAAATAATGATTAATTTAATAATATTATAATATCTACTATTTTGATTTTATTTATTATCTATAAAACTATATACACTATTTTTTCTGAAGATTTTTTATACTCCATTAGTGATGGCTTATTAAGTAGTACACATACACCAATCAAGATCTCTAATAAGTTCCCAAATTTATTTCATTCTTGTAGGTCATTTTAAGGGAAGGTTCCCTATAAGGGATGTTTGATTCGTGATAGTGAATGGATGATGGAAGAAGACGTGGTTTTGGACCCTCATGGGGTTGTATGTGTCATTATTTTTTTTTGGGATTTGGATATTGACACTTGACATGTATTGGAATGATATAACAACCGTTTCATTTTGGATATAGGATTTCCTATTTTTTAAAACAAGTTAGATTGGTATTATTTTACATATAGTAATTTTTTTTATACCTTGTTAATTTCGATTCTCTGGGATATACAATAACATATCTAATGTGTACGGTAGGTTAATTCTTTGCATAGCGATGTGATTAATTTTTCACAAATACATTACATGGAAGGTAGTAAAGATAAATTCAACCAATATCTATGATATAAATGAAAAACTTATGACATTAATGAAAAAATTTTTATCATAAATTATTATATATAAATTTATTTCATACACTGAAAAATGATAACATCATTCGTGTGCATGTGTCGACTATTACCTTTAGGAAATGATGTGATTTTTTAATCACCATAATAGATGTATGATATATATATATAATTATATTTAATTTATTATAATTTTATTTATTATTGTATTATCATCATATAAATATAAAATAATGAATTTCTTCTTTTCATTATGGTCAATGAAAAATGTAATCATTACTCATGTGTACATATAGCATATTGTCTCCATGATTGTAACATAGTTCATTTTTTATATAAATATTCATTGATTGGATTTAAAAGTTTTATTTATATATAAATGGGAAAAATATTCCATGATTATTACTCAGGAGATGTTAAAATAATGTATTGCTTGACCATGATAAACACATGAAAACATGTTATGAACCAACGAACTGAACATCTTCAAAACACATGATGTGAATTAATTAATTTAGTGTTGAAATTTTTTATTATAAAGAATTAAAATAAATGATTTATTTTTAAGGGGTTAAAATGGAATATTTTTAAATATATATAATATTTAATATAATATTACTATGAAATAGGTAAATGATATTTCTAGAATTTCCAGACTTGAGGTATGTATTTTTTATCTTTAATTTACATATGGGAGACATATGCTATATTAAAAAATTATTGATATTTCTTAGACTATATATATCCCATTTTACATGTCATATAATGAATCCACCACAAATAATGGGTTTTTATGATTCAATTTGAACTATTTCAACCAATGGAATTTCACATGAATGTTATAATGTGGTAACTAATTTCATTACACAATTTCATTTCATTGATTTATGTTACTTCATTGATATATTTTATATAATATGATTATGTCTGTAATAAAAATTATTATATTATTTTAATTTATCACTTTTCCGGTTTATTTACATTTGATTCAGATAATCGATTCATTTATTTATTATAATATTCAATATAATGAATTTTAAGGGGAGTTCATCCAAAATTATCATCCTTTGAGACATGGGTATATGATATAAACATATATTAATTTGTGAGGTGTATATACATCCCATTTAAATGTTATACCATGAATGTTATTTTGGTCCAGATATTTATTGTATCATTTGATGTTACTATTTCATGGGTATTACAATTTACGAGTTACCAAATTGGAAAACACTTTACATATGAATATCCTTTATTTTTTGATTATTTATGATTATGTTTATATTGAATAAAATAATGTGATATTATTTTCTTGAACCAAATAAAATTTAGTCTCCCTATGTTATGAATGTAGATCATTTGTTTTATTTCTATTCCCTCTCGTATTGAGTGAAGTAGTATCCTAAAATTTCTATCTATGTCATACTGATCATGTATCTTTTTTTAGGTCCAATGTCTATATCTTCCATTTCTATGTTTTCAAAAATATTTACAGAATGATATTTTATAAAAATATCTGATTTTATGAATCTATATTACATGATATTTTACCCTCTATGAATTAAAAAACGAAATTTTATAACGATTTATTAATGGGTCACTTTTCAATCAATTTTTCCAAATTTTTTGGAATGAATAATTTAATAATTTTTACAAAATGAATGGATTTTATTGTTATCATGTCCTTTATTTTCCTTTTTATTCTATTCAAAAATATGAGATGTTTTATTAAATGATTTTTTTAAAATTTTATTTGGAAATTTTTTAGTTTTAATTAATTGGTTTTCATAGTGATATGGTAATTTTTTAAAGGAAATTTTAATGTAATTTTGATCCACCAATGAAAACAACCTTGGATCTTTTATAAAGTCGATTGGGGGATATGTGGTGTTGATAAAATATTTTTTCATTCTCTGTATGGACTAATATATTGACATGTATCCCATTTCCATTACATGGGTTAGTCATGAATCAATGAGATTTTCCTTGAACGCATTATTTCCACTGGTTAACCCGGTTTCAATTATATTTTTATAGAACACAATTCATTTCCCTGATTTAATAATGATTCAATGATAATTTAAAGGAACCCATTTCTCTTCCATGATTAAAACATGTTATGAATACAGTAATAGATGTTTTATGAGTTTTATGATGAAATGTATGTCTTATGTACATTATTCATGTTGTTTTTCTCAGATATTATATATAATTGGTGCACCAAGATATCGCCAAATGATCCCGATATAGCTTATATGATTGGTGGATCTAGATTAAGCTCTAATTCATTTGGAAATGAATATATTATATAGGTAATTATATTTTATGTTGTCTATTTAGTTTTTCCAATTTTCAAGGGTTCTATTAATATGATGTCTCTTGATTGTAACAAAATTATTATATGTTTTTATGGGATATAATTGTTTTGTATTCAATTTTGATATTATATTTCTCAAGATTATTGATTCAGATGACCCCTTTAAATGTTAAATACATAATAAATTATTTATTATTTTTGTGATCCAAATATTCATGGATATGAGTTCTCTTTTGTTATGACCATGAAATTGGATAATGAAATCATACCCATGTTCTAATCACAATTTCACTGATGAAATTCTATTGATTTTTCATTAGTTTACCCTTAATCCACATTTTAGCTCACCCATATCATGTGTCTATTTCCCCAATTTATCAGTAATTATGTTAACTGAGTTTTTTTATATGGGTTTCATATAGTTGATGTCGAAGACCAAATGTGGAAGGTAAATTTTGGGTATATTCTTAGATTCTGACCATTTTTATGAACCATTTTTTATAAATACAATATGTTACATATTTATACTAATTCATGAATGATATGAACCTAAAATGTTCTTTTAGAATGTAAGTTATCATATATTTCTATCAGATGTTTTATGCATGGTATGGTGATCATTGGGTCAACTCAAAAATTATCAAATTATGAAATGTAAGGTTAATGATTTTAGCATCAGATCCCAGAGTATAGGTTCAAGGTTTTTATAGTTGGTATCAAATAGGGTTTTCGATATCATAAGTGACTAGGATGTTTTCATGTGAAGTTATATAAATATATAGGTTACAATAATAGGTATATAACATTTTGGTTGGACATATGTTCAATGTATCAGACACTCTTTTTGAGGTTTAATGTTATGAGATATTAATGTGATTAATGGAACATTTTGAGACATTTTATTGTGTTTAAGTATGTGTAAATATATTTATTAATATGAAGTATTCTATTAATTTTTTTGAACAATATTAATATGGTATTGGAAAAAATTATGTGTAATTTGTTCTTGGATATTGAGGTAATTAGGTGAATAAATGTTTTATTATATAGATAATCATTTGATTGAGTGTTACATTGTTACTATGAAATTAATATTATTTCATAAAAATATCACAATATTTTTTTCCATGTAAGATGAGTTGTATGATAAGAAATTTGAGGTAAAAAAATATTTTTAATTTTGTGTTTATTAATGATATCCGGGATATAAGGCCATTTATATGTGGAATGAATTAGTTTTAACTTGGGTATTACTATAAAATTTTTGACATTAAGGTCTAATTTCATCATATTTAGGATTTTCCAGTTTATGAATTATCTCACCATGTAATAACTATAAGTTCACAGCCTTAAACATTACATAATATTATGTTAGGTGAATAATTTGATTTTAATTCACATTGAGGATCTTTTCATGTTTATAGATTTAGAGAATTAGGCCATAATCCATACATAAGAACAAAAATATTACAATGTAGACACTTATACACAATATCAATTTTTTCATAAAAAAGGTTTAAAAAGAAACATGGGTTCACTTCATGTTTAAACATCATAACTTTTCCATAATCCCATACATGTCTCTATTCCTCTTTTAATCCTCAGATAAATATTTCAAAACATTGGATGAGCATACAAAACTCAGTATGTGATTCAAAAATAAGGAAAAAATTTAGCCTTGAGAAAACATGTAAACCATTAATACTTATTCATAAATTAATACATTTGATCTTTATGAAGTAGTAATTAATATTCACTGAATATAACCTCATCATACCTTTTTTGTGACAAAAATATTTCTATAAAACCCATAGAACGAATCATATAACATGTAATGGTATCTTGGTAAATAATCATACTTAAATGAAATAATAATATGGTCAACAGCCACACATATCACTCTAAAAATCAAATAGTCATATGACTGACCTCCATACCAAATGCATTAGAGGTTATAATGTATCCAGCCATTCTTGGATTATCACAAAACCACACATATTTTGTTTATCACTTAACCACCCATCTTTTCTTTATCAAATAACCACCCTTCAAATTTCTGGGTAAAATCATATAATTATAACACATATAATATTGAAATTATCAACATTTCACTCTTATATTTCATTTGGAATAACCGGAAACCATTTCAATATATTAAAATAGTTAATTCACATTCAAAACCATTTTCAAAACCAAAATACCCAAAAATGGAAGAATGGATTTATTTTCCATTTGAAAAAAATTACACCTTATAGAGAAATCCAAATATTTTGTACTGGTCATGGTGGTAGAGAAGTCGTAGTTATTGTATAAGTTAAAAATGTTCGTTTTGAAATTATGTAAAGAAAGTAAAACTGTTTGTATAGAAGGATTCATTTTGAAAACTGATGAATGAAATCAAATATTAATTAGGTTAGTTATAATCTGTATAAAATAATTTTACTTATAATATCAAAATATTCATCAATGAAAGGTAATTGAGACGAAGTCGATTACCTTGAGTTTGACTCATCTTGAACAATATTAATATTATAGACTAATAAAAATATATTAATATATACTTTCATGATATCCTTTTTTATGTTAATTATTCCTTTTATATCACTTATTATCTGGTTATTTTAATTGCATACTTCTTTATGTTCATATCGGAGGTTTTGTCGATAATCGGTACTTGAGATTAAAATGAACTTGTTATGATGTAAATTTATATTGATTTCATTAGTTCATCATCTCCAGAATAATTGTAGTTACATAATAATTACCCATGTACATAAATTGTACTATTAAATTAATCCATTTATTTATTTTATAAAAAATGAACAATGCTATATTCATTGATATGGTTGGTTGAATGTATGCATGAGTAAGGTTTTCTATTATCCACAGATTTTTGTAGAAATAAGATATTAATTCTGTTATTTTAACATAATTAACATATTTTTATTAACATTATAATAATAATTTAAATATACTTTTATATATCATACATGTGTTTTGGTGAATAAAAAAGGATTCATATCGGTTCATAGTGGTGGTGGTTCACACGTACTCATGAACGACATTATCATTTTAATGTGTATGCAAATGAAGAATATAATTGAAACATTATTCTTTTAAAATGATAAATATTTCATTTATTTCTTGTATAATCATTTATTCTACCATTAAAACTAGTCTTTAAGGTTGGTTATGGAAAAAAATATGTTCGTGGAAGTGATATTTCACATGTATGCACGAATGATTGATTCGTTTCTCATGTAACCGTAGTGGAGATGTATTTAAGGGATTAAATTATCAAATAACATCTCATTATATTGATGTTACTGGATTCATTATGTCATCTTGAAACTATATTATTTGAAGTAAGTGGAAGAAGAAATAAGATAGAAATACTTAAAGAAAACAATACCTCTTCTTCAGTTGATCACCTCTGAAAAAATACATAACACCTCTTCCAAGGGGTTTCATCCTAGAATAAGGACTCAAAATGTGTGGAGGGGTTCTTGTATGGGTTTTGGGAAGATATTGGATGAAAATAATGCTTTTGAGTTGTGATTAATAAAGAGGAATGTGTTCCTTTTTAAAGGATCCAATAGGGGCACCTTTGGAATGATTAAATGTATTAAATTAATATAAATTCATTAAATATGTTCTTTTTTCTTCCCCTACTCCTATTTTTCATGTTAACAGATCTTTATAAATAATGTCACCGACTTGGACTCTTAAACATCCCATAAATGAAATCCTTTTTATGTTAATAATGGTTGTGCTCTTTTGGATTTGTATCCATTGAATAAGTAGGTTATTAAACTCTCCCTAGAACATATGTAGACCAATCCATCTGTTATGGTATCTACCACAGAGCAGGCCGCACCTAACTCAAAGGTTCTAGGTACTCTTTCACCCACCCCTTTTGATAGCATTAACTACTATATGAAGTCAAAAAAATTTATGTCTACTCATGAATCTAATTCACTGTTGAATTGTTCTATGAATTCTGATGACTCGATCATTAATGATAACAAGAAAGAATATGAAAAGAAGAACATTAACATGCACAACATTACATATGACCAGCATATTAACAACACTCAAGAGTTAGAAGATCTAAGAGAAATAATTTTTCTCTGTAAAAGAAAAAGGAGAGTTCTAACCCCCAATATTAGATTTAAATTAAGATCTTAATTTGTAATTGTCAGGGTATCGCTAACCCTAACAAGTTCATTGTGTTAAAAAAAATACTCAACATTCTTTATCCCACTTTATTTTCCATCATAAAACCTAAAATTACCTTTTCCACTATATATTCTAATATTTTTCAACACAACTATTTTTTTACTGGTTCTATCTAAAATATGCTTAATGCTGAATCCTTATGGATTTTTAGGCACCCCTCTTTATATTTTATTAATGTCTTCAGTACCTCTAACCAGATTTTCACTAGAAATTTTATTGTTGATGGTGCACCAATCATCTATTACTTTGTCTATGTAACACCCCAAGGTTATGAAAATAAATTCATTTTAAAATCTAGAAATTAATCACAGCTTTACCACTTCTATGTTTGGAATTTTGAAAAACGGTCATATATAGTTGTGATCAGTAAGTCATTTGGAGACTGATAGAACAAACGTGATTTTTGGTGAATAGTCATATACACTTATAAATAGTAATATGAGTATTAATATGACCCATATGAATATTAAATATTGATAATATTTTATTTTCATAAGGTAATAAGATAATGAGATCTTAATTAATTTTTCAATGTGATATAAAACTAATTATACCTTTGAAATTGTTATTCATTGAATTAACTATGAATTTATCTATAAAATAAATTAATAATATTTAGAAAATAATTTTTGCAAAAATGGGTTCATTTTTGAATTATACACAAAAAAAATATGGTATGTTTGATGTTTTGTGATTTTTTTGAAATTTGTGAATATTTGATGTATAGTGACTGACTGAAAATTATTTTTTATTAATAAGACCACTTTGGAGGAAGGAAGTGGGAAACCAAAAGTTCAACAGACCCAAATAGCAACAAACAAAAACCAGAAATCACCTCATCCAAGCAAAAACAGCGCCGCTCACTCCAAGGGAGAACCACTCAGCGACCCCATGCAAGCATGGTCCCTCCTGATGGCAAGCCATCCCTCCAATCAGCCACTTCCCAAGTGACCTGCCAAAGAAGGAGCAGCGTGCTCTAACCCATCCGAGCCGATCTGGCCCTCCAACCTTCCACACACAACAAGAACAACAACTTGATAATGCATGAGGAAGAGATAATATAAACAGATTCATTGAAAACATGTCGAATTCCACCATAGGCCATGTCCCTAAATAGATTCCAGGATAAGTCACAGACCTGCAACAGGGGTCCCCCCTTATCAAGGCCTCAAAGGCTGTGGTCAATCTATTCCAAACCTTCATGTACTCCATGAGACTGATCAACCCCATGTTGAAGCCTCCAACCAGGATTGTATCCTGCTTGTCAACCGAAACATACTTCTCTTCATTCAGCTCCACTTCAAGGTTTCGACCCATCATTTTGACTACATCCTCTTCCGATGCGTTGAGATACAACACATGTTCTGACACCACATCCTCTGAGCTTAACACCAAGTCCGAGGAGATTTCATGTTTTCCAGGAGAGCTAAGATGACACAAGATCTCCATGTCCAGCGCCTCGACCGTTGGCTTTTTCGTTGACCGGGTCCTCATAGGAGGAGTAATCCTTCCTACCCCACCTCCTCCTCTTCCTCCTGTAACTCCTTGACTCTGTTTCGACATCAGAAAAACTTCTACATATCCCAAAATGTCCTACTTCCCCTCCACCATCAACACACTCCAGGAGAACATGCCCCCTTATTTGACCTTCCAACCCGATGCCATCAATGTTACTCCTGTAGTCTTTATCATCCACAACCAGAGCAGAAGATTCAACTCTAGAATCCTCCTCACCCAGTTCTGCAAATCTTTTGTGCAAAACAACAGGAATTCGGTATGGAGATACACTTTTGGCAGCATGCAAGAACCCAAACCCTCTGGGTCTCCAATGTTTTTCTGAGCCTGCACCTCCGCCCCATTTCAATTTAGCTGACCAGGGGTGTTACCTAAGGCAGGCCCAACCCCATTGCCCCCTTCCTTCTCCCTGACACAAGCTTCCCCAATCCTAGACCCATCCTGTAAAGCCGATTTCTCGAAACCCCTTCCCATATACTGAGGCTGAGGATTCTGAACCTCCCAACCCCTACATTCACCTGGAGGCATAGAGATCCTCGCCAAGGCCTCATCCGCATAAATCAGACTCTCCTTCCCCATGCTACTGGACGCCTAGACTACACCTAAGTCCTTCCTGAAATGATCAAACATAGCCTTCACCTGAGGTTCCGAGTCCCTGGAAGTCTCCTTCAAGATAGAACCGGCAGATCTCGCCCTCCCCAAGCTATAAGGATCCACCGTAGAATCATTTGACACACAGTGCATCCCCACCCCCAGTTGAAAAGGAGGCCCTTGCTCCAGCTCCCCCCGAAGAGTCTCAACAGACCTCAGGTTGCACACAGCAGGTTCAGAACTATGGCGAGAGCCTGACCCATCTCCTTCAACATGCACTGAGACACCCTTATCCACCGCAGAAGTATCAACCACCATAGCTGAAGCCCTTTTGTGGCATTCCTCCATACGGTGTCCTTGTCTATGGAAGAAAGAGAAAAACGAAGACCAAGATTCGTATAACACACCTTGTACGTACCTGTATTGCCCCTCGATCACAATCCACACCTTGTCGGGTGGAGGAAGGGGGAGCTCTACTTCCACACATATTCTCGCAACAATAGGGTGCACCACTGCATCTGTTTTCCAATCCGTATAGAGGAAGCGACCCAGGGAGTTACCTATTGATCGGAGGAGGGCTCGATTCTGAAAGGTAATCGGAAACCCTGGAAGTTGAATCCAGATCGCCGAAGAGGAAGAGTCCAGATTTAGGTTCAAATCAAACATCCAGTGATTAAGATGGAATAATAACCCTCTAAATGACCTGCTATCTCGAGACCAGGCCAGCGCCATGTCGTCTACATCAGCAAGGAAAACAAGGATTTTTCGCGGCCTGCGAAGACCGACAACCGCACGACGACCTAAACCCCAATCCTGATTCACATACCTCTCTAAATCCTCAACCGGATGCCTACGGTTGGTGACCTTTGCAACCAAGGATGTGGAAAGAAGCGACAAAGCTTCAGAAAATTTCTTGGACGAGATCGGGACCATAGGGTGACCATTACACACTCCAGGCACCTTCGGAGCAACCTCAATGTTAGGGAAGAAAGAGTGCCACCTGAGAACAGCATCTCCAGAAGAAGAAACCAGCCCCTCCCCCTGATGGGGATGGGCCGTTGCCGCCGCCATGGAAGCTAGGGCATCCAATCGCTCGTCGCCCGTCACCTGTTACCCCTTTACCCAAAGGGATTTCCTTAGAGATAGAAAATACTCTGATGTATAGTGAAATACGGTAAAATACAGTACATACACATTATTAGTTAAATACGCTATTTCTGACATCATAGGTGATATAAGGCCACTTTGTTAGAACTAAAATTTACTTATTACTATTATGGGTCACATGAGACAATACTATTGGTTGTATTGAGGAAAATAATAAAATAATGAATTAAATATCCAAAATTCACTCCTCAGCTCCACTATAACCCCCCACACCATCATCTCTTCACCCATCTAAGCCTTGAATATACACAATGTTCCACCCAAATAGCCTTCCCTACTAACTCCCAATGTCCAGGAAGCTCTTGGTCTTTCCAAAAGACCAATACCCCTTCCCTTGAGGAGGTTCCCAAGGAGGCTATATCAAGAGGACAAGCACCTTTCTATTTCGTTTAGTTTCATTTCATATTACTTTCTTTTGTAATACTCGCCTCACCTCATCTATCCAAATGACCATGATAGATCCAGTATCATCTATATACTATAATTATATAATGTTAAAACAAGAAAAATCATTAATATCCTCTCTCTTTTTGTCTCTCTCTCTTTTATTTTATAAATGAAATCAACATCCATGAGGTTCCAATTTATAACCTTTGTGGACAACGAAGATTTGTTCATTATATTATCCTTTATTTCAGGCCATGAAACCATTTTTATTTTTTGAACATACTATAAAATATGTTTTAAAACCTAATTAAGATTGATTAAGAAGTATACATACATATTATTAAATCATATGAAAAAACTAGTTCTTAATAATCAAAATATTGCTTAATAATCTAAGTGATTGTCATAAATATTTCTCTAATGATTCGTCCTCTGTCCATGTATGAAAATTATATAAACGACCATTAACACATATGGATAATCATAAATAATATGTATTTTCAATTCTGGAGATTTACATCCATTCCAATTCATTACTTAAGAACAAGGTAATCGATTATAAAAATAATGAAAACAAACATTCCAGAACGATGAAATTAAATATAATAACTTATCATTAAGGGCATCAATGAACTAAACAGAATTATGACAAAAAAATAAGTTACGAATAGGTTTTGAAATAATTTATTGATATGTATAACTTAATATTCATGTATCTTTTGTTAAATAATGGAACACGTTCAGACTTAAGGTATGGGTTTTTCCACCCGATCTTCCATTTTCATTCGGGTGATATTTATGTTCTAATTACTTCAATGAAAATCGTGTGTAAAATTAATTAATATTCAAAAAAAATGTGTGTGGGTTATATATATGTTTACCAACAAGAATATCTCTTTATTGTATTGATGGTTACACATTTTATAATGAACTTTCGAAATTGTTACTGAAATACAAGCTCGATCCAAGGGAATTTCCCTAATTCTTACCTCTTTTCATGGGAACTCTATAATTTTTTTTTGAAAACATTGTCTTTATAAAATCACTCTTATTATTATGAAAATACTATCTTACTTAACTTCTGGTCTTATACAAATATTTTTCTAAAAGAACCATTCTTTCCAATGTCAAATAGTATTTATCTCAAGATTTACTCGAAGATTTTATAAGAGTATCTTCTTCTATTTCAACACTCTTGTTGATTCTTATGTATTATTGGGATAGGTATTCCATTTTATCATATACCATATTTAATTTAATGGTTTATGATTATTTTGGATGAGGATCTGCTATCTTAAAACCATTCATCAATTTACTATAAATGGTTAGTGTTTATACTTAATGTTCAGTGAATGTTATTTTCATTTCATATATTAATTTCTAAATAAATGTAAATATTGTTTATGTTTATCCATATTTATATAATGAATTCATTGGAAAGATTAATTTTTTGAAAGGGGGGTGGGGGGATACTATATCCCCTCAGTGCATTGGTAGGTCTCTTAAGAAAAAACACGATATTAGAAAAAGGCCTTGACAAAATGATTATTTATGGTCTTGGACCGAGGCCTTGACAGTATGGTTATGCTGTCTCATATTATGCATTCCCTCATTATGAATATTGTATTGATTGTTCATGTGGTTATTTTACTTGTATAATACCTAAGATTTTGTTATATTATGGTAATATTTACTCATCTCATATTTCATCCATATTATGTCCATGTTTTTTTAAAGGAATGTGTTTTCAATTATTCACCATGTCTAATTTTTATGTTATCTTCTATTGTATTGATTACTCATACTGAGTGTCTGATATCACCCATATTTTTTGATTCATTTCATTAGGACATGAATAATTTTATTATGAATGACATGCTGAAATAACCTAGGAGTTAAGGATGTTTTCTAAGGAGTTACTATGTTGTTTTTCATTTCATGGTGCAATGTTAAACTTATGTATTTATCTTGTATCGAATAATACTATAATACTCGGTCCTTTGGGATGATTATTATTTATTTATATTCCAATGTAATAAAATAAGGCATTGGCTCTGGGCAACTGGGGTCGAGTCCTTACTATTGGTATCAGATGAAGTTTAGTAGAAATCATGGAAACTAGATTTGGAAAACATTGTTTATGGAAAAAATCCCTAAATAGTATTTAAGGATGATAATAAAATAACATCATGTAATTTTGGTTTATAATGAATTATGTTGATATTTCTAGCATATACATTCATATCTGGATACAAAGAGGAAGAGGAGGCTCTAGCACAGATGTACCTAGGAGTGAATTCTTCGACAATGAGTTTTAGGCTTGACCCAGGGTATCGCAGTACATGAAAAGAGGCCTCGCTACACTCTTGGTATTCACACTCCGAGGGTACATGATTAGGATAATTCACATTTTCCATAAAATCCATTATGAAGCATTTAAATGTAAAAATTTCTTCAAAGATACCATGTTTATGATTAAAATATTAGTTATTCATAGAATTTCAATTTATCCTAAGTATTTTTCTACATTGATATTAAACATTATAATTCATACCCTAATATAGTGTATGCCGTTATTTAGAAATGGTGCTTTGTGGATGGAATGGAAACTACACGAATGGGCGTGTCCCCTGTAGGGATTACGAACTAATACAAGATAATGATGTTGGATTATGTTATGTGACTGGTGCTAAAATATATATAACTATTCTAGTAAAACTTACTCTGGGTATGAATAATAACCTTACCCATATAGAGCATCTAGATCCACCACATGGAGGAGTTATGTTAGATAGCTTTATACGAAAACAGCCTCCATCATTAAATGGGACTACAAACCCATTTATTGTAGAGAAGTGGATATATTCCCTAGAAAAGATATTTATCTCTTTGGGATGTAATTTAATAGAGATAGTTGTCATGGCAGTATATCATCTATCGGGAGATGCAGATTAGTAGTGGCCATTTATCCAAAATGAAAAGGAGCAGGAAGAAATAGAAGAGATGGTATGGAGGTATTTTAAGGGAATATTCTTAGAAAGATAATTCCCTCATGAACATTGATCACACAGGGAGATGAAATTCATGAATCTGATGTAGAAGGAGGATGAAAATGTTTCCAAGTATTAAGCCAAGAACACAAGGCTGGCGAGACATGCAGTATAATACATATGTAATCGTATGAGAAAAATTGTTCAATTAATTGATGGTTCAAAACCATTCCTCTGAAAGGATCTAGTCTCCCATAGATTCTCATCATATAAAGATATATTCTCAAGTTCTATAGAGATATAAAAGAAGTTTTTTATGTCTTATGACTATAATGGAAAACAAGAAAATAAGAGGGTTTCTAAAAACTCTGAAAAAGAAAATAAAGAAATGGGAGAAAAGGGAAGAGTTGAATTTGTATCCTATAATAATTGTTGGATGAAATAAACTTGAACATGCCTGAAGGGAATGGGAGTCTATTAATAGTGTGGAGAAAAAGGCCACCAAGCTCATGATTGTAAGGGGAAGAAAGAAGCTATCGATGTTTTATGCTACAATTATAGGGAGATGGGACATTATTAACATGAATGTCATAAGTGTCAGGGAATCATTCTACAAAGAATGCCAATGGATCAGGGCCATGATTATGCAGTCACAACTACAGAGATTGAAGTTCCTAATAAAGTTGTGATAGTTACATTGATCATTTCATCAAACTTAGAAAATAATTTATTTTATCTTGGATCATAGAATTCATTTATATCTTCCATGATTTCCATGAAAATTTAACATGTCTAATTTGATTTAATAAAGGAGTTATCAGCCAAAACCCCTAGTGGATGTATCATTGCAACAATGGCATTTCAATTAGTTCCCCTCTTGAGACATAAACAAGATTTAGTTCCATACCTTACCATCATACCAATGAGTTAATTTGATATAATTCTCAGTATGAATTGGCTGTCAAATTATTATTTGAATATCTCTTGCAAGAATAAAGAAGTTAGAATTTTTAAAAATAGTGTGGAATCCATTATCTTTTCTGAAAAAACAACACAATATGTTTCACATCTAGATCCACACCAAGTATCTCTAATTAATTTAATTATTATGGAGGAAGAGAACCCAATATATATGGTTGTATAAAGAAATATTCCAATTGAATATGATCATGTAGTGCAAGAATATGTTGATGTCTTTCTAGAGGAATTACTTGGACAACCTCAATAGCAGAAAATCAAGTTTTTCATTGAATTAATTCCTAGTTTGAGGCTCATATCAAAGACCCCATATAGAATGGCCACTGTAGAGTAAGTGGAGACAACGAAACGACTAGAATAATTGAGTGATAAAAGATTTATTCTCCCTTTTGTTTCTCAATGGGGAGCCCCAGTTCATTTCATTAAGAAAAAAGATGGGTCTATGAGGTTGTGCATTGATTATAAGGAAATCAATGTTATTATAAGAATGAATAAGTATCTTATTCCAAGAATTGATGAATTATTTGATCAACATCATGGAGCACAATATTTTTTAAAGATTTATCTTCGATCTGGATATCATAAGTTTCTTGTGAGAAAGGAAGTCATTCAAAAAACAACATTTCGAACCAGGTATGGGAATTACGATTTTACAGTAATTCCTTTTGGACTGACTAATGAAACATCTATATTAATGGATCTGATGAATATAGTTTTCAAGGAACATCTTGATTACTTTTTAATGGTTCTTACGGATCATATCATGGTATAATATAAAAGCTATGGAAATCGTGAAAATCCCTTGTGCACTGTTCTGAAGACTCATTGAAAAAAATGAAATTTATGGAATGTTTATTAAGTGTGGTTTTTTTCTCTAATCAGTTGCCTTTCTAAGCCACATTGCCTCCAAGGATGGAAAATCTAGAGATCCTATGAAGAAAAAGCCTATGCATGAATGGTATACTCTAATGAACATAACTGAGTTGCATAGTTTTGTTGGGTTAGTAGGTTATTATCAGCGTTTTGTTCAAAAAGTAACTTGTTTATCCCACCCAATGTCCAAGCTCACACTAAAATGGATTAAGTTCATATAAATAATAGAATAAAAAGAATATTTTAAAGAAATGTATAGGATGTTAGTGAATTATACGATCCTAACCCAACTATCAAGGAATGATGGGTTTGTTATTTATAGTGATACATAAAAGAAAGGACTTGCTATGTGTCCTTATGAAGAATGATAGAGTGACTTCCTATGAATCTAGGTAGCTAAAGATTCATGAAAAAAACTATCCAACTCTTGATCTTTTGTAGGAAGCTGTAATCATTCCTCTGAATATATGGAGACATTATCTGTATGGTGAAAATGTGAGATATATACTGATCACAAGAGTTTGAAAAATATTTTCTAAAAGAAAGAACTCAACATGAGGAAATGATGATGGCTTTAACTACTCAAGTATTATGATTGCACTATGAACTACCATCTAGGAAAAAAAATAAGGTGGTAAATTGTTTGAGCAGAAAGGTCAAGGAGTTCTAGACAAGATGATAGGTGATAGGGATCATATGTTCATAGATCTAGTAAATATAGATGTGGGAATAATCATGGAAGGTGAAACATTGGTTTTTTTTCAAATGGTTTCGAATAAATCTTTATTACAATGGATAAAAATTTCTCATATTTATGATGAGTGTTTTCAAAATAAAATTAATTTTGTTAATGATGGGGGATTTATTGACTCCATATATGAAGAAATGTTTTTTGAAAATGTGGAATAAGGATTTGTGGTCCAGCTATTACAGATCTATAGAGGGAACTATTGGATGATTCTCAAAGCTCTAATTTCTCTATACACCATGGTGGAACAAAGATGTATAATGATCTAGAGGAACATTTTTTGTGGGAAACATGAAGAGGGATATTGTTGATTACGTGTCGAGATTTTTGGTTTTTCAACAGGTGAAGGCTGGAAGACAACAACCTGGAGGATTAATACATCCTCATTCTATTCCTATGTGGAAATGTGATGATATTACGATGGACTTTGTTTTGGGGATACCAAAGACTCCAAGAATGAATGATACAATATTGGTCATTGTTGACCGTCTTACAAAATTAGCACATTTTCTTTCTATAAGAGAAGATATTCCACTTGTATGTTTAGAAAGACTATATATTATTGATGTTGTAAGAACTCATGGTGTACCCGTATAGATTGTTTTTAATTGTGATCCTCATTTTACATCACAATTCTGGAAAAGTCTTTAGAAGGCTCTAGATACTAATATTTATATGAGCAATGTCTACCTCCCACAAACTAATGGAAAATTAGAATAGAATATTTAAAAAAATAGAGACATGTTGAGGTATTTAACACTTGACTTTAAAGGTAGGTGGGATCATTATTTACCTCTCATAGTGTTTTCCTATAATAATATATTCAATTCAATAATTCAGATGGCATCATATGAATCATTGTATGTAAAGAGATTTTTTACACAAACTTCCTAGGATGATGTTTGTGTAAAAAAGTTAGTAGGCCTAGAACATGTTGAGGAAACAACCGAAATGGTGAAGATTATCCATGACCATATCAAAATAGCTCAATGTAAGAAAAATAACTATACTGAAAACTGAAGGAATGATTTGGAATTTAAAGAAGGAGATCATTTTTTCTAAAAGGTATCTCTATATAAGGGTATTATATGATTTAGTAAGAAGAGAAAATTAAGTCCCTTGTGCATCGAGCCTTTTGAAATTATGGAAAAAATTGGAGCCGTTGCTTACTCTTTGGAAATGCCGCCAAGTATCTCTAAATATCACAATGTGTTCCACATATAAATGTTAAGGAAATATATATGAGACCCAACACAAGTAATCACCTATGAAGAAATAAAACTTGATCCTGATTTATCTTATTGTGAAGAGCATATTAAGATTCCTGATACCATAGAACAAGTATTGAAAAATCAGACAACTCATCGGGTAAAGTTTCTTTGAAGGAACCATAAGATGGAGGAAGCAGCATGGGAGCCTAAAGAGCTTATGTTGAAGACATACCCGAATATTTTACGTAACATTTTTTGAATTTCGAGGATGATTTTTTTGTAAGGAGGGGAGAATGTAACACCCCATGTTTTTAAAAATAAATTCATTTTATAGTATAGATATTAAAAACCACTTTTCGTCTACAATGTTTTGAATTTTGAAAAACAGTCATCTAGAGATGTGATCAGTAAGTCATTGGGAGTCTGATAGAACAAACATGATTTTAATAATAGTAACATACAATTATGAATAGTAATATGACCATTATGAATAGTAAATAATGATAATATTTTATTTTCATAAGGTAATAGGATAATGAGATCTTAATTAATTTTTCAATGTGATATAAAACTAACTATACCTTTAAAATTGTAATTTTTCAAAATAACTATGATAATTTTCAAAAATTAAATTAATAATAATTAGAAATTTATTTTTGAAAAATGGTGTTCATTTTTAAATTCTACATGTCTAAAAATGGTTGGGTGAGTTTTTGGGATTTTCTGGAAATTTGTGATTTTTTTATGAATAATGAAATACGGTAAAATACCATATATACAAATTATCAGTTAAATTAACAATTTGTGACATCATAAGTGATTTAAGGACACTTGGTTTCAACTTGCATACACTTACAACTATTAGGGGTCACATGAAACAACAGTATTGGTTGGCTTGAGGGAAATAATAAAATAATGAATTCAAAATTCAAAATTTACTCCTATCCTCCAATATAACACCTGCCACTCCTTCTTCTCTTAACTCCTATAATCATTGATGATTCTAAATTCTAACCAAAATATCCTTCCTTAGTCACTCCCCACATCCAGGAAGCTCTTTTTCTTTCCAAAAGACCAAAACCTCTTCCTTTAAAGAGGATCCCAAGGAGGTTTTATCAAGAGGTAATGCACTTTTCTTGTTCGTTTAGTTTCATTTCAAGTTCCTTCCATTTTTAATCCTCTCCTCACATCCTCTATCCCAATGAACATGATAAATATATAATCATCTATATACTATAATCATATCATGTGAATGGAAGAACAATCATCAATTTCCTCACTCTCTCTTTTATTTTATAAACGAAATCAACATCCATGAGGTTCCAATTTATATCCTTCGTGCCCAACAATGTTTTGTTCTTCAAATTCTCCTTCATTACTGGTCATTAAACCATTTTGATTGTTTAACCAGACATTAATATATGTATTATAACCTAATTATTATTTTAGGAACAAGTATACATACATATAATTAAATTTTATGAACAAAATAGTTCCTAATAATCAAAATACCTCTAAATAATCTAAGTGAATGTCATAAATATTTCAACTAATGAATCATCCCCTTTTCATGTAACAAAATGATAAAAATGAACATTAATACTTTTTGGATGTTCATAAAATAATATGTAATTTCACTTATGGATATTTACATACATTCCACTCCATTACATATGATCAAGTGAATCAATTATGAAAATAATGAAAATGAAAACTCCAGAACGATTAAATTCAATATAATAACTTAACACTAAGGGAATAAATAAACTAAAAATAATTATGATAAACTAATTAAATTTATAATAGGTTATGAAATAAGTTATTTATATGTCAAATTTTATATTACAAGAGCTAATGTTCAAGAGTAGAACACGTTCAGACATAAGGTATGGGTTTTTCCACCAGATCTTCCATTTTCATTCAGGTGACATTTATTGTCAAATTATCTCAATGAAAATCTTGGGTAATATTTTTTACTCCTAAAAAATTTTTCCTGTGGTTTATATATATGTTTAAAAACCAGAATCTATCCTTATTTTAATGACTATTACATGTTTTTAAAGGAACTTTCAAAATAGTTCCCGTAATACAAGCCCGATCCAAGAGAATTTCTATAAATCTAACATATTTTCAAGGGAACTATATAATCTGTTTTTGGAAACCATCATCTTTATAAAATCACTATATTTATTATTAAAATAATACCTTACTTCACTTCTGGTTTTATACAAATATTTTTCCGAAAGAACTCTTCTTTTCACAGTAGAAGAGTATTTATCTTCAGATTTAATGGATGATTTTATAAGAGTATCTTCTTCTATTTCAAAAACTCTTTTTTATTATTTTGTATTATTGGGATTATCATTCCATGATATCATATAACATATTTAATTTAATGGTTTATGATTATTTTGGACGCAGATGTGCTATCTTCCATCCATTCACCAATTTACTCTGAATGGTTAGTGTTTATGCTTAATGTTCAGGGAAAGTTATTTTCAATTCATATATAAATTTCAATTTAAATGTATATATTTTTTATGTTTATAACCATTAATATGAGGAAATCATTAGAAATAGTAAGTGTCATTTGGGGCCAATTACATCCTCTCTGTCCATTGGTAGGTCTCATGTGACAAACTATAGTCTTCACACAAGGCCTTGACAAAATGATTATTTATGGTCTAGGAATAAGGCATTGATAGTATGGTTATGTTGTCACGCATTACGAATTCCCTCATTATGATGATAGT
The DNA here is from genome assembly GCA_963277665.1 of Viscum album. Taxonomy (NCBI): domain Eukaryota; kingdom Viridiplantae; phylum Streptophyta; class Magnoliopsida; order Santalales; family Viscaceae; genus Viscum; species Viscum album. The sequence goes on along the minus strand of OY728165.1, from coordinate 1,443,330,373 downwards.
GTTGATGGTTCATGTGGTTATATGACTATTAGAAAACCCATGATTATGTTATATTATGTAAATATATACTCATCTCATATTTCTACCATATTATGTTCACATTTTTCTAAAATAATATATTTTCAATTAATCACTATATCTAATGATTATGTTATCTTACATTGTATTACATACTCTTACTAAAAATTTGATCACACCCATTTCATGTGTTTTATTTTCTCTAGACATGAAGAATTTTATTATGAATCTCATGCGGAAGTAACCTAGGATTTATGGAAGTAGTCTAAGGAGTTTCTATGTTGTTTTTCATTTCATTTTATAATGTTGAAATCATGTATGTATCTCGTTTCCAATAATAATAAACTACTCGGTACTTCTGGATGCTTATAAATTGTTTATATTCTAATGTTGTCAAATAAGGCCTCAACTCCAGGCAATAAGGGTCGGGTCCTTATAGTTTATTCTAAATACAATTATTATGATCGGAGAACTCTTTGAAATGAACACTCATATCTACAAACTATCATTAATGGCCTCTATATTGTTATAGGTTACTTTAATTCCATTGTTATCGCAACTGAAAAGATCATATCTTCTTCCTCTTCTATCTCGATGAGATAATTTAAAGCTACGATCTAAGACAACAATCTCAATGAAATTAACTTTACTAGTGTGAAATACACCTACTACAGAAGAAACTACAACACAGTTTTTTCCTCCATGTTATATAGAGCTTTCAAAAATGTCCATTCCTTAGATCATGGGGACACAATCTCTAGAACTGCTCTTCACAAGAAAAATTCTGATCACCATCCCAGCCTAGTCTGTGTCTCCTCCAAAATCATAAAACTGGGCTTACCTTTACTCTTTAATAGTGATTGGTTCTCTTATGATGAATACAATCATATCATATAAAACTTATGGACCTCCATGCCTCATAAAAAAGATGACTTTCCCTATATCCTCAAATTAAAGTACCTCAAACATACACTAAAATCATGGTGAAGCTCTAAATCCAAACGTGTTAATATTGACGTTATGCTTGTTGAGAAAGAACTCAATGAACTTAAAAAGAAAAGAACCTCCTATTACCTCAACATAGACCTTACTCAAGAAATAAACATTGAGGTTATCCTAAAAACCATTATTTTATTTAAAGAAAATATGAGAAAACATATATTTAATGTCAAATGGTTAACTAATGGTGACCGAAACACCAAATTCTACAATTGACTTCTATGAGTCGGGAAGGCCTACATTCCTCTAACCCTCCTCAGAGGCGGGGACAAGATTCTTGACAAGGAAGATTACATCTCTCATCCTATAGTCTCTTATTATGAATCCACCTTCAATGAACCTGATCACAACAATGAACTCATCATATAGGTAATCCCTTTAGTGACCACTAAGGATTATAACACTATCCTTCTACGAACACCGCTTGATAATGAAATCAAAGAAACTATCTCTAGTCTGAATCTCGATAGTGCCCTAGGTCTTGATGGCTTCGACAATGGTTTCTTATAACATTATTTGGATGTGATTCATGTCTATGTTTATAAACTTGTTAAATCCTTTTTTTCCAATGCAGCGATTCATCATTCTATTAATTCCCAATTTATCACCTTGATCCCAAAGGTGGAAAACATAGATGAAGTTCACCTTTTTGGACCTATTGTGCCTATCAATACACTATATAAAATAATCACCAAATTAATTTCCAATAGATTTTCACCTATCACGAACAAAATTATCTCCGCGAACCAATTTGGTTTTATCAAAGGGTGATTATTTCAAGATGGTATCTACCTTGCCTTTGAGTGTGTCAATAACTTGAATAAATCTAATAGAGGATGCAACATTGCTATAAATATTGGTATTAAAAAAGAATTTGAAACCATGGATTGGATATTTATATTCAATGTCCTTAAGATTTATGATTTTAGTGATACTTTTATCACTTCCATCAAAACTCTCTTCAACTCATCCTCTATCTCCATTTTGATCAATGTCTCTCCCAAGGGTTATTTTAAATGTACCAAAGGGGTCAGACAAGGTGATCCACTCTCTTAAATTATCTTCTCGATAGTAGAAGGTTACCTCAGCTGTTTGATCAACAGACTTGTGGTTCAAAATAATCGCAAACCCATCCATGTATCTAAGCATGTGAATACTCCTACTCATCTCTTCTATTCTGATTACATCATTCTATTCCTATAAGGTGATAAAAGGAATATTCTTAACCTTAAATCTTCTCTCTCTCACTATAAAGAGGTCTTGGGCCAAAACATTAGTTGGAATAAAGCATGTGTCTTCTTTGTAAAGAATTTACCTTCTAACAAAAAATTCAACATCGTCAATTACATAGAGATGAATGAAGGCTCACCCCCATTCACATACATTGGTGTTCATATCTTTTCGGGAAGACCCAAATTTGGTCACTTTACATCTATTGTTGACCATGTCCTAAAAAAATATCTTCATGGAAAGGTAAATCTATCTTTAAGGGGGGCCATGATTGCCTTGTCAAATCCACTATTTTTTCCATGGTGTTTTACTCCATGATGGTTTACAAATGGACTATTTGTCTCATAAAAAAATGGACACTTCTATGAAAAATTTAATATGGACTGGTAGTATTCTAAAAAAACATGTGATGGTTTCTTGGTCAATTTGTGGCAAGTCCATTCAACATGGTGGAATTAGAATTAAAAATATAAAATATTTTAATGAATCCCTTGAATGTAGACTAACATGGAACCTTTTTCACACTAATTATATAGCTTCCACTTTCCTCCAAAATAGATTTATTGACAAAATAAAAATGGAAATTTGAATTGTATTAACTCACTCATCTGGCCATCCATCAAAAACTCATTTTCCAATATTATGAGAAATTCTATATAGATTGTATCAAGTGACTCTTCCATAAAATTCTGAATGAATAATCGGATTTCAATTCCCTTAAACATTATGATTTCACCAGACCAAACCCCTAAAAACATCAACAACTCTATCAAATATATTTTAAACTCTCATCTTGAACATCTACAAGAACCTATTTTTCATGACATTGATAACTATACTTTTATATATGCCAATGACTTCCTCGTTTGGGAACCATCCCACAATGGAATGCTTGACTCTAAAAATCACTACAATCATTTTTACCACAACTCTGATAATGATTAAAACAGGATAAATCATTTCAACAAAAAAAAGATAAAACACTCAATATTAAATCTCATATGGTGACTTTCCCACAACATTGTTCTCACTGAAACATTCCTCCAATAATTTGGAATTCAGCATTTCTCTAAGTGTCAAATCTGTAATCAACATTGAGAAGATGATAACCATATCTTCCTTTATTATACCATAGATTCTACACATTGGTATTCCATTTTTGAAATATTGTATTTTATATTGATTATTCTTCGATCTGTCAAGTCCCAACTAATGAAACGTGCAGAAATGGAGGCTCTCAACAAATTAAGAATTTTTTCCATGCTGCCATTCCTGAACTCCATCATGTGATATGGTATCATTAGAAATCTATAATTTATAATAATTACTCACTCATTATTATGTTAGGTTGGTTTTGGATACTTATTTCCAAACATGAAGTTGCTTTATTACAAAAGGATCACTGCTACAACACTGTGCATGCGTTTGATATCCTGAAGCGTCTGCAGATCAGCGGTAATTACTATCAGCTGAATCACACTGTAGACGTATTATGGAGATCCCATCTTCTTGGATTGATCAAAATAAATATTGATGGTGCCTCAAAGGGATATCTGGGCCCTGCAGATTGTGGTACTATCTCTTGGAATCACTTTGGTCATATTCTTAGTTGCTTCATTGGTAAATGCATCATTTCCACCTCTCTGAAAGATGAAATACTGAGCATGATCCATGCTATTTTTTTCACCAAGCACATCAGTTGGAACAAAATTTAGAATAAACGTTACTCGAAGACCATCGTTCAAGCGATTTGGAATTCCATAACCCATCATTCATTGCCAATTACTACATATTGGATGGAGTGCACTCGTTTACGAAATTGATCATAACTACATCACTACTCGTGTTTATCGAGAAGAAAACACAGTTGAAGATGGCTTTGACAACATGGGGATTACATAAGACATCACCTGGTGTGAATACCTCCTTGATGCTCCCTTCCTCCTACATGATAAGGATTCTAAAATGGATCCCAAACATTAGAATCATGTAATTTTCTTCTTTAAATAATATTTCATCAAAAACTTTTGGATTCCAAAATGTCCCAAACTCGTTTATCTCTAATATATGAGGTGTATAAATCTCAATCCTCTCATAAAATAATTTTTATTCATGTATTTATTTTATCTAAAACTTTATCCTTTCGTTTTACCGATAATTATAATCTTTGAATTTTCATTATCTAAAAAAAATTTAAATATTAAGAGGCTATAAATTTTAATTACATGGGTTAAATTTCCCATAAATGGTTACATAATGAATTTTTATACCTTATCATAGAAAATTTTTAATTTTTAAATATTTTAAAGATTTTCCAATAATTTAAGAATATATGAATATTATAAAATTTCAATTCTATAAATTTTGACACTACTGATTTCAGTGAATATAAATAAAAATCAAAAAAGAGAGATAACAATAAAGAAAATATATTAAATGTATTTAAAATATGTCAGATTAGCCTATAAAATTTGTTTATGGAATCAAACATGTAATCTTAAAATTATTTTAATATTATTAGTATCATTTTTTTATTCTTCCTTAAATAAATATTTTATTGCATCATCTTTATATCATAATTAAATTTAATTATATATTTCTTAAAAATAATAAGAAAATAACAAGGATGTAGTTAATATTTTTATCTTTCTAATGACTCTTTATATTCAGTGAAATCACTTATATAATAAAATATTAATTTTTTAAGAAATATTAAACTTTTTTATGATACCTTTAATTTTAATAAAAATAAAATATTATTAATGACATAATCATGCCCATGTGGCTTCAAGAAGCCAATGTTTCGGTAAAATTATTGTCTTGGTCAGACATAACTAATCCAATAATATTATGAAAAGTGCTACGGTAGTTTGGGAATATTATAATATTTTTTTATCCCTATTTACCTTACTTACCCTCAAACAGTGGTAAATAAAATACAAAAGTTACAATTCTCCATCAATTATAGTGATCCAATTTGACCAAAATTTTCATAATAATTGGTTCCATGTATTTAATTTTTTCAAAATTAAATTAAAAAAGTGCTTCAATTAGGTTTAAAACTAATCCTCTTATCTGATCAAGAAAACAGGTATTTAAAAAGTAAAAACCAACAAAAGATTGACATGTGTTAATATCAAAATTAAATTTATAATTACATCCAATGAAAATAATTATATTAAATTATAAAAACATTATTTCATTATACATTAAAATAAATTAATTGGATAGGTTGACTATATAAAAATTTTGATAAAAATGCTGTTTGGAATTAAAATGCATTATTTTTTACTATTCATTTATATTTAAAAATCATCATAGAAATACCAAAATTTCTTCCAAACTGAATTTTGATATCCCTATTAAATAGATGAATTTTATTTTTTCAAATATAATATATAATAATCGTAAAAATAGATTTAAAATGGTTCTACTACAAAATATGGTAAAACTACCTTTCAAAAATATTTGAGTATTTTATGATTAAAAATGGATTTATTCTAATTTTAAGCATCATAAAATTATAGGATGAATATATAAACATTTAAAAAAATGTATAAATATAAAATAATTTGTTCTATTTATTCTCACTAATACAATGGATAGTTGTTATCTACTATTTGAAATAATAATATGAATAATGTATTATTTTTTAGTATAACTCAGTCTTCTGTTCAACATAAGATATTAGAGAAAACCATTGTTGTGAGTTAGGTGCGCTATCAGAAAAAGAGTTCCATTTAAAGAAAAAAATAATACCTTATTCCTAAATATTAACATACATGAAAATTTTTTATTCTACAATTTACATTGATGTTTCATACTTCCGTCTTTTTGAATTTCCATCCTCGCAATTGAATTCAATTATCAAATAAGTGGGGGTATTACACCCACATAGAATATTTATTTTTCCATGTACCCACTTCAACCATATGGGTTTTCCAAAAAACATTATGATCAAAAATTCCACATCACTTTTTCTCTACATTCAAGAATCTAGACAGGTGGTACCTCATAAGAAATATTCTCTTCCAACAAAAAAGCCTCTTCACTCAAAAATTGAGATGAATTTTGAATATACTTTCCTTACATTGAAGAATGAAAAACATTGTGTACCTAGAATTAACACAGATTAAAATTACCCCAATTGAAAAATGATCACACTTTCTCTTGGATTGTATAGGGTCCAATAAACCTAGGACTCAAAGTCCGTTTCATACAAGAACTCATAAAAATTGTCTCTGTTGAAACTTTTAGAAATACATGATCACATACATTGAATTAAATATCAATTCTCTTGTTATCTGCTTAAATTTTCTTCTTTTTCTTAGGAATACTTATATACCTCTAAATCAACTGAACTTTACCCACCATCTCGTATAACAATTATAGTCCCATAAACTACATTTCACCTTGTTCATCCCAAAAAATATAGAGTTCCACACCACTTTCTATATAATGACTCAAATAGTTCCATATATATACTATAATAGAAACACTTTTTATATGTAAACTCAACCAAAGTAATATGTTGATCCAAAATACCCTGGTAATCCATTGAACTATAATGTAGCATATCCTCAATGGTCTGGATTTGTTTTTTCCTACCCATATGATTGAGTATTAAAAGATGTATTGGAATTTAATTCAGTACCAAATGAAATCTAAATGACTTCCCAAAATCTATAAGTGAACTTGTGATCATGATCAAATAAAATGGATTGATGAACATCTTGTAACCTCACTATATCATTAATATAAAACTAAGAATGTCGGTATTGACACAGAGTATCATGAATATGAATAATATGAGAAGATTTATTCAATCGATCAATAATATCCTAGATCACATTTTTACAACAATAAATATTTGGTAATCCAATTTCAAATTCCTAGGATATGTTTTCCAATTTCCACATTTGCACTAAAAAAAGATGAAGCATCCAATTTATTAACTGTATCTCTGTAATAATTTAATGCCCTGACGCAATAAGTCAAAATCCAGTGCATTATTTTTATTCATTAGCATGATAACAAGGAATCATGTTTCAAAGGCCCGATCAGTTTAAAATACATGGAAAATATATTACATATATGAAAGTTACATACACTTTAAAACATAAAACACAACATAAATAATCCACTTAGAAGACCATTATTCCTCTATCTTAACGCTACATATCAATCATAATACATTTCTTGTAATCCTATGAAAACAAAACATAGGAAAGTGGTGAGCTCAGATTCTCAGTAAGGGTAAATAATTTAGTAGAATCTAAAAACATTTAAGGCATGACGTGTAATAAAAAATTATTTTTAAACATAAACATGAACATAATTTGGAAAAAATAAAGTAGACATTAACATATAAAGATACATGTGGGTATTCTACTAGTCGAATAATCACATTTAATAACTAATTTCATAATGAGAGAATGCATAATGTCGGACACCATAACCACAAAGTCATGGCCTCATGCCAAGACTAAAAATAAAAATTTTGTCATGGCCTTGTGAAAAGACACTAATTAGTCTCATGAGACATACTGATCCATCGAGGGGATATAGAAGGACCCACCCGCCACTTACTAAGCCCAATTCATTTCACATATGAAAGAGGGTGAAACATAACATTAACATTCGTACTAAAACTAACATATGAAAATTCAATACATTAACCGTAAACTCTGAATGGTATAAAAATAGTACCTCCATAGTCAAACATATCATAAATTATTCAATAAAATATGAAAGATTTTATTAAAGTAAATCAACATTAATTAAGCACAATATCCAATAAAGGATGTGGACATCGTTGAAAATAATAAATAAAACTCTTTGAGAGAAATACCTCTTTTCATGAAATCATTTTAAAGTCACAAAATTTATAATAGAATTAATTTAAAATAAATTTTTGAATCAAAGTTTCCCATACCACTTTGAATCTTCTGAAAGAAATTAACACTTTAAAACAATCGTGTTTACATAAATAAATCCAAAAAATCATTTTGAAAACATTAACATTAATTAAAAAGATTTAGAAAAATAAGTCATTAAAAAAATTTAAATGATGATCTTGTTAAAGAGTTCCATATATAAAACCATAAAATGTTTATTTTTTTAAACATTTTATACAATCATGGTCATAGATTATAGATATGTCCCAATAGATACTTATATGTAAACAATCTCAGATAATTTAGAGATTGAGGAAATTATCCTTACCCTGCACTTTCCATTAGTCGGGGGCACGTTTAACCTCCTGTATAACTACCACAATATGTTATAAAATTATACTAGAACCATATTAATATTTAAGATATCATATATTATTAATTTATTAATTTATTAATTTATACTACCCATTTCATAATAATTTCTATCTTAAAGTAACATTTCAGGTAATAATCACATTCTTTATAGTACGTGTTTTAAATTGTTATTATTAATCATATCACTTAGATCACGATTTAAATACTTCTAGAATATGATACACAATTTATAAATCAGAAATATTCCAAATATAAATATGTATAATATATAGATATATGAATTGGAAACACTATTCATGGAGACGGTAGTCCGTATGTACGCATGAACGTTGTTTCTATTTTCTTCTCGTATAATATAAAAGAAAAAAACCGACATATATTTATCTACATAAATATTTTTTATTACAGTAGAAATTTTATTTCATATACCTCATAATTAATCAATATATATATTTTTTAAAAAATTCTGGAAGGTTGATCGTTGAAGATGAATCTCATCGCGTCGTGGAGACAGTAAGCCATACGTACACACGAGCGATAATATCAATCTATTGAGGGTGAAAATGTGTTTAATTGGATGTTATATAATATATAAAAAATCATTAATAGGATATATTTATTATTTATATCAATTATACTCATTATTATAAACATTCTAATAATTAAGTGTTGAATAACAAACTACACCACGACGTGGAGACAGTAAGTCTTATGTACGCATGTCTGGGTTCTTGTCATTCATAATATGGATAGAATAATGAATATTGTTTTATCATATTTATAATAACATCTTAATATGTAGAAGTTACTGGATTTTTTATTTTAGTATGAAAAAAAATAAAGAGGAAGTGGAAAAAGACGAAAAGAACTTTGAAAGAGGTGATGAAATAATTACCTCTTTTTGGGCGATTCCTTTTGATTTGAACAAAATAGATCCTTATGTTTTTTTCTGATAAAATTAAAAACTCTAGGTTTAATTGTTGATAGTTCAGAGTAGATTTGACTAGTGGTTGGATGAGCCAAATGGCTTTGGAGGTGTGAATTTGAGAGAAGAGGATTTACCCTTTTATAAGGGAGGTGAGGATGACTTTAGGAAGATCTTGAAATATTAATTTATTATAAAATAATATTCAGCCTATAATATCTAAAAATGGATTTATTTAGAAGATAAGGAACGTATGGGTCAAACACCTCTTGACCAATCGGTCTTAGACAAGTCTAGGTAAACATTTTAAACTTTTTTATAGATTTATCTCTTAGTTAAATAGTTTAACTTTTATCATGTCTTGTTTTCTTATTACAATACATGAATAATAAACATAATAAAAATGAAATTAGAACCCAAATTGGTTGATTAATGACATATATATCATTATATAAGTCCATTTTCCACACCATATATTTCAATAATATAATAAGGCAGTATATGTTTTAAGAACTCATTTATGTCAATTTTGACACTATTTAGTATTTTCTGTTTGTTAAAGTCTTAAAAACATGATTAATTAGAAAAAAAATTCATTCAATAAATGATAATATGTCATATTAACCATGAAATGTCATGTAATTCATCAAAAGTGACAATTTCGAATTTTTTAAATATTTATAACCACAATTATTTTTGTGTTTCATTAATATGGTAATTACTGCATCATTGTTGGGTCATAAATTAATTTAATAATATAATGTATAAATATTATAAATAAAATACCATGATTTAGGAAATATTTTTTTCATTCTAATTAATATTTATAGTCGTATTTATCTTATGAATAACCCTATATTAAAAATGGTTTAGTTTTAAAAATTAGAATTTAACACTTTTAACTATTCTTTAAATAATATATAATAAATGTCATAATATAATTATTGTGTATCAAAAAGTATCATAATTTTTTTTCCTATTGTTTTTTATGGTGAAATACACATATCAAATAGAATTAGGTGATGTGTTAGGGTAATTTTAATTTTATTTTTACCGATAATTACTATATTTACTTTTAATCGTGGTAAATAAAATTCAAAAGTTAAAATTAATCAAAAATTACATTCATCATATTTAACGACATTTTACATAAAGATTTCAACTATGTCTCTTGGAATTTTTAAATTCAATTCACAGAAGTAGTAAAATTAGATTTTATGCAAATTTACAAATATTACTAGAAGGTTGGTAAAAGACGTTAAAAAGTTCAATAAATTTTTATATGTCTAATATTATTGTAAAAAGAATCAAATGAATTAAATTTGACTAATATATTTATTATGTATCTATTTTTAATATATGATAAATTTTTAATTAAAAATATTTATTTAAATGAAAAAGTCGGTTTTTATTTACAACGTAGTGTTTTTTAGTATTCATAAAAAATCAATGTTTTCAGAAAAATACCAAAACATCACCCAATGATAATTTGGTTATTCCAAATAAAAAAAAAATTACCAAATTTAAAACATATATGTTTCATTTATTAAATAAAAATTATTTTCTATTGTTAAAACCAGAAAGTGGGTTTTTAAGAATTAAAAACTATCGAAAATTGACATATGTTTATGTCCAATTTAAATATTAATTTAAATAAAATGACATAAAATATATTAAATGATAAAAATATAATATTATTTGTATTTCAAAACCACTGAAATGAATAATTTAACACTATAAATTAATTCGATTAAAAATTTATTTTCCATTAAAATTTATTATTTTTCCCTAATCATCAAAATATAAATGTTACCAAGAAAGTACCAAAAATTTATCCAAAACAAATTTTTATGTCTCTATTATAAGGAATAATTTAATTTAATTAAATTGAATACATAAATGTTTAAAATTATGATTTAAAAAGGGTTTTCCATTAAATGGTAGAAAAACTGCATTTTTGAAAAAGACTTCTTTTCCCTAAAAATTGAATTTGTCATTATATTATGTCTATAATACAAATAATATGAATGTTAAAATTATATAGGATATATATAAAATTCAAAATTTGGTTAATTCAATTCATAACATCTTTTTAAAACGTCTAGTTCTATAGGTCGTGATGCGCTTGAACTCGGTGTTGCGTGTACCACAAGCTATTGAATTACTTTAAAGAGATAACATACTCTGAAATATTGTGTGGTTAAATTATCATCTCCTTCAATAAATTTCTTCCTATAAAATTAAAATTGTTTATCGAAAATAAATGTTTGAATATATAAATCACCTTTTGTGGAAAACCCACACCAAATATAAGGTTAATAAAATTTAGTTTTAATAAGAGGGAAAGGGAAATGAAAAATTCACCAACAAATTATTGTTTCAATTATGTGACATTTGGTGAAATTAGAGACACATAATTGGAGGGAAAACATAAATATTTATAAAGAGTTTTTGAGTTCATCAATCACAAACAAGTTAACAATAAATGTAAAATTGAGAGCCTCAAAGCCGTAATTATATGATGATATAAAATATCATCGGTTCGAAAAAACGTAAGGTATTATGATAAATTTTTTTTTAAAGATCCTTTCCCTAATGTTTAATGGGATAAAAGAATACGTGATTAGTAGAATTCCATCCTTTAACTATTTTCTACCGCCAACTCATCTTTTACTCTAAAAGATAATAGAACTCAAAAAATATTCTATTTAACCTTATTTTATAGAGTTCCAAAAAAATGAATTTATAATTCATCAATCAGGCCATTTAAAAGGTATACCAATGATATATAATGCACCCTTGTTGTCATTCGGTTGCAGGTTCATGTCTCGCGGCCTTTCCAGACATGACTGGTTTTCACTCGACATTCGGGTTGTCCTTTTTATAACAATCTAAAAATAATCATAATAAATGATTAAACCTTAATCAATAGTATATAATGTACAACTTATTTCATTCCGGATTTTTGACTTATCCAAAATATATCAATCCATACTCACAGTCCAAAATTTATAAGGAATGTAAACATATTAAAGATCTCTTTTTCCAGGTAATAACATGTGAATACCTTAATCATATATTTTATTAAAACATGGTAAAAACCTAAATTGAAATTAAATTTTATTTGAATTTTTATGCACTTCATTATTCCTTCGGTAAAACACAGAATACTAGATATACTTCTTATAACCATAAATGTTGTAAACTCCAAAAATGATGAAATATGAAAATCATTCATTAGTTTCAAGGTAGTCAAGAATATCCAATATAATTTATCCAAATCAATAAAATTTTATTCCTAAATCACTGCATAAGTATAAAAACCATATTAGGGTTTATATTTCCTATAACCGTGTATTTTCCCAAATAATTTAACGTGCTATTGAGTCACTTTTCATAGAACCATATAGTCTCAAATCCATAATGAAATAGTATTACAGTACAATTCTCATTTATTTACATAATTCACATAACCAGTAAATCATTGATACAACACTCAAATGAAATAATTATTTAATGAAAAAATAAGTAAACTATTCATTCCTCTTCATTTTCACTAGAATCATAACTTGATTAGTATCCAGTATCATCATTTGGGGCATACTCTGATGATTTGGACATTGATTCGCATAGTGTCCCTAATCCTTGCAGATGAAGTAGTGTACATTTGAAAAAAAATCTTACCCTTGAATTCATAAATGTGGTTTCCATATTCTCCACACCTATAATGTACTCCCATTAACTTCAAGAATTTTCCAAGGTGATTCTTTCCATAGTTATCACATGTGGAAAAATCATTATGTCCCTTATTCCCTTTATCTATCATTTTTTTCATCCTCTTCTTTTATTTCTTCCCTTTAAATCCATAATACTCAAATAATTCATTACTTATCTTATTAACACATGATAATATTACTTTATAGGATGCAGATACATGGGAGACTCTTTCGCTTATAAATATTGGATTAAGACCATTAAATATACGATCCTTATTACTCATTAGATCATGTGTACTGATTGATTTTTCATTACTTCTACTGGACTCCATGTCTAAATTACGACATAAAGTAGGTTAGATTGTATCATAAGGTATAATCCAAAAACTAGAAAAATTCCTAGCATTAATTGAAGATGAACACAAATATAGTCTCATAATCATAACATTGGTTTCTTTATCGATATATTTACTCATAAATCCTTCATAATGGTTTGTAAATAATATAATAATTATCCTAATCATATCCCCCTGGAGTGTCAAACCAGGGGTGCAGTATGGCCCATTTTCATGTACCAGGATACCCCAAGTCAAGCCCAAAACTCCTTTTTGGAGTTTCACTCCTAGGTACATATGTGCCAGAACAACATCCTCTTGTAGTATCTAGATGGGGATTTGTTGCTTGAAAACCCCACATAATATCTACATTAAAAAAATGTTGGGATGTTCTTATATACTAATCCTCAAAGTCATTATTTTCCTAATGTTTCCTCATCAAAGTTTATCTAAATATAATTTTCAATGTTATTAATAAATTTTCTCTAATACCAACTGTAATGACCGAACCCAAGAAACCTGAAGCCAGTGCATTATTTTAATACATTGGCATGATTTCATGGAATCAAGCCCCAATAGACCGATCAATTTAGTAGTTTTGGAAATTATATTACAAACATGAACGTTACATTAAACAATCAAGCATAAAATGAAACATAAATAATCTTTTTATAACACCATTATTCCCCTATATTAACCCTACATATCAATAAAAATACACTTCTTGGAATCACGAGAAAACAAAAATAAGAAAGGGGTGAGATCAGATGCTCAGTAAGGGTATATAATATAGTGGAAGCTATAGACATTTAAGGAAATATGTGTAATGACAAAAAACATTTTATGCAATGAATTGTACATTTTTGGAAAAAATAAATCTAACATTAACATATAAACATGCACATGGATATTTTTCTAGTCGAATAATCACATGTAATAACTAACTTTATAATGAGGGAATGCATAATGTCGGACATCATAACCACAGAGTCAAGGCTTCATTCCAAGACTTAAAATAAAACAAATTCAAGGCCTTATGCAAGACACTAATTTGTCACAGGAGACCTACCAATGCGTCGAGGTGCTATAGCGGGCCCCACCCTTCACTTACAATATCCAATGCATTCCTCGTATGAAAAAGGGTGAAACATAACATAAATATCCATAATAAAACCGGCATATGAAATTTCAATACATTAACCATAAACCAAGAATGGTATAAAAATATCACATCCATAGTCAAACATTTCATAACTCATTCAATACAATATTTAATATTTTATTATAGTAAATCAAATTTATTGTAAAATACTGTCCAATAAAGGATGATGACATTGTTTAAAATAGTCAATAAAAATATTTTAATGAAACAACCCTTTTCATGAAATCGTTTTAAAGTCATACAATTTATAACGGAAGTAATTTAAAAAATATTTTTGAATCAAATTATCTCAAACCACTTTTAATCTTTCTAATTAAATTAACACATTAAAAAATCATGTCCACGTAAATAAATCCTTAAAATAATTTTGAAAAAATTCACATTAATTAATAATATTTAGAAAAATAAATCATTAAAAACATTTAAAATTATGATCTAGTTAAAGATTCCCTTCCACAAAACCATAAAAATTACATTTCAAAAAATGTTTTAAAAAAACATGGAAATAAATGACAAATATTTCCTATTAGATATTTATAGATAAACAATCTCAGATAACAATTAGATTGAGGAAATATCCATTACTGTGTACATTCCTTTAGTCAGGGGTACATTTAACCTCTTATATAATGAACATAGTATGTTATTAAGTTATACCATAACCATATTAATATTTATGATATAATATATGATTTATTTATTACTTTAAACTACCCATTTATCAAAAATTTCTATGTTAAAGTAACATTTTGAGTAATAATCGCTTTCTTTATCGTACATGTTTTAACTTGCTATTCTTGATCGTATAACATAGATAATGATTTCAATAATTCCAGAATGTATAACATGCATTATATATCATATATATCCAGAATATAAATTTGTATAATAAATAGATATGTGAAATGAAAACACAATTCGTGGAGACCGTAGATGGGCGTGTGACTCGAGGCAGGCATTATGTGACTCGAGGCAGGCGCTCAACAAGAGGTTTATGGGAACCAAGATGGTGATGAGGTTTTTGAATGTTGTAATTTGAATTTAATGAGCATTCTGTTTTAATTGTATGGTTTCCTACTTTCCTTAAAGATGATTTTTGAAAATGAAAAAAATGGTTTGCAGCGTAGATCGTTACGTACGCATGAACGTTTTATCCGTTTTATTATCTAATAGTATGTAAGTAAGTAATTGATATATATTTAAGAACATAAATATATTTTATTTCAGTAGAAATATTATTTCATATACGTTATAATTAATTAATATATATATATTTTAATAAAATTTATTTAAAGAAGATCGTTGAAGATGAATTGCATCACATCGTGGAGATGGCAAGCCATACGTACGCACGAGTGAATATATCATTCCATTGAGGGTGAAACGGTGTTTAATTGGATGTCCTATTATATATACATAATACTTAACATGATATATTTATTATTTACATCTATTATAATCCTTATTATACCTATCCAAATAATGCTGTTTTGAATAAAAAACTACACCACGATGTGGAGATGGTAAGTCGTACGTACGCACATATGGTGACTTTATAATTCATAGTATGGGCCGAATAATTAATATGGTTTCCCTATATTTATAATAACATATATATATATATATATATATATGTTTGTGTGTGTGTGTGAGTGTATATAAGGTAATGGAGTTATTATTTTATTTTGGAAATAAAAAAGAAATAATAAGTGTAAGAAGAAAAAAAAAACCTTGAAAGAGGTGATGAAATAATTACCTCTTCTTGAGGTGATTTCTTTAGATTTAAACAAAAGGACTCCATAGGTTGGATTTCTAATCAAGGTAATATCTCTAGGTTGAATTTTTGGTGGTTGGGAGAATACATTAGTTGGTTTATGCTGAGAAAAATGGCATTGGAGGTGTCAATTTGAGAGAAGGGGAAGTATCCTTTTATAAGGGAGGTGAGAGGCACATGAAGAAGTGCTTGAAATATTAATTTATTATAAAAACATTTTCGATGTATAATTCCTCAAAATGTATTTATTTAGAGGATAATGTGGGAGGGGACTAAAAAGTATCATCAAATAGGTTTTATAAATGTTTAGGTTACCATATCAACCATGTCTTTTAGATATAACTCTTAGATAAATAGTTTAACATTTACATTGTCTTCTATTATTATGATAATACATGGTTAATAAACATACTATAAAATGACAAGAAAACATAAAGTGTTTAATTAATAACATATCAATAATTATATATTTCCATTTGTTAAACCTTATATATTTATAACTATTATATAATTTAATAAAATAATATTTGTTTTAAAAACACATTTATGTCAATTTTGAAATTATTTAGGATTTGGTTTTTGTAAAATACATAACAACATTATTAATTCAGAAAAAATTAATTTAATCAACCCTAACAAGTCATGGTGTCCTATAAAATTCTTGTAATTCATAAAAAGTCTCAATTTATATTTATTTCAATATGAATATCATAAATTATTTCTTCCTTTCATTAATAAGATAATTACAGCATCATCATTGTGTCATAAATAAATTTAATTATATAATGCCATAAAATTATATATTTCTAATGAATATATATAGTAAAATTTATCTTATGCAAAACCCTATATTAAAAATGGTTTAGTTATTAAAATTATAATTGAACGCTTTTAACTCTTCTTTAAATAAAATATAATAAATGTCTGAATCTAATCCAAGTGAATCAAAAAGGATAATATTTTTGTCCAAAGGTTGATTGAGGTCGATATACACTTATAAAATATAATTATAACATGTGTTAGGGTAATTTTTATATTATTTATACCTTTAATTACCCTATTTACTTTTAACTATGGTAAATAAAATTCAAAAGTTACTATTCACCAAAAATTATTTTCAACCTATCAAACTACATATTACATTCAGATTTCAACTGTGTCTCACGGAATTATGAATTTCAATTCACATACATTTTAAAATTATGTTTTATACAAATTTTTAAATGTGCCAAATAGGTGGGTAAAAGACATCAAAACATTGAATAAATTTTTTATGTCTAATCGTATTATAAAATGACACCAATGAATTACATTCGAAAAATATTTTTATTATGTATCTATTTTTTCTTTATTATATGTTTTTAATAAAAAATAATTACTTAAAAGAAAAAGTTGTTTTTTATTTACAATGCATTAATTTTCATTATTCATCATTAATTGAATCATTTCATAAAAATACCAAATATTAACCCAAACATAATTTTGATATTTAAAATTAAAAAGTTATGTCAATTTTACCCAATTCAAAAATTAAGTTCATCATTAATAAAATTATAATTATTTCCCATTTTCAAAACTAGAAACCACGTTTTTAAGATGTAAAAACAATCAAATGATTGACATGTATTTATGTCCAATTTCAATGATAATTTACATAAAATGACCTAAATTATATTAAATGATAAAAATATAATCGAATTATAATTTAAAACCAATAAAATCAATAATTTAAAACAATAAATTTTTTTATTAAAAAAGTAGTTTTCAATTAAAATTTATTATTTCACTATTCATCAAAATAAGAAAGTTATCAGAAAAGTACCAAAATTTTATCTCAACTAAAGTTTTATGTCCCTATTCTAAAGAAGAATATAATTTCACTGAATTAAATATATATAAGTGTCAAATATTTATTTTAAAATGGTTTTTCCATTAATAGAATGAAAAACTACATTTTTGAAAAATATTTCCTTTATTTGAAAATTTGAATTTTTCCTCTTATTATGTCTAAGAAACACAAAAAATGAATGTTAAAATTTTACAAGATATATATAAAATTCAAAAGAAGGTTAATACTCTTCATAACCTTTTTTTAAATTGCATGTTTAATAGGTCGTGATGCGATTCAACTCGGTGTTGTATGTACCATAAGCTATTGAATTAATTTAAAGAGACAACGTACTATGAAATCCTGGGGTGTTACAAATAACTGGTTGAAAACTAATACATATCAATGTAAATTTAGTAATTCCTCCTTTCATTACATACTACTACTGATACCCAAGAAGGTATTTTTACATCTTAGTAATTTTTGGTTGGAATGTAAACTAAGAACTATGAGTTTCACATAACAAAATTTTCATCAATTATGAATCACAAAGAACACATAATATCTTCCCAATCCTCACAACACAGTCTTTATTAAGTTTAAATTCAGGTAACATACCCTTAAAAATCAATTCATCCATTTTCTACAACTTACTGTCTTCTTTCCGTGCTTTGTTAATTCTTCCTATTAGATATGGTTTCACAAACACTTGAAACAAAATAGAGGAATTTCTCAATCCAGCATGTTCCAATAAAAAATTCATCAACTCATTCATGAAAGGATCTCATTCAAAACATATCATGGTTAATGTATCATTACATTTTGACTCAAAGCATCATTTACATTATTTTCATTTCTTTAATAGAAATGAATTGTGTAATCATAATCCTTCATTAATTTCATCCATCTCCTTTTTCACATGTTCAATTTGTTCTGTGTGGAAATATACATAAAATATTTTTTATTCATATATAATTAACACATTATGTCATTCAAATGGTGCATACAAATTTTCAATGAAAAAAATCAGTTAATTCCAACACATTTGTAGGATAATTTAACTCACAGGGTTTCAACTAGCATAAACAATAGGAAATTACAGGATCATTCTGTATTATGTAAAAACCAATTTTCTTCAATGAGGCATCATTATAGATAAAAAAATTCACCATTCTTGGAAGGTTGGGCCAAAACTAGAGCATTTAATAATATTATTTTTATCTCCTCAAAATAATCATCACATGTTTTTAAGATGATCCCTACTCCCTTATGTGTTAACTTAGTTAGTGGTTTAGATAACCAAGGAATGTTTTCAAAAAATCATTGTTTATAACCCGCTAATCCAATAAAAATATCAATCTCTATGATATTGGTAGGTCTTGGACACTCTTCAACAACTTTAGTTTCAGAAGGGTAAACATTTCTGCAATATTTAGAAACAAAATGACCAAGGCATGATTTTTTTTAATCGAAAATATACTCTTACTAAAAAATCCATAGAGTTTCATCTCTTTTATGTTTTGTAAAAATATTCTTAAGTGACTTTCATGTTCCTCCTTAATTTTATAATATACCAACATATCATCTATAAACACAAACATAAATTGATGAATTAATCTATTCATGAGATTCATAAATACAGTTGGTTCATTAGATAAAACAAATGGAATAACTAAAAACTCATAATTCAAATATCTTGTTCAGAATCCTAAATTTGGTATGTCCTCTAATTTCAGCTATTGAAGATGGCATTCGAACATCAAATAAATCTTCAAAAAATATTAAGCACCAAGGTGCTAATCAAAAAAATCATCTAAATAAGACAAGGGGTACGTGTTCTTAATAATGATGTATTCAAGATTTTGTAATCAATACATTGTTTAATAGAGCCGTCATTATTTTCCATAAATAAAACAAGATCATCCAATGGTTAAGTGAAAGGTCGAATGAATCTTTTATCCCAAAAATTTTTTAACTATTTTTTTTCGATTCCACTAGTTCTACTAGAGCCATTAAATATGGGGGTTTAGAAATATTCTATGCATCAGGCTCTAAATAAATAGTAAATTCAACCTCTAGAATAGGTACAATACCGTGGAATTAATCCAGAAAAACATCTATAAATTCATTCACTATTAGAATATAACTAATAATAAAGGACTCATTCTATTTGATAACATGAGATTGAAAACATTCACTATCATTTTTAATAAATCTCTTAGCTTCCTGGTAAGTTAGATGAGGTATGAAATCATTGAATAAAGCATTCGTCGATTTTAAATCTATTTTAGAATGATTAACTGATTGCCAATCCCAACCCAAAATGATATCCTATTCCACTAAGGGAAGTTCAACCAGATTGTTAGGAAATACCATACCACTAATGATAATAATAATATTCTTATAAATCATTGTTTCTTTAATACTTGCTCCCTTATTTTTTACCAAATTTTATATATCAAATTCACGAGGTTATATAACCCCCCAAACATTTAATGGTATATTTCTTTTAAATACATTCTATTCATAGACTATATTTCATAAAACACGGTGTTCCTTTAGAACAAAACTTTGTTATTTTAGAGATAGTCAAAACCTAGCCATTAAACATAAATTTTCCACTTTTATTTTTTGAATTTTGAACAATGGTCATCCTGGTTTGTGACGAGAAATCATTTAAAGTCTGATAGAACCAACTAGAATTTTTGATGAATAGTAATATACCCTTATGAATTGTAATATGAATGGTAATATGACCCTTATGAATAGTAAATAATGATAATATTTTTTTCCTTAAGGTAATAAGATAATGAACTCTAAATTAATTATTCAATGTGATATAATACTAATTATACACTTAAAATTGTTAATTTTTGAATTAATTATGATTTCATTTCAAATTTATATTAATAATATTTTGAAAATATTATTTAAAAATAGATTTTATTTTTAATTTCTAAACATAAAAAATAGTTTGGGTTAATTTTTCATATTTTTCTGAAATTCAAGAATTTTCGATGAATAGTGAAATGTGGTAAAATACTGTATATTCAGATTATTTTTAAAATACACTATTTGGGACATTATAAGTGATTTAAGACCACTTTTTAGAACTCACATGACATTATTACTATTTGGGGTCACATGAATTAATATTATTCATAGTCTTTTGAAAATCTATTATAATAATGATTAAAAAAATGAAAAATACCTCCTCTCATCCATGATAAATACAACCCTCATTCCCCTCTTCCTCCCACACCTCTCAAGACTTGACCCTTAACTAAATTATACGAAATACATTTCCCATGAATTATTACCCAATTCCTTGAGATTTTAGTCTGACTAAAAGGTCAAAACCAAAGTCCTTAAGAAGGATCTCAATTAGAAGAGATCAAGAGGTAAACATTCTTTTTAGTTTTCCTTCTTTTCCTTTAGTTTATGTTATTCTTTTTAAATTTCATTTTTATTATGTTGGGATATGTCATTACATATCACCCTTACTGTCTATATTATTTAATAGTGAGGAGATACCACCTTTATCTCATCAAACTATTTTATGAAACTTTATGCGACGTCGTTAGGTTGCCAAATTTTCAGGAGATTTCACAGTTTTTCATATATTTTGAGTTCCTTTCTTTTATGATTCATTCATAATGTAATGTCATAAAATGATATGATAATTATATTACCTTACATGAACTGTAATTTTATTATTTTGAAGGAATATTTCATCACCATCTATTTCCCCCTCCTCCTATACTAAAAATGAAAACATTCTCGGAGATGTGTTGATTTATCACAATCAAGGACGACGGGTTCTCAATTTTCGTTACCATTATCTACTCTGGTCATTGAACCATTTTTATGGTTGAACCAGATAATAATATATTTATTTCATCTCATAATGTTCTTTAATCCCTAAAAACTCAATATATGGAATAATAATACAAAACAAGTTAATTGTTCCCAAAACCTCCAAGTTTAATCCCATCGTTTATCAATACCTATTATATAATGATTCATCCTCAAGTATATAAGCCAGAATCATTATAAGATCATTTATATCTCTTTAATGTCAAAAATAATATATATTAACAATTATTTATGTTTAAAAACATTTAAAATGAACTTCCATTCATGAATACAAGTAAACGAATCATGAAAACCAAGGAAGAAAATGATTCCAAAACAATAAAATCGAACCTCTTAAGCCCAGAAAAAGAGAAATGAATGAACCTAATAAGGTTATACTAAATAAATTAAATGTATAGTAGGTTGTGTAATTATTAATTAATGAAGAAAAATCATATTATAAAGCTCATTAAAACAAACTAAGAACCAATTCGAGCATAATGTAAGGGGTTTTTCCTCTCACTTCCATTTCCGTGAGATATCCATTTTTCGCCACTTATTTATTATCTGTGGTATATGTGTACTGCCTTTTGATATATATTATAATTATTATCTATATATTCATGATATGTATTGATTCATTTGGTGGTTACCAGTATTTGGTCATACGACTCGATTGATTACATTGTGGTAAGGGACTTTGTCTCAATTTTCCCTTTTCATTGTGACTTACTTTGTATTGTGCACCTAATAATTGTTAAGTGGTGTACTTAATTATAATTTTATTTCACTACTCATTTGAAATTATTTTTTTAATAAATATCCATATTCTCACATCATTGATATGATTATTGTCAATGATGTATGCCATTTTACATATGGTGTATATTTGCAATGTTGTTTTAACTATGGAAATATTGATGAATCTGTATCCTATACTCAATATGGATATTGAAAAGGCATATTTCTCTTGTATTTAATTAATTTATAAATATTTATTTGGACTTTCAGTGGTGAGTAGGTCCAACAATATCCATCGATGCCTCGACAGGTCTAATAATACAAATCAGTTAGCGAAAAACCCTTTGAGTTGGTTTCCAAAAATCAGACCGTTTTTTACACACAGAATTAGATCATTTCAATTGTATTATGATATCATGTTCCAGATACAAGCCATCCAATTAATACTAATTATATATATTAATTATTTTTTATTACTGTGAATGTGATTTTCCTCGAAAAGCGATGTTAATATCGTATTAGATAAAGGGGGTCCCCTTTATCAGCGCTCTGAATAGTAGAAAATGAGGCTATAGCCATAGTTTTCAACAAAACCATGGCTATAGGGTTTAATTTCAATGGCTATAGCCACGGTTTAGTGAAACTGTGGCTATATGATTTTTTCCAAAATCTATAGCTACGGTTTGGGTGAAACCATGGCTATAGGGTCTTTTTCCAAAGGATATAGAAATGGTTTGGGTGAAACCGTGGCTATAGGGTCTTTTTAAAAGGGCTATAGACACGGTTTAACCAAACTGTGGCTATAGGGTTGGTCTATAGCCATGGTTTTACCAAAACTATGGCTATAGGGTATTTGTTTCATGAACTATAGCCACGGCTCATCAAAACTGTGGCTATAGATCTCTCGCCCTTGCGCGGGAAAAAAATTAACCCGCGAAAAAATGGCGGGAAGGTTTATAGCCATGGTTTACATGATATAGCAACCATTTTTAATAATATATTTTACAATATATATATATATTCGCAAAGATGTCTGCGTAGTAGTGGAAAGGTGTTTGGTCTCTATAGCAAAGGTACAGAGATCGAATCTCGATGGGCGAAAATTAATTTTGGGCTATAGCCACGGTTTTATTGAGCTATAGCCACGGTTATAAACCGTGGCTAAAACCATGTTGCCACGGGGGACAACTGTGGCTATAGCCTAACTGCCACGGTGGACCGATATGGGGGTTATAGCCACGGTTTAGTGAAACCGTGTCAATAGGTCTATAGCCACGGTTTAAAACCGTGGCTATAGCCCAATAAAATCATGGCTATAGATTTTAGCTATAGCCATGCCAATAAGTGCCACGACTAGCTGGAACTGTGGCTATATGTTATAGCCATGGTTTTGACCCATGTAGCCATGGTTTTTTACCGTGGCTATAGCCTGATTTTCCAGTAGTGTCCCCTCTCAAAAATTTTCATCCATGGTCTTTTTTTCCAAACAAAGCATCCAAACTCAAGGAAAAAATTCTCCTATATAAGAAAACAAATATTATGTTAGTAATACAATAATGATATAAATTTAAACATTAATATGAAAGAATACATTAATATGAAATGTGAAACTACAATATAGAAATGATAAACTCAAATGTTTTAATTATGATAAAAGCGATAGGGAATAATTTAAAATCAATATGTATTTGGATGATTTACCTCATTTAATAAATACCGATTCTTTATCTAATGAAAATCATTACTGGTCACACTGTGCGTCATATTATGGTGTGTCTAGTTTGTACACGTCACAAATGACAAATGGATTTTTGTCCTAAAGTATCAAAATAATCCAAATGTGTTTTCTTGGTTTTCCGTATGTCAACTATGTTGTTTTATAAAGTTAATGTCAATTTGAAACTGATATCAGACACTTTTAGCCATACCGGTCACATCATGCATAAAATTGAGGTGAGGTTGATTCTTACACATCAAAAATAACTCATGGATCATTTTCCTAAAGTATCAAAATAATCTGAACACGTTTTCTCAGTTTTCCGTATGTCACTTGTGTTGTTTTCTAATGTTAATGTCAATTTGAAACTGATATAAGACACTCATAGACATAACGGTCACACGGTGCATCGGATTTAGGTACGGTTTGTTCGTACACGTCAAAAATGACTCAAGGATTGTTGTACTAAAGTATCAAAACAATCCTAACGTGTTTTCATGGTTTTTCATATGTCACTTTTGTTGTTTTCTAAAGTTAATGTCAATTTGAAATTTAATATCAGAATCTTTTATCCATACCAGTGACACCGAGCATCGGATTGAGGTGATGTGAATTCATACATGTCAAAAATGACTCATAGATCATTTTCCTAAAGTATCTAAACAATCCGAATGTGTTTTCTCAGTTTTCCGTATGTCACTTGTGTTGTTTTCTAAAGTTAATGTCAATTTCAAACTGATATCAGACACATTTAGCCATACTGGTCACATTGTGCATTGGAATGAGGTGAGGTTGATTCGTAAACATCAAAAATGACTCATAGATCATTTTACTAAAGTATAAAAACAATACAAAAGTGTTTTCTTGGTTTTCCATATGTCACATTTGTTGTTTCCTAAAGTTAATGTAAATTTCAAACTGATATCAGACACTTTTAACAGTACCTGTCTCACCCTGTGTCAAATTGAGGTGCGATTGATCATACATGTCAAAAATGACTCATTAATAATTCTCCTAAAGTATCAAAACAATCTGAATGCATTTTCTCAGTTTTTCATATGTCACATGGGTTGTTTTCTAAAGTTAATTCCGATTTCAAATAGATATTAGACACTTTTAGCCATACCAATCACACAGTGGGTCTTATTGAGGTGCGGTTGATTCGTACATGTCAAAAATGACTCATGGATCGTTTTCCTAAAGTATCAGAACAATCTGAACGTGATTTCTCAGTTTGTTGCATGTCACTTGTGTTGTTTTCTAAAATTAATGTAAATTTGAAACTGAAATCAGACACTTTTATCCATTCCGGTCACACTATGCGTCGGATTGAGGTGTGATTGATTCTTACATGTCACAAATGAATCCTGCATCGTTTTCCTAAAGTATAAAAACAATCCGAATGTGTTTTCTTTGTTTTATTTATGTCACTTGTGTTGTTTTCTAAAGTTAATGTCAATTTGAAATTTATTCGTACACATCAAAAATGACTCATGGATTGTTTTCATAATGTATCAAAATAATACAAATGCGTTTTATTGGTTTTCTGTATGTCACTTGTGTTGTTTTCTAAATTTAATGTCAATTTCAAACCGATATTAGACACTTTTTTCTATACCGGTCACACCGTGCCTCAGATTGAGGTTCGGTTGATTCTTACGCATCACAAATGACTCATAGATCATTGTCCTAATGTATCAAAATAATCCTAATGTGTTTTCTCAGTTTTATGTATGTCACTTGTGTTGTTTTCTAAATTTAATGTCAATTTGAAACTGATATCATACACTTTTAGCCATACTGGTCACACTGTGCATCAGATTGAGGTGTGGTTGATTCGTACACGTCAAAAATTACTCATGGATCATTGTCCTCAAGTATAAAAACAATCCGAATGTGTTTTCTCATATTTCTGTATGTCACATGTGTTGTTTTCTAAATTTAATGTCAGTTTCAAACTAATATTAAACACTTTTAGCCATACCGGTCACACCATGCATCGGATTGAGGAGTGATTGATTCATACACATAAAAATGACTCATGGATCATTTTCCTAATGTATAAAAACAATCCGAACTGTTTTTCTCGGTTTTGATAATGTCAGTTGTGTTGTTTTCTAAAGTTAATGTCAATTTCAAACTGATATCAGGCATCTTAAGCTATACCGGTCACACCGTGTGTCAGATTAAGGTGCGGTAGATTCGTACATTTCACAAATGACCCATGGATTGTTTTTCTAAAGTATCAAAACAATCTGAATTCATTTTCTCGGTTACTGGTAAGTCACATGTGTTGTTTTCTAAATTTAATGTCAATTGCTAACTGATATCAGACAATTTTAGCCATACCGGTCACACTGTGTGTCGGATTGAAATGATGTTGATCTTTACACATAAAAAATGACTCATGGATCATTTTACTAAAGTATCAAAACAATACAAACGCATTTTATTGGTTTCACGTATGTCACTTGTGTTGTTTTCTAAAGTTAATGTCAATTTATGACTGATATCAGACACTTTTAGATATACCAGTCACACCATGCATCAGATTGAGGTGTGGTTGATTCGTACATGTCAAAAATGACTCATGGATCATTGCCCTCAAGTATCAAAACAATCTGAATGCATTTGATCAATATTTATGTATGTCACTTGTATTGTTTTTTAAATTTAATGTCAATTTCAAATGGATATTAGACATTTTTATCCATACCTTTCACACTATGCATCAGTAGTTCATAATATTCTCTCATTAAGTTATTCATTACTGGAAACTCAAATCATTTCTAAAACCATTATTCATAATCTACGGATATAAAACATAAGAAAGGGTGATAATAGATTCTCAACAAGTGTAAACAAGGGATATATCAATGATCATGTAATGAAAACATAAGTAGTGGGAATTCACCTTCATTGTCCTATTTGTTTAAATTCTTCCATCAGTTACGCTGCCCATTCGTTTTTAAACACATCTATATCATCTTATGAATAGGAGTTTTTGTGACAGTCATAGTAGTAATGAAAAGATATTAATGCACAAAGGATTAATAATTATTTTAAATGAACTAGTAATTATATTCAAAAATATATCTTTAGGGATGCTAGTTTGTTCATGAAATATGATCTCATTCATAAATTTACAAACATTATAACCGCAGTCCTTTCCATTTTTTTGTTTTGAACACTGTAGAAACACTGAGAAAAATAAGTAATCTATTTTGATATGTATTTGGATAGTGCAATATAATTATAAATACCCTGATACTTGTCCATTTTTAGATCTCATGCGCCTTTTTATCCTTAGGCCCTAGATTCATTCCACCCTTTAGACAATATTCATACACCACCCTATCATATCAGAGTCCTCATTAAAAGATAATATAAATTATATAACTAGTTATTTAGTTCAAAAATGTGGGATCTAGTGTATTACAAATTGACAATCGCCATCATTTGTGGTCGGTTTGTTGGATATCCATGCAGTGAATCTAGAAAACAAATTTTTGGAGTATCCAAATTGACTGCAATGAGCATCCAATGCCTCCTAATAACCCAAAAAGGTATAAGTGATGATAAAAATAAAAATATAATTGATATGATTAAAATGTAGAGTTTTAACCCTGAAATGTTGGTATTAAAAAGAACCAGTTAGTCGTAATTTTGCATTGAAATTTTCTGAGCAGGTTTGACATTAATTCAGCCTAATAATCAAAATCTATTTATTTTTATTCTGTAGACATGGTGTGAGGACTAACGAGTTCAAATTTGTGTTCATTGGAAAATACCTTCAATTGTTTTTCATATATACGCCTGCTAGAAATATGAAATGTATTTAGCTATCATCATCATTGTATATCAGCTTCTGTGAAATAAAATCATGAAAACATACATCATGTATACATTCAGAACTGAGGCACCTAGCCATTCGTATGTGATGATTTCACCTACAATGTCAGCATTAATGAAATCTAACATTTATATTCTATACAAATATTTTTCAAAAACAATTGTTTTATTAATGATGCCTATCATTTTCTTATCCACATGAGCTTGCAATGATATTAAATGTTGAAATAGAATGGGCGTGGTGAAGGTTCTCTCAATAGATCGTTTTGATTGGTTGGTTGATCCTTTTGAGCCGCTCTTTCATTTTAGCTCCTTCCTTTTTTCCTTATGTAATAAAATTCATCGGTTCAGCCCTTTTCTAATTAAATGTTAAAGGTTCTACTTGAAAAATTAACTGTAAATGAATACCTCTTGGTAGACATGTTTTTTTACAAGATTCGACGTCCATGCAATGAATGTTCCAACAACAATTTCCACCGTATGAATGTCATCATCTTCATTTGGCACATGTATCTTGGCACTTGGCTCATGATCTACGTTAATTGACACTTTGACATGACCGGTTATAAGCGGTCTAGAGTGTAGCATGTCATTCTGCATATTGAACAATGTAGCCCTCGCTATAATGTGATGGGACGGAGTTGACAGATATAAATCATAGTCATTTTCACCCTTTAGAATATCATTACAGGAAAAGTATCAGTGTATATGTGATTCACATTTCAAAAAAAAATATATTAGAACTTTGATTACCTCTATTAATTCAGGTATTTGAGGGGAATGGCTCACCTCAAAGCTGGTGGGGGTGGGGCGGGATATTCTCGCGTGGGTTGTTCTTGAGTTGTTTCTTCTCTTCACCTCTCCCCTATTAATGTTTCAAGCAACTCTCCCTAACATTGGAATTTTTCTTTAAGGGTAGCTAGTATATCTTTAATTATTTTTATATCTTTAGTTTGTTCCTACACTTTTTTTTATTATGAAAATATGTCCAGGGTGTCACCCCGAAACCCTCACCTGTGACGCGGTCATACTATTTTGGCTCTTCTAAGGCCATGGAAAGTATGTCTGCATCCGATGCTGGTGTTGTTTATTCCTGTGACTATGTAAAATAGAAAATATGGGGAAATAAGTAATCATCGTTATGTAATAGTGATTTAAATAAAAACAAATTTATATTCTTTCATACTTACACATGTTTCCATCACTTTTTGTGTGTTTTCATCTACTAGTTTCCCCCATTTATTAACACGAGAATCCTTCCATAGCACATGGCGTGGGATGGAAGTGGCTTGGGATTTTGATTCATCAATCTACATATAAACATAGAAACATGGTTACAGTGTTGTTTTATGTAACATAAAAGTATTACAGTACTTTTAAAATACGTACCAATTGTTTTTCAATTGAAGCGTACGCAAGCCTTGCTTTACGGTAGGGGTATACTGGTTTTTCTGCCCATTCTTTATTTTCAGCACTCATATGTTATTTCTTAAATAAAAAACTATCAATCAAAGTGATGAATACAAGCAACGTTAAACAATGTGTTACCAAACACAATGTACCTGAAAATTCTTCTCCGCACGACTGTTACAAAACACATCCCACGCTCCTTGGGATTTCAAGTGTGCATAAAGAGGAGTTGGGTGTGGCTTGATTTTCCCTACAGCATCTTTCAGATAAAATTTTGTTAAAATGGTGCGAAAGCCTATATGAACCATTCCTGACAGTATAAATACATATTATTCTTGTGAGACATCTACTATAAATTCACTCTACAAGAGATGATGAAGAGTTAGTAAATATTTCAGTATTTTATTTTATTATATTTTAATAAATTAAATATATGATATCATAATGTTATAGTAATATATTCCAACATTAATTTTTTCTACCCACTGACAACATGGTGCCACGACTCTACATCAATCGGGACATGTTGCCGAGTGATGATTTGAATGTATCTACTAAACATGGATTTGTTGGGGTTTATATGCTAGCCTCTCATATTCTATCCCACCTCATATTTGATGATTTTTTCATTTTCCTTGTGGATTTTGGCTAAAACATTCAAAATAGGGCACACCTGTTTTTTTTGTGCATCAAGGGTTTCATTTCCTATCATTTCCTCAGTTTCTGCATCATCATTATGTTCCTCCTAAGCGCTAGCATCGGCCCTGGGACCATCAACAACAGGTTGAGAAATTTGTTGTATCTCAACATTGGGACCAGCAGAAAC
The DNA here is from genome assembly GCA_963277665.1 of Viscum album. Lineage (NCBI taxonomy): Eukaryota > Viridiplantae > Streptophyta > Magnoliopsida > Santalales > Viscaceae > Viscum > Viscum album. Next base: position 1,443,299,713 of record OY728165.1, on the reverse strand, counting down.
AGGTTAAAAAACCTGTTTTACCTCAGTAGTGGGACCAGCTGCAATAGGTTGAGAGACCTATTGTACCTCAACAGTGGGACCAGCTGCAACTAGTTGAGAAACCTATTGTGTCTCAGGATAGGGTACATCAACAGGTGGAGAAGTCATTATCTACTGAAGTTGTTTAACATTTAATTTCGATCACATAAAAGATGCAGAGAATAGATAATAACATAATGTAACACAATCTATATTACAATAAAAAATAACCTAATTATTGAACTCTCTTTTTTTAAAGGCTGAAGGGATTTTACCCCCATATCGACTATCCATATCCCTTCATTGTGGTCTCTTATGACATACAAAATTTTATCTACATTGGGACAACATTGAAATTATTGTGATGTCCCAATTAAAGGGTCATCCTCTGTTTAATTTTCATCTAACCCTTCAGTTTTTTTGGTTGATAACAGAATAATGGACCAGTTTTGGTTTGTAGGATCTGGAATATAAAATACCGGCACTGCCTGTGATGCCATTATAAACGGTTCATCTTTCTCCTCTTCCTTACTGAAATCAACTTTCATGAATCCCAATTCATCTATTTTAAAAGCACTCCTGTTATCAACCAACATTCATTGAACATTCGGAACGTGGAGTTCCATATAATCCAACTCCCATATTTGTTTGATGATGCCAAACTATAACATATTCGCATAAATTGGATTTCTATCCTTAGAACCATAAACATGCATCGCTTCAGCCACAAGTGTAACCCCACTATTCTGCATGGCACTGTCTTCATCATGTTCATTAGTATAAAATGTATAACCATTAACTACATAAGAAATGTTAGATAATACATACAAACTTGGTCCTCTGGCTAGCCATCAAAGTTGTTCAGAAATTGAATTTGGATTTTCATCTGACTTCTTTAAAATATGGTTCCAAAACCATCCTATAAATTGTTGGTTATGTGTATATGATATCTACATTTCATCCCTATATGAATTCCAATGCCTAAGAATTTCATTGTGTGTTTCAACATAAGTTTCAACATCAAAACTGTTATGAAAAACATAAAGGTGAGCCTTCTCCCGATCTGTAATATTGATTGTGACAACATGTCTTCCATAAATTCCTTCACCCTCAAGATGCTCAGTGTGACAAGATTTTGGTAGGCCAGTGCTTTACACACTAGAAATTTATTCGGTACAGAATTCAATGGATTCCTCAACTATATATCGCTCAGTAATACAACCCTCTAGCCGACTTCGATTTTGGACATACCCTTTCAAAATATTCATATATTTTTCAATGGGGTACATCCATCTGTAATGTACAGGACCACATAGTTGAATCTCTCTCACCAAGTGGACCATCAAATGAACCATCATATCAAAAAATTAAGGTGGGAAAAATATTTCTAATTCAAATAATATGACGGAAATTTCTCTTTCCATAGTTGTCAATTTTTCCGGGTCTATAAATTTGTTGCATATATCATTGAAGAAGAAACATAGTTTCGTTAATGTATGGAAAACATTCTTAGGAAAAATGCAACGTAAAGCAATAAAAATGAGATCTTGCATCAAAACCTAGAATTCATGTTATTTCAGACCTTTTAACATCAAATCGCTCATTGACATGAGGTTCATAATATTTGACGAATACCCCTCTGGAATCATTACTTCATTCAAGAAGTTGGAAAACTCATATCTCCCCGTCCTGGAATGAGTGTAAGAAGGAGGAGGAAGAAATGTTCATTTTTCACCCTTCACTGGTGCCAACTCTTCTCGTATTACCATCTCAACCATGTCCAACCTAGCCATAATTCCATATTTTCTTTTTCCAGGTGTATTTAGAAATGTGCCGATGACACTATCAAATAAATTTTTTCCTACATGAATAACATCAAGAAAATGTCTGACATACAGACAATTCCAGTATTGTAATTTAAAATTACTGATCTCGTTTTCCAAACAATTTTCGTAAAGTTTTCCAAATCTGATTTACCCAAAGTAATGTCCATATTTTTAACCTCCTCAAAAAATTGATTGACTGTTAGTGGAGGCGGTGTTGTACGTTTTTCTGAACTTCCGTCGAATGATGTCATCCAAGATCGGTACTTATGTCATTGGGGTAGAAATTTGTGATGATCTAGAAACACATTTTTTTATGAATGTTTCAACCAAATTGATTGTGTACATTGTTCGCAAGCAGGACACGCTTGATTACCTTTAATGCTATATCCTGAAAAATTTTCATAAGATGGGATGTCATTTATTGTTCCGTAAAACATGGCTCTTAAAGTGAAATCTTATTTTTTGAAAGAATAATACAATGTAACACTTGAATCCCACAATAATTTCAAATCTTCGATCCACAGAGCTAAATAAACATCAATATCATTACCCGGTTGTTTTGGTCTAGATATAAGCATTGATAACATGATGTATTTTTGTTTCATGCATAACCACCATGGTAAATTATAATTTACCAAAATAACCAGCCATGTACTTTGAATGTTTCTTTGAAAACCAAAAGGATTCACTCAATCTATAGATAAGGCAAGATGAAGGTTTCTCGACTCGTTTCCAAATTCACTATACTCATGATCAATTCTCTTCCACTTAGGAGAGTCTACCTGGTGACGTAGTATCCCATCTTTAATTCTTGTATCTACATTCCATGCCAATTTTCCTGAAGTCTCCTCACTTCTATATAAGTTCCTAAACCTTGGAATGATTGGAAAGTATCATACAAATTTAGTAGGACTGAATTCATCTTTCTTGTATTAAGAAGCACCACATATTGAGAATTCATTAAGTGATTTGTGGTCCTTGTGAAACCATATACAGTCATTTGGGCATGTGTGTGTTCTTTCATAGATTATACACATCAAGCATATCATTCGTTTGGAGTCATATGTTCGGCACGAGAGATCATTATCTTCTTGGGGCATGTCATTTAGGAGAGAAAGTAGTTCCATAAAACTAGCATCACTCCACCCGTTGTCTGCTTTCAAATTATACAGCTTCAGTACAGCTGACAGTGCTGTTTATTTAGTGCAACCAGCATACAATGGCATCTTTGCACAAATTTTTAACTTCTCAAACAATTTTGGGAAATCACGAAGTTCATCTTCCATGGTTCCTCTCATTTCCTCAATATTATATTCATCATCATTCACATATGTAATCACATCCTCCATATGGTCATCATCATTGTTCATGCTTGTAATCGTATCATATGATCCATAAAACACAGTTTTATCCCATCCACTACCTACATTCATTGTTTCCCGGTGTTTATTCCAACATGTATAACTCTGATCAATTCCATGATAGATCTTGTGTTCTTCCAACTCCTCTAGACTAATTATTTTTTGAATAACAATAGTGTAAACATGTGTAAAAAATTTGAGAAGGGTCACATGAATGATCTTTTGCAAACTTGATAAACTCTTTCATGCCTTCTTCTTACTATTTTGTTAATCGATTGGCATTCATCCATTCATTATTTATATTCATCCTATTTTAAATACAAAGGATGGTTATATAGGTTAGGGGAGGAGTAATATGAGTATAATTTAGATAAAAAAACAAGATACTTCAAAAATGGTGGGGGTGTGCTCGTTAATAGAAAATCTTGGGTGGTTCATGGGATTCATCCATTCTCTTCCTCTCTTCGATCCCCCTGGTGAGGGGTGGTTATTGGGAGTTGTTTATAGTGCTTTAGTGAGTTCTTACCTCATACTTCCTCCATTACTATTTTAATTTATTTCCATATGATTTGGGATGATTTTAACAAGGATTTTTGTGATGATTTCACTATATCATCTTCAAATCAATTCAGATGATGTTGATTTTGTTTGTATTTGCTAGAGGTTATCCTCATTTGATGAACGTACCATTTTTTGTGTGGTTTGGGTGGTGTTGTGTTTCCCAGTGAGTTTTTAAAAGATTGTTCCTAATTATATTAAGGTGAATAATTAATTATAAGTTTCTATAATTAATTATTTGGGTATTGTGCCTTGAGATTGGGTCTCAATCATTGGTACAAGTTTAGATAAGGCATGTATAATATTGGTTGAGGATGAGTTGATCTTGGTGAGGGGATTACTGCATTTTTTGAGGTAGGTGGACCCTATAATTAAAAAACATGTTCCAATATATACATGATTTTGCATTCATTCATCAAAATATGTGTTCCTATGAAAGGGATCGAAATCAAGAGAAACCTAGGTAAATAAATAGTGTGTTTTGATCCACCAAGAGATAGAGTGTGGGTTCTATTGAATGTTTGGGATTTTATGATCATCCAGAGATTATGTCTCCATGGAGGTGAGGTTTCTAGTTGTGTTTATGAGAGGATCAGTTTTGGTATGAGATTTTTATAGCCTTGTTAGGTTTTCTAAATCTATTTGAGTAGGTATTAGAGTCTTAGGGTTATAAAAGATGAATAATATAGTTTTTTTATCTCACGTATGATGGGGAACACCATCTTAAGTATATATAAGAGTCATGGTGTGTGTGATGAGTAGGATATTCCATATACGGATAGGTGAAGTGTGACATAGAGTAATTCTTCCTTATAATTGTATTAAGAGATCTCCAAGGGGAGATATGATATGGTACCTAAGTGAGGTTCATAGTAATAGTCTGGAAGACTTAGCACAGGGTATCTAAGCCTCTTAGTGTGATGTTCATAGGATGGTAATTATTTAGTTTTAATGAGTTTAAATGTGGGAATTCGAAGATGATAGAGACTAGACTATCGAGGACTAGATCACGTATAGCATGTGGGTTGTGACATTACTATATACAGATGAGTGTGTGTTGGTATCAATCGGTAGTGATGTGTTAGATTTATATAACCTAGTAGATTCCCTTATAAGAGGAATTAGAATGTTGATAGTTTGGGAATAATATTCATGTATAACAAAGACTGTTTTAAGGAGATTATTATCCAAGGCTAAATGGATGGTGACTTTTATCATTCATGGTCAGAACGACTAAGAGATTACGGCTTCATATGACTTTCACCTAGTTGAAGTATGATCATCCATGGGGCCCACCTATTTATGATGTGGTTTAGCTAGTACGAGATTTTGGCTATCTGGATACCCTTCGTAGTATACTATTTATATGTTTTGTGGAATGAGACAATATGGATGGCCTTTATTTAACTGATAAGGTGTTGGTACGACCCTACTTTGTGTGAGAAGGCATTGGTCAAAGGGGATTGGTGTGTGACTTCCATGGGATCCACCTATTATTGGTGCATTTTGACTTGTGATAGAGGTTGGATATTGTGATTCCATAATTAGATCATTTTTTATGATAATATGATCTGAGATATAGAAATGGGGATCACTTAGTATTGATTTGGATTAGTTTTGTGAGAGGTTGTCTATAGAGATTTTATCCTCAAATTGTTTTTTATGTGATGTGATGGTGAGACCCACCATAACTGAGAGGGGAGCATAAAATATTTTGTGGAATTAGAGGATATTTGAATCACACCCAATGTGAGATGTTGGTGGAACTATTATGTTATAAAAAAGGGTGTGATATTTAAATTGGTATACGACCCAACTCAGAGAGAATGGGTAGTTGGCAGGAACTGGTAGAAACCCTATTAATGTTCTTTTTTTTAACCCAAGGTCAATAGTGTAAAATATAGTGTACAATATAGAACATACTAAACATATGTCTCATACCTTTGGCATGCCTCATATGATAAAATGAATTCACCAACACGGAAAGTTCAAAACCTACCTAGCCTAACCATGGGATAGTATCCAAAATCAGAAAAAAGATCCATAATAAGGGCCGCTAGATGGAGTGAATTGTTAATCTAGTGTAACAACCTTTCATAAAAAATACTCTCTCAATTCAGGTTTCTATCACAAGGCTATAGTGGGGAGAGCTAATCAAGGTCAAACAAGTAACCAACCACATATACCTGTGTCACACACAAAAACATCACACACATGAATAATGACAAATCATAATTAATATCAATATTGACAATAAATGAAAACATAATTAATTCAAGCAAGTTCAATTTTACTCACCTTAAGGAGGAGGACCCGGTGGTGGCGGTGGAGGAGGCGTCAATAGCGGAGGCAGGGTGGAGGCAGCGGATGCGGTGGAGGAAGTGGAGGTAGTGGAGGCAGTGGAGGCATTGGAGGCAGCTCGAAGGCAGCAGAGGCAGTGGAGTAGGTAGAGGAGGAGGAGGTGGCTGAGGTGGAGGAGGAGGAGGAGGAGGAGGCCACGGTAGAGGAGGAGGCCGCGATGGAGGAGGAGGAGGAGGAGAAGTAGGCGTTGGAGGAGGAGAATGAGGCGGAGGCTGTGGCAGAGGAGGAGGAGAAGGAGGCAGCGGCAGAGAGGAGGCAGCGACAGAGGCGTACGGTAGGGATTCTATGAGAGCTTGATAGGGTGCGGGGAGGACCAGCCGCGACAAGAGGAGGATGAGGAAATGTAGGCACCGAACGAGGAGAATGAGGCGGCAGTCGCGACAGAGGAGGAGGAGAATGAGGGAGCAGCAGAGAGGAGGCAGTGGCGTAGGTTCATGTTAGGGCTTCCGTGAGAGCTTGACATGGTGCGAGGAGGAGGAGGAGGACCGGGTAGAATTTATAAATCCCATGAGGACCTTTATCAGCGCTAGTAAAAAGCACTGATAAAGGGGGTCTTTATCATCACTAAAATGAAAAGTGATGATAAAGATCCCCTTTATCAGTGATTTTTTAGCACTGATAAAGGTAAGACTTTATCGGCGCTTTTGTAGCATTGATAAAGGGTGTCTTTATCAGCGGTTTTCATTTTAGCGCTGATAAATCCATATTTTATAAGCGATAATAAAAGTGCTGATAAAATAATAATTTTAATAATTTTTTTATATTATTATATATTAATTTAAAATGATATTTATGATATATATATATATTAATAATTATAACTCTAAATAAAAGTATCTTTATTTATACTTATAAAATTATAAGAAATACAGTTATTATATTTAGAATCATATAAATATATAAAATAAATATATTAATTATAAATATTTAAAAGATTACAAATATATTAAATATATATATTTTATTATAATTATAAATAAAAATGTATTTTAAAGGTATATTTATATATAAATCATTGAAAATATAATAAAATATATATTTATTTTTTAAATATAATGTAATTTTAATTATAAGTGTACATTTTTTATAACATATATATTATATGGGTAACATAATGAATTATAAAACAATAACACATCAAAGTGATATGTAATTATAATCTATAAATGAACATTATTCATGCACATATAGTATCACATAACATATACACACGATAAATTAATTAAGCCCAGTTCATCAGAAAACACACACATATTCAATAACATTAATTATACATATATATTAAAAAGTATTATATATTAAAAAATAAAACAAATACATTGAATATAAAGAAATATAATAAATATATATATTAAATATAATTAATTAATAAATCTAATAAATATAATCAATTAATAAATCTAATAAATCTTATAAATGTAATAAATATATTTATTATTAATCTTATAATTATTTAATTATATATATATATATATTTAGTTATAACATGTGTTTTTTATTTAATGTAGATAATAAACATTATTTTTTAATATAAATATAATAATTTAATATGAAGTAATGCACGGATAAATGTAACCTTTATCAATGCTAGGAAAAGCGCTGATAATGGGATAAATAATGTGATGATAAATGTATCATTTATCTGCGGCAAAAAAAGCGCTGATAAAAGGTACACCTTTATAAGCGCTTATTTTATAACTAATAAAAGATATATTTATCAGTGCTTTTATCTAGCTCTGATAATGTCCTACCCCTTTATCATTGCTTTTCCCTTAGCACTCGTAAAGGAAGGTGCCTACCTTGCCCAGTTTTGTGGTAGTGAATTATTTATAATTCAGTTACTATTTATTAATGCTTCCTCCTTTTTTAACCCTTAATGATAATTTTATCTCACCCCTTTCATTTGTTTACCTTTAACAAGTTATTAAGAGGACACTATTTATGGAGTCATATGGATGCAATTTTCTTGTTATGTATTGTGTTTTGTAACCTTTTCAAACGTAATTTGAGTTACATATATGTATCTAGTTTTTTGAAGAAAATTAAACTGATTGCTCCTTCAGGATTTATTTCCTTCTAACCATGCCAATATAACAAGTAGTGCACCGACTCTAGTCTAGAGGGGTAGAAGTGTTACAATTGGTATTATATGGAGTTATGTAGTAAACAAGGAATATAGAGTAGAAAATGTATATTAGGGAACAAATCCCTAAGGTAATATTTGTGGATAAACATACAAGAACATCCTGGTATTTTGGTATTGAATAGATTAAGTGAATATTACTTAAAATTACATCCCATTCTGGATACAAACAGGTATTGGTGGATTTGGCACAGATGTACATAAGAGTGAAATATTTGACAAATAGTTTTGCGCTTGACCTGAGGCATCATGGTACTTGACAATTGGCCTTGATGCACTCTATGTATTGAATATCCTGAGAGATATTCTTAGAATAATTTACATTTTATTTTCAAGCCATAATGAAGGATTTTAATGTTATATTTTCCTCATAGATACCATGTTTATTTGATTATTTATGCATAAGATTTCAAATTTTCAATGAACTTTTCTAGTTGATATTATAATTTATGATTCACAACATTACCTACAGTATGCCATTATGTATAAATGTTTCCTAATGGAAGAAGTTGAATCAATACTCGTGGAAAATTTTGGTATTTCCCAATGGTAAAGTCAAAATGTTCAATGTTGGAAGAGATTAGATCATGACCATATTGGGACAACTTACACAGGTTGTGGTGAATAACTATGATACACCTATTTTGGATTATTTCATGTGGTAGAAGGCCCTATATTCTAGTGGGACTACTAATCCAGTGTATGCTGAGTAGTGGATCATGTCTCTGGAAAAGATATTCAGGGAATTAAGATGCAATGAAAATGAAAAGGTATCATTGGAATTGTATTGACTCAAGGGTGGCATTGATCAATGGTGACCCTTGATCCATAATACCACATAGGAAGAAGAGATAGAATATATTTAATGGAATAATTTTATGGGAATATTCATTGACAAATATTTCCCTCATGAGGAGCAAACAAAAATGAAGAGTAAATTTTGGGGCTGGAATCAAAGGGAAGAAGACAGCGTTGCTGGGTATAAGGCCACCATTACAAGACTAAAAATGTAGGCCATTGATTATGTATGTGACACGGAAGACAATATTGATCATTTATTTTTTTTTTATTAATCTATGTCTTTGAAGGGTACTAGATTGTTAATCCTTTTCGTCATATGATGAAATTGTATTAAGCACCATCATAACAGAGAGGGAGGTTTCAAGATAAAATTTTTTCAATGGAAAACATGATAAGTAGAGGTACTCTGATAAACATGGAAAAGGTGGATCACCAAAAAATAAAAAGGTAATGAATCAATTCTCGTTATGCACGAACTATGGAAATAATCATCCTGGAAAATGCTTAAAATGCATGGGAGTCTGCTATAAGTGTAGAGAAAAGGGACATAGATCCAGTGAAAGAAAGGGGAAGAAACAATTCAATTATATGAAATGATATAATTGTACAGATATGGGACACTATGCAAATGAGTTTCATATGTTCCAATGAAACATTCCTAAAAAATTCCATGAGAGAATGGAAGAGCTTATGATATTACAATAGCAGAGGTTTATGCTCTTAATGATGTGGTGGAAGGTACTATAATTATTTCATCAAACATATCCAACACTTTATTTGATTTTGGATCATCTCATTCATTTATATCTTCCCAGTTTTCCATGAAAATTAAAAAAATTTAATTTTATTTAATAAAGGATTTATTAGTCAAAACTCTAAGGGGATGAATCATTGCAACAAAAGCATGTATTCTAGTCCCCCTCATGACACATAAACATTCTTTAGTTGATAACATTATCATCATAATAGTGACTGACTTTGATATAATTATCTGTATGAATTGGATATCAAATAGTGATGTGAAGATTTATTGCTAGAAAAAGGAAGTGACAATTTTGAAAAATTTTGTATAATCTCTTATCTTTAGAGCAACAACCTCACCATATGATTCTAATCTAGACACACCCAAAGTATCTCTACTGAATGGAATTGTTAGAGGGAAAGAGAACCCAATATCTATCTATAAATAATGAAATCTAAAAATCTAATATGCGTATATAGTGCACGAATACATTGATGTATTTCCGAAGGATTTACCTAGAAATCATTGAGAGTAGAAAATTGAGTTTTCTATTGACATAATTCATGGTGAAATACCTATATCAAATACTCCCTATAGAATGGACACTGAAGAGTTATTGGAGGTAAATAAACAAAAAGAGGTGTTGAGTGACAATTGATTTTTTCAACTTAGTGTTTCTTTATTGGGATCCCTGGTCCACTTTTTTTAAAAAAGATGGATCCACAAGGATATGCATTGATTAGAGGGAAATAATATCCATTACCAGAAAGAATAAGTATCCTCTGACCCAAATTAATTATTTATTTGATCAAAAGTATAGAGACAAAATATGTTTCAAAGATCGAAATTTGATCTAGATATCATCAGCTGCATTTGAGGAAGGAAGATATTCATAACGCAACATTTTTAACCAGGTATGGGCATTAAGAGTTAACAGTGATTCCTTTTGGACAGACTAATACACCCTATGATTTCATAGATTTAATTATTAGAGTTTTAAATTAATATATTGATAACATTGTTGTGTTATTCATCAATTATATCCTAGTGAACTCATAAAGCTATGAATTCCATGAGAATCACTTGAAGATTATTCTGAAAACACTTAGAATAAAAAAAATATAAGAGAAGTTTAGAAAGTACAAATTCTAAATTTGATGATTTATCTTTTCTAGGCCATATTATCTCTACGGCTGGAATCTTAGTTGATTATGGGAATAAAAAAGAAATCTAGTAAGGTCCCAAGCCAATGAACATAAATGAGTTTCATATTTTTATTGGAAAAGTAGGTTACTATCGACATTTCGTTCAAAATTTCGCTCAAATGGTTAACCTGCTAACCAAGCTCACATGTAAAAGAGTTATGTTTGTGTGGTCAAAAGAATGTAAAAATGCTTTGAATAATTGAAAAGAAGGCTGTTCAATAATCAAAATTTGACTCTTCCATCTGTAAATGATGGATTTGTAATATATAGTGACACCTAAAAGAATCGGTTGGGTTGTATCCTTATGAAAAATGATAATGTTTTTTCTTATGCATCAAGGTAGTTGAATACTTCTGAGAAATGTAATCCAACACTTTATCATGAGTTACAAGATATAATATTTTCTCTAAATATATGGATATATTATCTTTATGTTGAAAATGTTAGATATACATAGATCAAAATACTTTGAAATACATTTTCAAACAAAAATAACTCTACGTGAGGATAAAGAGATGGATCGGGTTAGTGAAAGATTACAATTATCCAATACGCTACCACCCAAGAAAGGAAAATAAGGCGGCAGATGCATTAATCATGAAAGGTCAGAGAATTCTTATTTAAATGAATATTGAGAGATATCCTATATTCAGGGATATACTTAAGATGGTTATGGGAATTGTTAAAGAAGGGGAAACAACATTCCTCTTTATGATTATTTCTAAACCATCTTTACTAGAGAAGATAAAATTCTCTCAATCTAATGTTGATAATCTACACAAGAAAATTATTATTGTTCGGGATGGGAGATTGGAAGACTTTGTGTATATTGTTAGAGTTTTGATGTTTGTGAATATTTTATGCATTCCATCAGTACCTGAGCTAAAAATGGAACTATTAGACGATTCTCATAGCTCATATTTATCTATACATCCTAGTAGCACAAATATGTATAGAGATCTAAAGGTATATTTCTGGTGGAATAATATTTAGTGGGAATTTTCTGACTACGTTCCAAGGTGTCTAGTTTTTCAACAAGTTATGGAAGAGAGATAACATCCTAGAAGAGTGATGTGAACTTTACCTATTTCTATGTGGATGTGGGATAACATTATAATGGATTTTTTCACCAGACTACCGAGGAAACCTAGAAGGAATGCTGTAATATGGGTAATTGTTGATCACCTCACAAAATCATCACATTTCCTTCCTATAATAGAGGATTTACCGGTTGAGCACCTTGAAATTATTTATATTAATGATTTTTTAAGACATTATGGTGCAACTCTATCAATTGAGTCTGATCAAGATCCTCGATTTACATCAAAATTAAAGAAAAGTCTCCAGAAGGATTTGAATAATGAACATCGTAACAGTACTTCTTATCCCCCCCAAACTGACTGATAGTCTAAAAAGACTATTCAAACTCTAGAACACATGCTAAGGTCATGATATCTTGACATCAAAGGAATGTGGGATCAATATATTCCTTTTGTGGAACGTGCATCCAACAATTGTTTCCATTATACTATTCAAATGGATCTATATAAAACATTTTATGGAAATATATGTCAAACTCCAACTTTTTGGGATGAAGTTGGTGAGTGGAAACATATAGGCCCATATCCTATTATAGAGACCATGACAAAGTTGAAGAAAATCTAATCCCATATTAAAGAATATAATAGTGCGCATAAGAGTTATCCCGACAACTGGAGAAATGATTTTGAATTCTAAGAGGGAGATCATGTCTTTCTAAAAGTATATCTAGGGAAGGGTGTCTTAGAGTTCAGTATGAAAGGGAAACTGATCCCCAGGTACATTAGACCACTTGAAATTATAGAAAGAATTGGAGCTGTAGCTTACCATTTAGCAATGCCTCCAAGTCTCTCCAATGTTCATGATGTGTTCCCTATGTCATTACTTGAGAAATACATTCCAGACCCTATGCATATACTCACCTATAAATAATTAGAACTAGAAACTGATTTTTCAACCTGTGAAGTGCATGTCGGGATCCTTGGCACAATGGAGTAGGTATTTGGAAATCAGACGACTCATCTAGTAAAGTTTCTTTGAAAAAACCATAATATAGAGGAAGAAACTTTGGAACCTGAGTATGTTATAAAGAAGAACCAAACACCCCATTTTGGTGGGATTTATACATAAAATTTCTGGGGAAATTTTTTGAATGAGGTAATAATAAAACACCCTAAACATTTTATGGTATGTTTCTCTTAAATAAATTCAATTCATAGACTATATTTCAAAAAACAATGTCTTCCTTTAAAAAGACACTTGGTTATTTAGGAGATATTCAAAACGAAGCCAATAGACATAAATTTTCTACTTCTATGTTTTGAATTTTAAAAAATAGTCATCTAGAGTTATGACCTATACGTCATTTGGAGTCTGATAGAACCAACTTGATTTTTCTATGAATAGTAACATAACCTTAAGAATAGTAATATTACCATTATGAATAGTAAATCGTGATAATATTTTATTTCTTTAAGGTAATAATATAATAAAATCTTAATTAATTTTTCAATGTGATATATAACAAATTATACCTTTAAAATTTTAATTTTTTAAATTTAATATGATTTTATTTAAAATTTAAATTAATAATATTTAGAAAATTAGTTTTGAAAAATATTGTTAATTTTTTAATTATAAACATTGATAAATGGTTAGGGTGAATATTTCTGATTTTTTTGAAATTCTAGAATTTTTTATGAATAGTGAAATACGGTAAAATATTGTATATTCAAATTATCAATAAAAACACTATTTATGACATCATAAGTGATTTAACACCACCTGGTTCATACTCACATGAAATTATTACTATTTTAGGACACATGAATAAATATTATTCATAGTCATTAGCAAAAATATTATAATAATGATTAAAATAATGAAAAATACTTCCCCTCCTCCACTATAAATCCTACCCTCATTCCCCTCTTCCTCCCAAACCTCTCAAGCCACAAGATTTACCTAAATTCATCCAAATAATATTACCAAGACCTCTTAACCATGTCTTAGAGATTATGGTCTCCCAAAAAGGCCAAAAACAAAGGCCTTAAGAAGGATCTCAAGGAGAAGAGATCAAGAGGTTAACATCCTCTTTAGTTTTCTTTCTTTTCATTCATTTTAAGTTATCATTTTTAAATTTCATTTTGCTTATGTTGGGATATGAAATTCCATATCCCCCATAATTTATATATTATTTATGATTTATTATATACATCCTTTAACTCATTAAACTATTTTTTGAAATTTTAAGTGACACCGTTACGCCGCCAAATTTTCTAGAGAGATCCCTCCATTAATTTTCTATTCTGAGTTCCTTTATTTTATAATTCCTTCATCATATCCCCTCATAAAAATTATATGATAATTCAAGTACCATACATTAACTGGTATTATATTATTTTAATGTAATATTTCATAATCCTCTCTTTCTACTCCAACTATACTAAAAATGATAACACCATCCGAGATATGCTGATTAATCACATTAAAGGAAGAAGAGTTCTCAATTTTGGTTACCATAATCAATAATGGTATTAAAATAAATTTAACCATTGAACTAGAGAAGAATATATTTATTTAATTTCATTAATTTTCTTGAATCACATCAAACTCATAATATGGAATAATAATACAAAACAAGTTCACTGTGCACAAAACCGCCAAGCTAAATCCAAGCGTTTATCAATAACTTTTAACTAATGATTCATCCCCAAGTATATAACCTAGAATCATTATAAGATAATTTATATCTCTTTAATTCCACTAATAATATATATTAACAATTCTATATGTTTAAAGACATTTCAATTGAACTTCCATTCATGAATACAAGTAAACGAATCATGAAAACCACAGAAGAAAATGCTTCCAAAACAATAAAATTGAACCTCTTAAACCCAAAAAAGGGGACATGAATGAACCTAATACAGTTATAATAAATCAATTAAATTTATATTTTATTTTAAAAATATTAATTAATGAAGCTAAATTTTATTATTTAGGTTATTAAAACAAACGAAGAAGAAACTCGGGCATAATGTAAGGGGTTTCTCATCTCACTTTCATTTCCATGAAATTTCCATTTTTCGTCACATATTTATTGTATGTGTAATATGTGTACTTATTTTTGAAATATATTATCATGATTATATATATATTCATGATATTTTTTGATTAATTTTTCCGTTACTAGTTTTTGTTTATATTACTCGATTGATTACTTTGTGGTAAGAGACTTTGTCTCAATTTTCCCATTTCATTGTGACATACTTTTTATTATGGACCTAATATTTCATATGTAGTGTACCTACTGCTAATTTAAGGTCACTATTCTTTTTAAATTATATTTTTATTGAATATCCATATTCTCATATCGTGGATATGATTATTTTCTAAGTCGTGTACTATTTTACATACAGTGTTTATTTGGAATGTTGTTTTGACTATGGAAATATTGATTATTTCGTATCCTCTACTCTATAAAGATATTTAAAAGAAATATTTCTCTTGTATTAAATTAATGTATAAAAATGATTTTGAATTTAAGGGTCCAGTGGGGCACACTATATCCCCTTGATGTATTGACAGTTTTCATGAGACAAATTAGTTGGTGACAAATCCTTTATGTTTCTTTCAAAAAATCAGACAGATTTTTACCCATGGACATAAACCGTTTTAACGATATTATGGTATCTTATTCTAGATACATGACATAAAATTAATAAAAATTCTATTTATTCATTATCAGCTATTACTATTTGTGAGGTTTTCACTACGACAAAATATAAGGATGTAGTTTCATTCTCAATTTATTAATGGTTTGAGTTTTTCATTTATTCACCATGCCATATTGATAATGCCAAATTGTTTATGATTCAGTTATTATTGATTCATGATTCCACC
The DNA here is from genome assembly GCA_963277665.1 of Viscum album. Lineage (NCBI taxonomy): Eukaryota > Viridiplantae > Streptophyta > Magnoliopsida > Santalales > Viscaceae > Viscum > Viscum album. The sequence goes on along the minus strand of OY728165.1, from coordinate 1,443,283,754 downwards.
ATTTGTAACCATAACTGATTATATGAACTCACCCCTTTCATCAGTTTACCTTCAACAGGTTATGAAGATGATACTATTTATTTAGTTCTAAGGATGTAGTATTTAGTTTTCCTATTGTATAATATTTTGTATCCTTTTATAATGTAATTTGAGTTAAATCTATGTATCTAGTTTCTTCAAGACTACTAAACTGATTGTTCCATAGGGATTTTTTTAATTCTAACCTTTCCAATATAACATGTAATTCACTGACTCTATTATAGAGGGGTTGGGGTGTTATAGTTGGTATTAGACAAAGTTTTGTAGATAACATGGAAACTAGAGTAGGAATGTTATAGTATTGAACAAAGCTCAATGGACGTATTTAAGGATAAACATGCAAGAATGTACATGTATTTTGGTAATGAATATATTATTTGAATTTTTATATCAAATACATCCCTACCTGGATACAAACAGGTTGAGGTGGCTCTGACATAGATGTACCTATGAGTGAAAGCTCCAAAAATGAGTTTCAGGCTTGAACCAGGGTATCCTGGTACACGAAAACAGTCTATACATCACTCATGGTATTAACACTCCAGTGGGATATTTTTTAGTATAATTCAAATTTTCTTTACAATCCATTATGAAGGGTTTTAATGTAAAATATTTCCCAGAGAAACCATGTCTATGAGATTATCTATGCATAGGATTTCAATTTTTTCTAAGTACATTGCCAGTCAAGATTATAAATTATAATTCATAACCTAACCTAGTGCATTCCATTATTTAGAAATGGTTCTTAATTAATGTAGGGGGACCAATACTTTTGGAAATGTAGGGATTTCCCCAATGAGAAAGTCAACACAGTCAATGTTGGAGAAGATAAGATCATGAAAATATTGGGACAACATACTCAGGTTGTGAAGAATGACCATGTTATGCCTACGTTGGATCGTTTCATGTAGCAAAATCCCCTATATTTTAGTGAGACTAGTAATCCAGTAGAAGTTGAGCAGTGGATCATGTCCCTTAGAAATATATTCATGGCAATTAGATGCAATGATAATGAAAAGGTGGTGATGGAAGTATATTTTCTCAAGGGTGACGTTGATCAATGGGGGTCCATTATCTAGAATACCATATAGGAATAAGAGATATAAGATATGGAATGGAGTAATTTCATGGAAATATTATTTGACAAATATTCCCCTCATGAGAAGCGAACCAAAATAAAGAGGAAATTTCTGGGGTTCGTGAAAAGGGATGAAGACAGTGTTCTTGGGTATGAGGCTACCTTTACAAGAATATCCAGGTATACCATAGATTAGGTAATTGACAGAGAAGGAAATATTGATCATTTCATTAATGGTGTTAATCCAATTCTTTTAAGCGAACCAACTTCTCAAACATTTTCATCATATGATGAAATTGTATTAAGTTCCATCAAAACAGATAGGTTGTTTTCTAGATAATATATTTTCAAGGTAATTTAAGATAATAAGAGGTACACTGATAATCATGGATAAGGTGAAGCACCAAAGAAGACCAAGGGAACTAAGAAATTCCCATTATGTGCAAACTGTAAAAATAATCAACGCTGAAAATTCTTGAAAGGAATTGGAGACTCCTATAAGTGCAGAGGGAAGGGTCGTCGATCTGACTAATGAATGGGGAAGAAACAATTCAATGATATTCAATGCTATAGCTGTAGATAGATGGGACACTATGAAAATGAGTTTCCTAAGTTCCAAAGAAACATTCCACATAAAAGTCCATGAGAGAAAAGGAGATCATTCGTGATTACAATAGCGTAGGTTGAAGTTCCTTATGATGTGGTGGCATGTACATTAATTTTTTCGTTGAACATAGTTAAAAAATTGTTTGATTTAGGATCATCACAATCATATATATCTTCCCAGTATTCCTAGGAAATTAGACATGTCCAATTTGATTTAATAATAGATTTATCAATCAAAACTCTTTGTGGATGCATCATTGCAACAATGGAATGTCCACAAGTCCCCCTCATAACACATAAATGCGGTTTATTTGCTAACCTTGTCATCTTTACAATGTTTGAATTTGATATAATTAATGGTATGAATTTGATGTCAAACTAAGATGCGGAGATTTATTTTAAGAAAAAAGGGAGTTATTATTTTTGAAAATGGTGTAGAATATCTTATCTTTAGATCAGAAAACACTACATCTAATTCCTATATAGACCCACTCCCAGTAGCTCTATTGAATGAAATTCATAGAGAGGAAGTGAACCCAATATCTATGTTTGAGGAAAGAAATATTCAAATTGAATATGTGCATATAGTGCAAGATTACATTGATGTATTTCTAGATGATTTACATGGACATCCCCCAGACCAGAAAATTGAGTTTTCCATTGACTTAATTCCTGGTGCAAGACCTATATCAAAGACACCTTATAGAATGGACTCTATGGAATTATTTGAGCTAAAGAAACAACTAGAGGAGTTGAGTGATAATGGATTTATTTGACCCAGTGTTTATATATGGGGTTAACTGCTCATGTCTATTAAGAATAAATATGGGTCCATGAGTATATGCATTAATTATAGTGAAATCAATGCTATTTGAATAAAGAATAAGTATCCCATGCCCTTGATTGATGATTTATTTGATCAAATTCATGGAGTTCAATAATTTTTTATGATTGTTCTTTGATCTTGATATCATCAGCTACATGTGAGGAAAAAAGATATTCCAAAGGCTGTATTTCGAACCAGGTAAGGGCATTAAGATTTTATAGTGATGCATTTCGGACTAACAAATATACCCTCTGTTTTCATGGATTTAATGATTAGAGTTTTCAAGGAATATCTTGATAACTTTATTATGGTATTAATCTATGATATACTAGTATAATAAATAATCTATGAAGACCATGAGAATCATTTGAGGATTATTTTGAAAACTCATAGAGTGTATAATTTATATGGGATGTTTAGCATGTTCAAATTATGGATTTAATCAGTTTCATTTCTATGAAATATTTTCTCTAAGGATGGAATCATAGTCGATCATGAGAAAACAAGTGAAATCAATGAATGGGTGAGGCCAACGAAGATAAATGGGGTGCACAGTTTTATTACCATAGAAGGTTACTATCAACGTTTCATTCAGAATTTCGCCTGACTGGCTAACCCACTAACCAAGCTCACACTTAAAGGAGTTACTTTTGTGTGGATGAAAGAATGTACAAAATACTTTAAAGAATTTATATAAAATATTGTAAATGCTCCAATTTTTACTCTCCCATATGGAAATGATGGATTCGTAATATATAGTGATGCCTCAAAGAATTGGTTGGGTTGCATCTTCATGAAAAATGGTGGCTTATGCATCAAGGAAGTTGAAGAATCCTGAGAAAAATTATCCAAAAAATTATCTTGAGTTTGGGAAATAATATTTTATCTGAAGAAAAAATGAAATTATCTTTAATATAAAAATGTGATATATAAAAAGATCACAAGAGTTTGAAACACATTTTCACACGAAATAAAGTCAACATGAGGCAAATTAGATGGCTTGCGTTACTCAAAGATTACGATTGTTCAATACACTACCACCCAGGGTAAGAAAATAAGGTGGAAGATGCATTAAGCTGGAAGGATCATGGAATTTTGACTCAAAAGAGGATTGATAGAGATCCTATATTCATGGATCTACAAAAGATGTATGTTGTAATTTTTAAGGAAGGGGAAACATCATTACTATTTCAAATGATTGCTAAACCATCTTTGTTAGGGAATATAAAAAGCTCTCAATCTGATGATTAAAATCTACAAAAGAAAATTATTGCTGTTAAGGATGGGATATTGGAAGACTTTGTGCGTGAGAAAGGAGTTATGAGTTTTGGGAAGAGGTTATGCATTCCATCAGTACCTGATCTGAAAATGGAACTATTATATGATGCTCATATCTCAAATTTCTCTATACACCGAGGTATCAAAATAATGTATAGAGATATGAAGGAATATATTTGGTGGGATAATATAAAGTAGTATATTGATGACTACAGGTCAAGGTGTCTAGTTTGTCAATAAGTTAAGGAATTGAGACCACATTCTAGAGGAGTGATGCATCCTCTACCTATTCCCATGTAGATGTGGGATAAAATGACATTGAATTTAGTCACTAGACTACTGAGAACACCTAGAAGGAATGATGCAATATGGGTAATTGTTGACCATCTCGCAAAATTATATCATTTTCTTCCTAAAAGAGAGGATTTTCCACTTTAGTGCCTATAAATACATTATATTAATGAAGTTTTAAGGCTTCATGGTGTACCTCTACCGATTGTTTCCAATTAAGATCCCCGGTTTACATCAAAATTCTGTAAAGGTCTCTAGAAGGGTTTGAATAATGAGCATTGTATGAGTACTGCTAATCACTCCCAAACCAATAGATAGTCTGAATGAACTATTAAAACACCAGAAGAAATTCTTAGGTCATGCTCTCTTGACTTACAAAGTATGTGGGATCAATACATTCCTTTGTTATAATTCTCCTACAATAATTGTTTCCATTCTACTATTCAATTGGCTCCATATGAAGAATTATATTTAAAGAGATGTTGAAATCCAACTTGTTAGGATGAAGTTGGTGAGAGGAAACTAATAGGCCCCGAACATACTGAAGATACCATGACAAAGGTGAAGAAAATCCAAGCCCATATTAAATCATTCCAAAGTTGGAAAAAGATTTATTCTGAAAACTGGAGAAAAGATTTGAAATTCCAAGTGGGAGATCGTGTCATTATGAATGTATCTCTATGGAAGGTTGTGTTAAGATTTGGTATTAAAGGGGAACTAAGTCCCATGTACATTAGACCATTTGAAATTTTGGAGAGAATCATAGATATAGATTACCATTTTGAAATGCCTCTAACTCTCTTCAAAGTTTATGATGTGTTACATGTGTCATTGTTAATGAAATAATTGTCAGACCCAAATCATGTACTCCCCTATGATGAAATATAATAGTATCTTGATTTCTTATACTGTGAAGAGCCTATCGAGATCCTTGACACATGGAAGATGGTATTGAAAAATCAGACGACTCATCTAGTAAAGGTTCTCTAGAAAAACAATAATATGGAGGAAGAAACATGGTAACCCGATGATGTTATGAAGAGGAACCACTCAAATTTTTTTATTGGGATTTATAAATTAAATTTTGAGGTTGAAATTTATAAAAGATTGAATAAGATAAAACCTCAAAAAATTTATACTTTTCCTCTCCTAAATATATTTTATTCAGAGCCTATATTTTTTAAAACATTCTGATCATTTTAAACAACACTTTTTTATTTAAGATATAGTCAAAACCTAGCTACTAAATAATAATATTCCACTTCTATGTTTTAAATTTCAAAAAACATTCATCTAGAGTTATGAACAGTAAGTAATTTAGAGTCTGATAGAACCAACATGATTTTTTGTTGAATGGTAACATACCCTTATGAAAGTAATATGAATAGTAATTTGACACTTATGAAAAGTAAACAATTATAATATTTTCTTTTCTTTTAGGTAATAAGATAATGAAATATTAATTAATTTTTCAATGTGATATAAAACTAATTATACCTTTATAAATGTTATTTTGCAAATTAACTATGATTTAATTTAAAATTTAAATAAATAATATTTAGAAAATTATTTTTGAAAAATAGAGTTTAGTTTTGAATTCTACGTATCAAAAAATTATCAGGGTGAGTTTTTTGTATTTTTTTGAAATAATTGAATTTTTTAATGAATAGTGAAATATGATAAAATACTGTATATTAAAATTATTAGTAAAATACACTATTTATGACATCATAAGTGATGTAATACTACTTTTTTAGAACTCACATGAAATTATTACTATTTGAGATCACATGAATTGTGATTATTCATAGTCGTGAAAAAAATGTTATAATAATGATTAAAATAATGAAAAATACATCCTCGCCTCCACTATAAATACCACTCACATTCCCCTCTTCCTCTCAAACCTCTAAATATTTGATCCATACCTAAAATATACCAAATATTCTTCCCAAGACCTCTTACCCACTTCCTAGAGCTTCTGGTATCACCAAAAGGCCAAAACCAATGGCCTTAAGAAGGATATCAAGGAGAAGCGATCAAGAGCTAAACATCCTGTTTAGTTTTCATTATATTCGTTCATTTTATGATATTATTAATACATTTAATATGTTTTTTTGGGATATGTCATTAAATATCCCCATTACTATCCATATTATGTTATTGTGTTGAGATACCCACTTTCTCTCATTAAATTACTTTATGAAATTTTATGTGACGCCATTAGGCTGCCGAATTTTCGTGAGAGATTTCTCAATTTTCTTCTATTTTGAGGTCATTTCTTTTATACTTATTTACTCATCTCCCCTTATCCAAATGATATGATAATTCCATTAACATACATGAAATATAATTATTTTATGGTGATAGAATATTTTATCACCATCTCTTTCCCCCTCCTCCTATACTAAAAATGAAAACATCGTCCAAGATGTGTTGAATTGTCACATTCAAGGATAACAAGTTATCAATTTTTGTTACCATGTTCAATTCAGGTCATTAAACAATTTTATTGTTGAACCAGATCATAATATATATTTTTTGTCTCATTAATGTTATGGAATCCCTACACACTCATAATATGGAATAATAATAAAAAACCAGTTCATTGTTCACAAAACCGCCAAGCTAAATCCAAGCGTTTATCAATAACATTTAACTAATGACTCATCCTAATGCATATAATGCAGAATAATTAAAAATTATTTATATAAATTTAATTTTACTAATAATATATATGAACAATTCTGGATTTTAAACCACATTTCATGGGAACATCATTTCATGAATACAAGTAAACGAATCATAAAAACCAAGGAATAAAATTCTCCCAAAACATTAAAATTGAACATCATAAACCCATAAAAGGCCATGAATGAACCTAATAAGGTTATAACAAATCAATTACATGTATAAATGGTTTTGGACATATTAATTAAAAATTCTATCTTTAATTATTCATGTCATTAAAACAAACGAAAAGAACACTCGATCATAAATTAAGGGGTTTCTCATCTCACTTTCATTTCCTTGTGATTTCCATTTTTTTCAATTATTTAATGTATGTAGTATATGTTTACAAAATTTTTATATATATTATCATGATTATCTATATATTAATGGGGTTTTGAGATTCATTTTCTGGCTACTATTTTTTGGTCATAGAACTCTAATGATTACATGGTGGTAAGGGACTTTGTCTCAATTTTCCCTTTTCATTGCGACTTAATTTGTATTGTGCACCTTATAATTCTTATGTGTTGTACCTAATAACCATTTGAGGTCTCTATTCATTTGAAATTATATTTTTATTAAATATCCATATTCCCAAATGATGGATATGATTATTTTCTTTGATGTATACCATTTTACATACATCGTTTATTTGGAATGATGTTTTAACAGTAAAAATATTGAGGAATATGTATCATCTACACTATACAGATACTGAAAAAGCATATTTATCTTGTATTGATTTAATGTATAAAAAATTATTTGGACTGTATTAGTGGCTGGGGGATGCTATACCCACTTGATGCATTGACAGGTCTGGTGAGAAAAATCAGTTCGGGACAAACCCTTCGAGTTTGCTTCCAAAAATCATATGGGTTTCTACCCACAAAAATAAATTGTTTTAAAGTTATTATGGTATAATGTGATAGATACCTGGCATCCAATTAATAATTATGCTCTTTATTCATTATCAGTTATTACTATACATGGGGTTTTCACTATACAAAAATATATGTATGTAGTTCCATTCATATTTTATTAATGGAATGAGTTTTTCATTTATTCACCATTCCATATTGATATTTAAAATTGTTTATGATTCAATTATTATTGATTCATGCTTCCACAATTTATATCCCTTATAGAGAATTTAAGCTCACCTATTTCATATTTTTACCTTAAACGGGTTATGAATAAGAGACTATTTATTGAGTTTTGTGGATGCAATTTTTAGTTTTTGGTATGTATTGTATTTTGTAACTGTATCCAATGTAATTGGAGTTACATCTATACATCTAGTTTCCTAAATACTATTAAACCAATTGTTCCATCAATATTTCATTCCTTCTTACCATTCTAATATAACAAGTAATTCTCTGACTCTCGTCTAGAGGGGTTGGGGTGTTACAGGTGTAATTTTCAAATTTATATTGAATGCTCTCAGAAATGAATGAATATGAAGATCCAGAGACCTATAGATCATTGTAATATTTTTAAACACCTCTAAAATACCTATCACCACTTATTTTAATGGTCCCACATAAACTGTAGTAGTAGAATATTTTATTCAATGGCCTTCTTTATATGATTATGCTGGATTCCAACCAGGGTATTGAATGTTGGATACACATTTGAATAATTCCCTTACTCATTACAATTAAACCATCATAATAGCAACATTTCATTACATTCGAAATCAACTCTTTTACATTCACATGAAATATGACAAATCTTTCCCCATCATAAGAACATACCAGTCATTCAGGGACATTATCTGGGATTCTTTTTTCCACTATTATCATAAGTTATAAATTTAGTTTTATTGAAACCAAAATTCATTGCTGAATTATTTTCTGTTTCTTTCTAACTAGAAGCCTTATTTTTCTTGATTTTATGAAATAAATGATCATCGAGAAACTCTGTTTATACATTCTCATCAGATCAGAAATGTTTCTAATAGATTTTTAAATTAAAAGAAAGTAATTCCCTTCGATATTTCTATAGAGACCTAGTTTTCTTTTTATAAGACACTGAAATATTTATACATCTATTTCCAGAGTTAGGTGCTGAGATGACATGAAATTAGGATGATTGATATACCTGGAATAAATTATATAAAAATATAATGTTATTTTATAATATTAATGAATCGAGAATGATATATCTTTAAAAATGTAGCTCAGATATAAAATCTGAGGACATAGTTGAGTCTGAAAGGCTGCATTTACACTAAGAAAGGCATAACTTTTGTTAGTTCAAGACATCTATGAAAAATTCCACCTTGGGGGAAATCATAATTAAAATAATTAATAATTATTATTTTATCTCAAAAATTACACCGAATAACTTTTGACTAGGGTCTCAGATAAGAAATCGGATACTATCATTTTGTTCAGAATGAGGTCTTTTTTCATATGGATGACATGAAATTATTATGGGCAGTAATTTCATATTTTTCATGACCATTAGCTATAGATATTGTGTTTTCCTTATGGATGTACATAATAGATTATAAAGAGGGTAAACCCTTAATTCCTTCTCTCTCTCTCTCTCCCTCTCCTTTCTTCTCAAAAAGTCTGCACCATTTTTCAGAGGATCGAGGAGAAACCTCAGCTAGAACAATGGTAGATCGAAGCAGTAGTGAAATGATCGAATATTCAATGATAAATGAATATTTTGATGTAGTATTTACTTAAATTGAACCTCTAGTTAAATTTTTAATTTAAAATCCATTCATTGTGAATTATATCATCATTTTTTCTGTCGTCATCGTTGGCTGCATGAACACGACCATAAATCTTTGTAAGAATTTTTTTTTGTTTCATATATGACCTTTGATGTCCTTCTTTAATTCATCATCAATTTAATTCGATGCATCAAAAATAAAACATATCATCTAGATAATCATTAGGATATGAATAGATCGATCTAGGGATCAAATAACTATTCTCGGATATGAAATCATGTTTTTGGTGAAGTCGCGGTGGTCCATAGAAGGGACCATTATAGCAAGGCGAGCTGAAAGTGGTAGCGATTCCATGATGATTGTCTTAGGAGATTCAGTTGGGAAATTCAAAGGATGGATGGGTGATGGTGGAGCATAGGAGGCTGGTTCATGGAAGTTGGGGTTAGACAACTAGGCAGAAGCTAGTGGGAGGCGACTTGGCGAGGCACTGAGATCAAAAGGCTGACAATGCTTGGATTGGTGGTAGGTCGGGGATAAAATGTGCACAGGCAGTAGACCGGGGGCCAATAGTTACCCATGTCATGCAGGTCATGCATTTACTCTCTATTAGATGGGAGGATCAACCTTTTGGGTGATCAGTGTCGGCAGGCGGGCCATGGGCCAGGAGGGAAGGTCGGGTCATGAAAGAAAGGGCCAAACCTGTAGCTAGATCAGGGGCTGCTAATCAAGACTAGGCAGGAAAGGGTGGGCCGGCCCAGGAGGAGTGGGTATCGGCTAGTTTGGGCCAGTCTAACTCAGTATGGACTGAAAAATCATTAAAAATTCATATCTCTTTTAGTGGGAATTTGATTGATGTGTTGCCTTCGGCCACAAATCCATTTATTCAAGAATAACTTTTTTCGTCTAGTTCAAGACTTTTAAGACCATGTTTTGGTGCATGATTTTATGAAATTACTATGTTTAATAATCATAAAATATTTATAATCATTTGGGGTTCTTGGGTCAGACCTCTCTTCGAAACGATACATTCATTCGACAAACCATATGTGGTGTCATGACACTGTAATTAAGGGGGGCATTTCATGACCAATTCCGGAAACTTAAACTAAAGATTATTTTTGTGCCCCATGGGGCCAAATTCACATATTGTTGAAGCCAAAATTGGGGGTGAATGGAAAAACTTCATGGAATTAGGAACTGCCTCACAAAGTTGTATCGAAATTCCCCTGGAGCCCTAAGGCTAGTGCAATAGATCCCCTTCGCGACCCGCCGCGAAGCAAGGAGGTGAGATAGCTCTGTGAACCCCATTGATGTTCACGATATTATACAAATCAAGGAGGTGGTATGGATCCACAAACCCATTTGACCTTCATGACCTGTTGTGAAGCAAGGAGGTGGGACGACTCCATGAACCCCTTTGACCTTCGAAACCATCTGTGAAGCCAGGAGGCAGGATGGCTCCAAAAATCCCTTTGATGTTCGTGACCCGCAGCGAAGCAAAGAGGTGGGATGGCTCCGGGAAACCCTTTGATGTTCACAACCCCCCACCATGCAAGGAGGTCGGATGGCTCTGCGAACCTCTTTGACGCTCACGCCCCCCCCCCCCACGAAGGAAGGAGGTGGGATAGCTCCACGAACCCCTTTGATCTTCGCGACCCGCCACAAAGCATGTTTCAGATTCATGCCGAGTGAACCCTACTTCACAGCACCTCTTGTCTATAAATACAAGGCTCCTCTCAAGCCCAATGGAGGGAACATCCGACCTTTCACATTCTAAGATCTCAAATCATGAAGCCCCTCTTGCTATGTGAACCCTGAGTTCTTCAAGGTACTTCTGCTTTTGTGAAGTGCCACTCCCTTGGAATTAATGGAGCCCCATTTCCGAGAGGGATGCCTTTCGTTAAGCCCAAGGGCCTTCTCAAAGGAAGGATATCCCCATGAAGACTCAGGTTTTCATGGAGAATTAATTCATCATCAAACACTCACTACACCCACATGACATGTATGCTAAGGCAAGGTCAATATGCATCGCGAAGCACATTGCTCATGACAACCTGCTTCACAAGGTACCCCTACATCATGAGGCAATGCTTCATGAGTGCCTTTCCACTTCTTGAATATCCACCCATATGCACCTATGCCCTATTCTTAGCCTAGGAAACTTGACATTGCGAAGAACATCGCTTCACGAACCCCCTCCACTTCATAGAGAACAAGAGATTCACAAGGCTTCAACTTAAGGCCACATTTTCTCTACAACTCTTTTTTCCATGTACCCCTTCAGGTTTGCACGAATCAATTTCAATGTCCCTATGACAATACCGCTCATTGAATTGATTCGCCTCATGCATCTTCGAATAGGAAAACTAGGGTATATTTCTTCATTTCATAGCCACACTAACGTGGAACCCCCAATGGTTCGCTCCATAACACCTTCCAACAAGAGTGTTTCATGTACATTCTCTTAACTAAGGTGTAGAGGGTACCAATTATGTAATTCCTATGGGTGTATAGTGAACCCACCTTGTCTGAGTTGCAGGATGTTAAACTACCAAGCACCATCGTTCTCAGTGCATGACGTTAAACTGTCACCTCAGTCCACGCTTCCTATGCGGAGTACCCCATCTTAAACATTCTACATGTCCTCTCATATAAATGGGAGTGGAATCATCCTCACATGGAATTAGATTAGTTTTGATAAGGCGGTGCCTATCCACGGGGAAGGGAAACTACCTTGGTGTAAGCCCCTAGACTTTCATGTAAAAGGTAGCACCGCTGCTCCTCCTTTCTTTTTTGGTTCCCAAGGCCAGCAAAGGGCGTGATGGGGAATAGTTCTCTTCACCTATTTCATGTTGAATCCCTCTACCTCTGGGTTGTGTCACCACCGGGCCTCCATCCCCATCTCCTTGAGATGCTAACCATGAGTATGCCCTTATTTCCGCTTTGGGCCACTAACTACGTGTAATCCCCACACCACTTCCCACAGAATCACCTTTCGCAACGTGATCGTAAGGTCTTTATTGTCTCTTCTTTCTCACATAGAGCATGACTCACATGGCCTTAGAGCAAGCACTGACCATGACATACACCATGGGCAGCCTAGAGAGTAATCCTCACACCCAACATGAACTATGAGGTCTTAGATCCTTGACAAGGCATGGTATAAAGGAAGCCTCCATGAAGTTCAAACCCACCACCCCGTTCATTCCGATCATCTTCACGAAAGTCACCAAAACCTTGGGAGGCCTAGAGTGTAATCCCCACTCCCAAACTAATCTATGAGGTGTTTTATATTTTCCAAGGTAGGGTACGTAGGAATCCTACATGAGGTTCAAGCCCTCCACCCCGGTCGTTCCAACAATATTCACGTCCGTTCACCAACACCTTGGGTAGCCAAGATTGTAAGCCCCACACCCAACCTAATATATGAGGTCTTTGATCCATGCCATGGCAGGGTACGTAGGAAGCCTCCCCGAGGTTCAATCCCACCACCTCGGTCATTCCGACCATCTTCACCTTAGTTCACCAACACCTTGGGCATCCTAGAGTGTAAGCCCCACACCCAACCTAAACTATGTGATCTTTGATCCTTTCCATGGTAGGGTACATATGAAGCCTCCATGAGGTTCAAGCCGAAAACTCGTTCATTCTGACCCCTCTTAATGTCGGTTCTCCCTCACCATCCATCTAGACCCCATGTCCTTATTCACATCGGTTCACCTTCTTCTTGCATGACGTTAAACTGTAAAACCCACACATAGGTAATCCATTGTGTCCCCAAGTCAGCGGTAAGCCATTTTGACCCTCAATCAGCAGTAATCTATTTTATCACGATCAGTAGTAAGCTGATGCATCCCCTATTTAGTGGCAAGCCATTGTAACCCCATTCGCTGGGACCCACATCTTTTGTCCGTCCTGGTGGCGTCAGACCAACTTGGGATTCTAACCACATGTAATCCCCACACACATCATCGGGTTCTTGTCCTATGTGTATACCCCAAATTCAGCTCATCACCTGACCTTTCCCTCGAGCCTATGTGTCTTGGGAAGGTCATGTCTGATACCAGAGGTTCCACTTCCTCCAGGTCCCATCCATGCATCCACTCTCATAGGATACCTCCTTGGGTGTCTCATCACCCTCCTGAACTATGAGGACTTTGATTCCCGGCCATGAGGATACGTAGGAACTCTCTCTGAGACTCAAGCCCAACATTGCCGTCATCCTCATGATGATACTATCCCATTCACCACCCATTTCACTCATCACCTCATCATCCATCTTGATTGTTACCCAGGCCACCACACCCCAGTGAGGTCATGTCAACCCACCTACATCAGTGTGTTCTCCAGGGGTTACACTCATCTAATCCACTATGGTCAGTGTTCCGATCAATCTGATCCATCTCTGCTGGAAGTTAAACTTGTGGAATACCCTGCCTTATACATGGGAAGATGAGGAAAACCTCAGAGGCATGCCTAGGGAATATCATTCCCTACATTTGACATGGTATTCCTTGGGATTACACGCCCTCAAGAGGCCCTAAAATAAAGGACAAAGGATAGACGCGCCAGTGTCCCAGTGCCCAGACATGCCAGTGATGCCCAATGTGACTACTCCCTTGACTGATGCTTGCTGCCCTGGGTTGACCCCATGGAATGTCCTAACAGAAGCAGCGTAATTAACCAGTGTCAAAGAAGTTATGTCACTAGGAAGAGTTTCACGAACAACATCTTAAGTCTATAATGGAGACCCCGAATAGGTGACAAGTTCCGAGGAGGAATCCATAGAAGGAATAATTGGCATCCCATCAACCTATTTCGATCAAGGAGAAACAAATCCCTGAATAAGTGACGGATTCCACCCACCTTTGGAAAGTAGGAATGTGGGGAAACAAAACCGCGCCTTTTTTCCATAATAAGACGGACACACACGCCCCAACGAAAGCGTCCGAAATAGAAATGGTGAACCTGATGTGAAGATATTCTCCTCAACATGGAGATTAGTTGTGTTTGAGGCATCATTGGAATAACATGTCACCAGATCTAGCTATATGATTCGGGGACCTGCGAATAAAATAGTGGGCCTAGCGTGAAACTCACCAAAAGTCGGGGAAGTTAAAACATTGGGCATCTTGATCTGCGACGTTTGTCAGCGTGGACTCCTTTTACCGATCATGGGAGATGGGATGATTCTGGGGAACTGGTCAACGATTCCTTTCCTTTTAGCAGTGTTGAGTTAACCTACCTACCTTTAGGAATCATGTTGTTGTGTCCAGAACTCAATCACCGCACGCCCCCCAATGTAGGGGCAGGGATGGTACCAATGCGACGGTCCAGTGTGGCGCCGCCTCTTCTGCAAGGGCCTCTACACCCATGGTCATCGGGCACCCATGCCTCATCTCCCCATCCGAGGTTATTCAGCGGAGGGTAATCAACAAAATCTTGTGACATTAAAAGGAAGAGGGGATCATCCCTAGGATACATATAGCCTGCCTCGATATAGAAGCATTTATGTCTCGTCATTAACGCTACCCCCAAGGGCCGCATAGGGATCCACTACTCCTCACACCAACATATAATCATTTCGGGAGCCTGTCCCCAGAATGCTTCAACGACTCCCTGCCCTATGCCTATGAGGTAGGGGTGTTCATAACAGCCCGGTTGGAGTCCCATTTCAAGGGATCCCAGCAAGGGAGCCCACCCAGCCGCGTAAATGACGCTTCTCGGTGTTACTGGATGAGTAGCGGGTAAGCCATGAACCTACATCACCATCTCTGGTCCATCTAACCTGACGCCATCGTCGAGTACAAGCCGAAGAGGACTCCTGCCAAGGGGCGTCAATGTCAACGGCTATTGTGGGTTGAGCCACTATTGACGCATACCACTAAATACCTATGTATGATGAACATGGACATTCATCCACCTGACCTGGCCTGACGCCTCAACCGCCCAAGGGTAGGCTAGGTTGACTCTCTTGGTTGCCGGCATACGCAATGGCCGCTGCGGACTAACCCACAGCGATTCCACCTAGTTTGGAGGTCCTCCCTATACCACTACCACGGAGATCACAAATATCCCCCACTTCCATGCTTGGCATGAAGGTCTGCCCTGTGCCACCTTCTGTCCAATTGAGGGTCCTCCCCACAGAAGCAACGCTCAGCATGGAATTCTCTCTCATGTCCACTACACCAGATATGGGGTCATTCCTCCTGCCACAGAACATTGGTATGGCGACGTTGCACATCCGGTCACTCTACAACATGGGGGCCCTACCCATGTCTTCACAACTGTTGGTCAATGTCCTCCCCACCTCAGCGACCATAGAAGCAAAGGAAAACCTTTCTTTATCAACCCGCAGCCCGGAGGTCCTACTCATGTTATGATCGACCAATACGACGACCCTCTTCATACTGATGTCATCAAAGGGAGTAATCATGTAGGTCCCAACCAATATCCTATGTGATCAAGCGGAGTTCCTAATCTCTCCGGAATATCCCACAAAGGTCCTCCCCATATCCATTTTTATATATTCTCGGTGAACCTCACACCCCGGATTTTTCAGGTAGAAGTCCTCCCCACCCCAGCACCAGTATGGCCGAAGGAACTCCTCATGTCAGAAATCTTCCATGTCCAGAAGAGCCATCCAGGGGTAGGATGGTGGGTCGTCTCCACCATAAGAAGGATTTAGGGATGGTACAGACAAAGATCAAAATAGTCCGCTTCTCAAACTCTAGAGAGGAATATGATTCAGTATGGGAACCCTCCCCTTACACATCTGAGTCAAGGGATGGGGTATGAACAAGACGAATCAGCCTAGTATTCTCGGAATGCGAGTTACATAGTATTCCCACCTCCCTCTGAAGGTATATCCAGGAGGATGAAAAACTAGAAACCCCATAGGTTACGGTCATTAAATCACCATCATCATCACCAGAAGTACTCTCTACCACAACTAAAGATCACAGAGAGCTATTATAGGGAATAATGTCGGGCGAGTAACAGCACGACGTATCACAAGTATCCCTATCCCCTATTACATGGACTACAACTGTCATCCCATCTTATCGCGATGTAGTGGCCAGGTCTCTACACTTTTCAGAGGACATCCCGAGATCCGGTGGCCATTTATCCCATTTGTCGTATTCCCCACTGGCCAGCCTGTCGTCCCAGTAGTATGTATCAGTATCGCTTCCAGTCCCTCAGCTTCCCCTAGATTAATAGTGGGGTAATCAAGGGAAAGACACTGAATTTGAGCTGAGGAGCTTATGGAAAATCCTCGTAGTAGACAACTCCCCCGAGATGTTCTGGCCGGTTACAAAGCCGAATTTCTGCATGCCACAATCCCTCACCGCAAATGAAGTTGAGTGTTTTCACCAAACACTCTGTGATATGCACTTCAAACTTCATCATCAGTGAGTGGTTTATCCCAGGATCCAAGAAAATTTTGAAGACATTGGAAAGAAATTATGTCTAGTTGATTTGGCTGCACTCCTAGTGGCCCAGCGGCCTGAGTCACCAGGCTATTGTAAGACCCTCCAACAACAATGCATTTGGTGTTTCAATTTACATTGCAGGATTATCAAGGAGGCTTCCCCCCGTGTGCATGTATATGGCTGGTGGATGCATTTTGTCCTCCTCTTCAGTCTTATCCAACATCAGCATGAATCACTAGGCAATATTGAAGACATGCCCCCGTGAAGGGTCAGGATCAACATGGCCGACATAGTGGATGAGGAGAACAAGCTAGAGCTTCTCAATGAGGACATACCCCCCAAGGACATACCACCACTACTAGATCCATCTTAAATACTTACCCATAAGAAGAAGACTCCACTGGGTCTACATGTTCCCACCAAGGAATTAGTCCTTAGCCCAAATCATGGTAAGGGAAAAGAGAGCCTCTAAGCTTCCAAACACTCCGACCCATCCGCCTCCGTGCAAAAGACTAAGGCAGACCCTGAGAAAGCCATGTTGAACGAAACACTTGTTATAGAGATGAATTTTTCTGATTACCTCCTTGCTGAACGCATAGTAGAGTGACACCTAGACTATAGAAATCCAAGGCCAGAGCAGCATAGGAAGGAACAACTTCACCTCGGAGAGCTTCCTCTAAGTTACCCTAACCTTCCTGTCACTCCATACAGGGTTTAAGATGGAACTTACAGCAATATGGAATGATATGTCTCTCCACACCCTCTGGAACGACGCTACAATCCAAGGAACCTAGCTCTGGTTCCCCCAGCTGCCCCGCAGGTCGCTCCACCAACCTCTCAATGAACCGCTGAGCCACCTTATCATGTTGAAGAACCTCCCAACACACTCGTGGTTAGGGACCCCCGTCAAGACAGGGACCCCTACCTAGATGATACTATAGCGGCACTCATTTCCCATTTTGACGCATTGGAAACGTGACAAGTGGAAATCCCACCTGATGGAAAGCCACACCCCGCATGAGTATATGATATGCTGGAACTTCTGAGTTTCAGAACCCTCAACTTTTCTCCATTTAACTGGACAGGGGACCCGCCAAAACACCTGGAACAATTTACCTCAATGTGTGTCCCCATGTTGGGAACTCCAGTATAGAAAGAATCAGCCAAGCTACGATGTTTTGTGCAGACATTGGAGGGGTATGCGTTTTTCTAGTACATCCATCTCCCCATAGGATCAGTAACCATCTAGGAGGAACTCCGTAGATAGTTCCTCTAGCAGTTCAGTTCCACCACGCAGAAGAAGAGCATCACAGACCTCTTAATGTGAAAAATAGAGGCCTGATGAGCGTGTCGTGGACTTCATCACCTGGTGGAAAAGGACTACATACTCTTTTGACATGCCATTGACATTGGATAAATTACTAACGATGTGTGTGGTAAATGTTAAGACAGAACTGGTTTCCTCCATGATCACCCAGAACTACCCTGGAGGATTTTGAGACTTCTCTGATAAGGCCCAACGCTTGGAAGAAGCCCCGTAACAGGCCATCTAGGCACATCTGTTGCCCCTTGTAATTACCACATGGAGGGATGCTAGAGTTGAGTGCACTGTAGTGGCCCATATAAAGGCCCCCATACAGCTGGTGTTATTACTAGTGGATCCTCCATCACAAACTCGTAGAGGCCCACCTCCACAGGCGCAACCTCCAACCCAGAAGCGGCCCCCTCAGAACTCACAGGTGCCTCGTGTAATGCACCGCCACCAATTAGGTGGGACAATCAGGCTAGTAATCCTCGACAGGCTCCTCCAACTCCTCATCACAACCAAGCTCCATAGCCCCCCTTTTCAGAAAGAAGAAACCGGACATACTCATTCAATGATAATCAGGTTCTCGACTATTTTTGAAGATCCTTGGACCAGGGGATTGTACGTTTTTTAGTGAAGAAGGCCAGAAGAGGTGAACCTCACAGATCACCCCAACTACTACCCCTATCACCATATCCTAAGACACACTCCCAAGATGTTCTAAGTGTTCAAAGACTGGCTTCAAGACTAGGTCGATAACAACATAGTCAGTTTGGGCCGACCCCAGCACATGTGACATGTGTCTTCGTAAGTCCAGATAGCAGCATAGGTAGCAAAATTGAGTGGAAAAAGGTTTCTAACTACGGGACCCAGATGTATGATGACATGATGGCTTGAAAAATGGTCTTTCAGGCCCAATGTTTCATCCATGAATTCCTGAATCAGACAGATCCTTCAGAAGCCGCAGCTACTACTTCTGCATCATTGTCCCATCCATCCTCTTCCCAGAAGAGCAAACATCAGTGGCACAAGCGAAAGAAACGTGCCCTGCCAATTCCACCATCTTCCCATACTCTCTGTGACATCATGACCCCAAAGATGGAGATCCCTCATAGAATCCACCTAGTAATGGATGACTACTATAGTGACAGTCAAGGTTACACTTCTGTTAACACCGTAGAGTTGGTAAACCCCTACATGACTCTCGACGTCAGGGAGCACCGGGAAGATCTCCCCAACATTCCCAGCTGATGCCAAAGCCAGCGAAGAAGTGGCCAAATGGTTTGTCAAGGCACATAATTTGTCACTTCCATCCTAGTCGTTCATGCTAATAAGTCTAAAAAGCAGGCCCCGCACCGAGCTCATCACGCACTGACTCATCTGATGTCATCAGGAAGAACTTCATCGTTGTTTGTGCTAATGGATCAAGAAGAACCACCTAGACTATACCGCGACCGGACACACCCTTCTACAGGCCAGTATCAGTCATCCTGTCTTCATCTGGTAGCCACTCTAAAGGCTCCAACTAGTGAGCAGCAGTATATGCCCAGCACCAGTCAGTCGTCAGCCCAACAGGCAGGATCCACTGTACTGCATGTCATAGAGTGACCTTCTGCAAGAAAAAGTTCATGCCTGGCATGGAATTATGATGTTCTCAAGAACATTGATAGTATCCTAGCAAGGCTTTCCATCCTCGAGGACCTTCTTCATTCGGCAGATATGCATCAGGCCCTCGCTGAGGCTTTAAGAATCTCCCTCCAGTTTGAGACGGAGGTATCAGCTGTAGAGCCCTTTCATTCGGAAGTGATAGAGAATGATGAATGCCATGAAATTGTCTCATTATTCGGAGAAGATGACGGTTCTCCCATAAAAGGTCACATTCATCCACTGTACATTACCGGACAAGTCAACGGCGAGGAGTTTCACTACTGTCTTGTTGACACCGGCTCCGGGATTAACCTTATCCAGACAAGGACACTGTAGAAGCTGAGGTTATCCGAAGATGACTTGACTCCCTCCGACCAGATGATCCAGAGATAGGTCAGGACAGAGCATACACCGGTTTGCAAGATTCATTTAAATACCCAATTCGGTGGCCTAGATTCTAGTACCGAATTTATGGTTTTATCCCAAGAGATCGCATACAATGCATTGATGGAAAGACCATGGATCCACCTAAATGTGGCAGTTCCCTCATCGTATCAATAGTTCGTCAAGTACACCCTCAATGGTCGAGTGGGCATGCTCCAAGGAGACGCATCTCTTTTTTACTCTTTTGAAGCCTGCTACCTAGATGCCGACTATTACAAGAGTTGGGACCAGACGATTCTAGCCAGTGTGGTCGAGCATTCCGTGGTTCCAACAGACCCCTGGGTAGGTCTGGATGATGCCTACGACTTCCCGATCCATTGATTGGATTCCACGACCCCTGATACGGGGCAATGTTTTGTTTTCTCTGGAACAAGGGGGAATCATATCCTCATGTCAAAGATACGTTGGATTATCACAGCGTATTCTTATAAGAATAAAGCCTTTGTGATCCTTAATACCCCTACGCCCATAAGGTATCAAGATGTCAGTCCCATGGTAACATCGATACGTCATGCTTTCCTATTTCGTCAGGCTGGAATCAACTTGATCAAGATGATGTGCCGCTATTTTTCTGAAATCATCATTCATGGACCCAAGGGCTGAAGACCATATGGGATTGGGTCGACAACCATTATTGCAACGGTTTCAACAGTATCAGAATCTCCCGATGTAGTGACAACTGGTGCTCAGGATGGTACATGCCTCCTGTCGGAATCTTCCGACCCAAAGGAAGCTCTGCCCACTAGGGATCCCTTATCTACAATAGAAGAAGATGATATAGGGGATGCTCCCCCCACCATTTAAGAGGGCATCCCATCCAAGGTACATTAATTGGTATAGGTGAACCTCGATAGCGAGGAAGATCTGAGACCCACATTGATCAGTGTCTTTATGTCCCTCGAAGAGAAGTAGATGTACATAGACTTCCAGAAACAACATCACGATGTATTCACCTTGGTCTACAAAATCATGATGTACTCACCTTGGTCTACAAGATCGGAGACCCACATTGATCAGTGTCTTTATGTCCATCCGCCGCCTTGGCCCCCCTTCAAATCATTGCGGGTTCAAGCAGCCTCGCAAAAGGATGCATCCTTCTCACGGTGTCATTGTAGAATAGGATGTTGATAAGATCATGAGAGCCAATTTTGCCAAGGTGGTCAAGTACCCCAAATGGCTAGCCAAGATTATTCTAGTAAGAAAGAGGAACAGACAGATTTGAGTCTACTTCAACTTCCAGGATCTCAACTGTCACTATCTGAAGGATGATTTTCCCTTTCCTATGACAAAATTTTTGAGTGATGCTATGGCTGGGTTCCAAGAGCTATCCTTAATTGATGGTTACTCCGGGTACAACTAGATTCGAATGGTCCCCAAGGATGAGGAGTCTACATCATTATGCGTAGAACAAGTCACATTTTTTTTCCAGTTCATTCCCTTCAGCTTAAAGAATGCAGGTGCCACCTATCAGTGAGCCACACATCGCATATTCAAGCCAATCATTACGACATTGGTGGAATTCTATGTGGTTGATCTGGTGGTCAAATACTGCTAGCACCCAGACCATCATAAGGACCTTGAGAAGGTGTTCGACTTTCTCTATGCCCGCCACTTGATGATGAACCCATTGAAATGTGCCTTCGGGGTCACCTCTAGGGAGTTCGTTAGCTTTGTTGTCAGGTACCAGGGCATCGAGATCGGACCAGAGAAGATCAAGGCCATCATCCACATGCCTTCCAAGAGTAATATTCAATAGCATTGAGGTTTTCAAGGCCACATATCCTACATAAACTGATTCATTGTGAATATGGTTGTCAAGTGTAATCCCTTTTCTCGGATCATGGAAAAAGGAACCTATTACAAATGGAATGAAGAGTGTCAGACCATGTTTGAGGAAATCATGCAGTACCTGCTCCAGCCTCCAGTCATAATGCCACCTATCTCTGGAAATCCATTGGACCTTTATGTGATTGCCCTGAAATGATATTTCGGTGCCCTTCTCGCCTAGAAGAACAATGAGGGGACCGAAAATAGCCTCTACTACCTCAGTCGTATGCTCATCGATACAGAGACTAGATAACCCCTCATCAAAAAGAGCTACCTTGCATTAGTATTCACAGTACATAAATTTCAGCATTTCTTGTAGCACCACAAGGTACAGTTATTGTCTCTGGTAGACCCACTGATGTGCATTCTAAATCGCCCCATGTTGACAGGTGGTATAGTTCGGTGGGCAAGGATTCTCCAACAGTTCGATATCAGGCTTTTCCCTTATAATGATATTAAGGGGCTAGAAGTGGAAGAATTACTTACTGCCCATCTAGCTCCTTCTAACCAGTCCTGGGATCTTGATTTTTTTGATGAGGAAATCCTCTCAATAGATCATGTCCTCCCGTGTATGCAGATGCATTTTGAAGGTGTATCCCGGAGTCCTACCAGTAGGAGGCTAAATGATCCTACACACAACAGTGTTGGACTGGTTATTTTCTTTATTACCTTGGCTCATGCCATTCTTCCATACTCATTCCTACTATCAGAAGGCTGGAACAAAAATGAGGCGAAGTATTAGGTTCTCATCACTGGCCTGGAGATGGCTCTTGAGATCGACCTGCCCCATTTTCATGTGAAAGGGGACTCCGAACTAGTCATCAAGTAGATCAATGGTGACTATGTCGTCAGGAAGTCATAGCTTGTACCATTGTTGGAACACACTCTCCAGCTAATGGACCAGTTCTCATATCAGCCAAACGTTACTCATGTCCCTCGATCTCAGAATGGTCGGGCTGATTCCTTGACCGGCCTAGCCTCTTCAATTGTAGAACCCATACAGGATGATCTAATTATCCACATGGAACACCAAAGAGTCATCACTCCCGTCACTCTAGGTTATGATGACAGCCCAAAGGTAACCCATCTTACCATCGACACCTCCACATCAGGGCTCCCAAGTCCCACAGATGCAGTGATTTCTGTGACTTTCAATTGGAGGATACCCTGGGTTGAATACC
The DNA here is from genome assembly GCA_963277665.1 of Viscum album. NCBI lineage: Eukaryota > Viridiplantae > Streptophyta > Magnoliopsida > Santalales > Viscaceae > Viscum > Viscum album. The sequence goes on along the minus strand of OY728165.1, from coordinate 1,443,260,379 downwards.
TCTAACACGGTAATCTCCCAGCAGACCGGGCCGAGCACGAGTGAATCTGAAGTCGCGCATTGTATTTTACCCACCAGAGAGGTCCCAATCTTGAGCAGATTCTCTACAAGCACGGGTTTGATGGTGTTCTCCTCAATTTCATCCAAGGAGTTGGGATTTCTCATGTCATGCATGAGGTTCACGCCGGTTCCTACGGGGCTCATCAGACCGGGCCAAAGCTATCTCACCAGATCTAGAGACTGGGGTACTTTTCCCTCCATGATCCATGATTGCATCATGTTCACAAAAGAAATTTCATGCATGCCAAGTTCATCCCATCATTATGCATCAGCCACCAGAGCCTCTCCACAATACCATGTACTCTTGGCCATTCGCAGTCTGGGGACTTGATGTTGTGGGACCATATCCACCGGTGACAGCTCATCAGTTTCGTTTCATCCTGACTACTATATATCTCTTATCCAAGTGGGTAGAGGCAGTCCCACTCAAGGAGGTAAAGGATCGTTCTATCATCGACTTCTTGAGCTCCAATATCATCTACCGGTTTGGAGTCTCTAATGTCATCCTCACCGATAATGACTCCAACTTCTGGGAGGCCGAGTTGAAGAATTTGTAAGCCATGTAGAAAATGCATTCTAACCATACCTCCCACTACCATACGCAAGAAAATAGGAAGATTGAGGAATTCAACAAAACCCTCCCTAACATTTTGCAAAAAATGGTTAGAGTGACAAATAAAAGTTGGAATGATAAGCTCCCCAATGCCCTCTCGGCTTATTGGACGATGAATGGTAATTTCACCCAGGTGACCCCATACTCCTGGGTGTATGGGGCAGAGGTCGTACTGCCTATTGAGTTTCAGTTTCCTTCATTATGTGCAACGGTCTATGATTAGCAGGCGCCAGATGAAGTAGCTGAAATTCTTTTGGCCGAATTGAAAGCACTTTATGAGAATAAGCTTTGTGAACTGCACAATCTGGAAAGGCATCAGAATAATATGTCTCGAGCTTTCAACAAGAATTTTCACCTCTGTTTATTCTTTCAGGGTGACTTGGTATTGGCCCTTCGAACACCAATGATACCTGGCAGGAAACCACCTGTATTGGAGCCCAAATGGGAAGGAACTTACGATGTCCACACGGTCTATCCCAAAGGTGCATACTCCTTGGTATCCATGGATGGGGAGTGTGTAACTCCTTCCACAAATGCCAAGATCCTCAAGAAATACTTTTCCTTAGCCTACTGGTCCAGCAAGACCCTAAACTACTGGGTCCCGCAAGACATTAAACCGCTTAGGTCCCACACGACCTTAAACAATATTGCATCATGCAAGAACTTATACTTCTATTCCCCACAAGATGTAAAACTGTATATCGTCCCGTAAGAGGCTAAAACACCCCCATAGAACTACATAAGGCTTGATCCCCATTCTTATCAGATACATAGGAACACTCAAATGCCTCCTCTTGAGTTCAGCCCCAGTATATTCTCTTTGACTATCCCCCTTGGGTGTAGCTTTCTCAGAGGGTCCTTAGATGGCGCAGTCAATGATTCTTTGCCCCACTCATGTCATAATTGTGATGACCGCACTATGTTCTTCCTCCTCATTCTTCTATTCTTGCATGTCTTCACCACACGACGCTAAACTGCATGGCCTTCAAGAACTACGTACAGCTTAATCCCCATCCTCATGGGACATGTAGGAATGCCATCAAATTTGTTATGTTGTCACATCCCACACTCCAGATTCTCCCCTCGGTTCAAAGCATATGGTGTGGTGCAGGCTTTTTCCTTAATCCACGTTGAGTTCAACATGGTCCCGCAGTGCATCCCATTTCTCGGAGAATTCCACCTCTTTCACCATCCTGCTTGATGTTGAAATATATAGGCACACTTATGCTTCACTCACATTCTTATCTTGGGACTTCATCATCATTCATGTCTAAAAGGACCCCCGAATGGCATGGATTCTCCTCCAAAGGGCCCTCCAGCCATCTCGGGCCAACATACTCAAGGATTTTGAACAACAAATTGATACAATCCCCACCTTGTGAATACGGTCTGTGGTCGATCCACATTTATTCATCCCATTACAAGTCACACAATATGGATGCTGTGATTCAAAAATGGTCAACAACTATCCTTTTTCATTATCGCTGCCCCCATAGGTCCCAAATAGTGAGTGTAGTGGTCCATCCAACCCTGTCGCACCTTCAAGATGTGGTCTTCCTCGGGTGATGCCCGCTATCTGAACCTTATATAATGGGGAGATCCAACTTCTATGATTTGTTTCCCACACCAATCATTGCTCACTTGGGCTTAAGAGCTATGAGGAGGCAGCACTTGCATAAGAGGTCATATGACAATAGTTGGTCGGAACGCCCAAGCTCAGGTCCCCCGGTCTTCTCGGGTCTCTTGCCCAAATTCTCACTTTGGGATGTACGGTGTGGTAAGGGATTACATTCTCATTCACTTCGGGTTACTAGTTTTGTCGTACACCCCCTTAATGGGGAATCTTACCCACTTTCATCCTCACTGCAAGACATTAAACTGCAATCTGGACACGACATCCTATATGTTGACCAAACACAGGTCCCTAGCCCATTTTATCACTTGGGGTTATACGGTATGGTATGGTATTACATCCTCATTCATGTTAGGGTAGTGGTCATGTTGTACACCCCCTCATCAGGGGTATCCTGCCCCTATATTGGTCACTTTTAGAACTACGTATGGCCTAATTCTAATCCTTATGGGATACGTTGGACCACCCAAACATTTAGTCTTCGAGTCTAGCATTATCTTGGACCCTTGGACTGTATTACCCCACAGATAGAAGTATATGGTGTGTTATGGGGTTATTTCCTCATTCACGTCGGGTTTTGTAGCAACCACTCCATTTACCTCCTTCTCCGGAGAGTTCTCCATCCCCTTGTTTTATACTCGTCTTTTAAAAAATCGGGTGCTCTCAAGATGAGCCCATTGATCCTCTTCAGTGATTCACCAATGTGCCCAAGGGTACTCTGGTTTAGCCCATGGAATGTCGGATTCTACCTGGATATGCTTTAACCCATTTATCAGGCTTCGTGTTCCCCTTCATTAGGGCTTCCATCACCTTTCACATCCAAAGGGACTCCCAAATGGCATGGATGCTTGGACCAAGGGCCCTCCTACCATTATGAGACAACATTATAAAGGGTTTTCTGAAACTAATTGATAAAAGTCAGACATTGAAAATTTGGTCAGTGGTCGATGCTCATTTGTTGTTCCCATTCAAGGCTAACGCGATATGTATTCTGCATTTCGAACACGGTCAATAGTTATCATCCATCATCACGCCAGCCCCTTCAATCCTTGAATGTTGGTAACATGATTCACATTCTTCTCCACCTCATCATGTCCAAATAGAATTTTGACAATCCTAGTACTATACCCTAGTGCACATCCTCAGGTTAGGAGGAAAAACGCTACGGTATGAGTGTCATTCGGGGCTCCACACTGATTTACCTTTAGCATGCATTCCAGGTATTGCAAAAAACCTCTTTCGCCCCTATTTCCCACATCAAGTTTGACTCACATGGGCTTAGGGATTGGGTTGAGGACCGCACTTACTTGGAAGGTTTTCACTCCTATATGGTCCGAGATCTATTTCCATAAACATAGATCTCTTTTAGAACTACGTATAGCATGATTCCAATTCTCATGGGATATGTTGGAACACCTGAACATCTCATCTTTGCATCTATCTCAATTGGGAGCTAGTTTCTCCTGCCCCATATCCTCTAACATTTTCTGGCACCTCGGCCTGAGGTTTCTTTCTCAGAATTGCGCATGGTATGGTGTCGACCTCATCCTTATATGACATTAAACTATGATTCTTAGTCCCACACAACTCTAAAATATTTGGTCTATCCTGCACGATGTTTAAAATGCATGGCTGGTCCCGTCACATGACCCTAATCTTTGACATTATTGTCCTGGACGCATGACGAAAAATGACACTACATCGTGATATCATCACTAGAGGAGGCATCATGTTTGGTATTGTTCATGAACCATACCATTTGTCAATGCCTTCACATGGCTTGAATTTTGTGGCGATCCCTAGACATTATATCCTAGGAACATCTATATAGAAAAAAAAAAATATTCATCCTAATGAAAATATAAGATCTATCAAATACCGCTTCTTTTTTTTTGTATAGGCCGGACCTGCACAACCTTATTATACTTGGAACTAGTATCCCTCTATTACATCTTTATAACTACATGTGGAATGATCCTCATCCTCGCGGGGTACATAGAAATGCCCGGGCACTTTTTCTCAAACCCAACCATGCTTTTTTTCGGTCCCTCGACCTAAAACCTCCCCAAGGAACACATGGTGGTCATAACCCTAGGTTCCCATTCACGTTGGGTTTTATAATTACCCCCACCATGTGTCTTTCATGTTTCCTACCATCCATGGTCCGAGCACTATGACCATAAACAAAGACCACTCCACGTTCTAGTTGCAATACGTTAAAATGCACGACATCTTCCAGAACTAGATATGGATTGATTCACATCCTTATAGGATATGTGGAAATGCCTATGAATTTTTGTCTCCAGTTCCAGCCCCATGAATCTATAAATGTTGTCCTTTCTTTTTTGGCCACTTGGCCAGAAATCATTTGGTATCATGTGGTGTGGTGAGTACCTCTTAGGTTCTCATTCATGTCGGGTTTTTCAATAGTCGCACCATGTGCTTCCTATATCTTTTCCCAGTGTGGTCCGAGTTCTATGACCTAAAACTAAGATCTCTCTAAGGGAACTACACATCACGGTTGGATGTTTCGCCGCCCTACGAACAATCCATAAAATCAATCCCCCTTAATGGTCCAACCCAATACCTTGAGTTAGAAGCGTGTGGCCCTAGGAACCTGGTTCTTGGGAAGGGACTCAACTCCCTCTATCTGATACATATTATAGTTGTATTCATATTCATTTTGACAAAGAACCCGAAGTGTATAATTTTGAAGGGGACAGTCCCCTCGTTCCATTTCCAATATTTGTGAGACCGTTATTTGGATCCTCATCCAATTCCACATATAATAGGACCCTCTTTACAGCTTGGTCTCATTTCACCTTGGCTCACCTATAGTTTTGATCCAACAACCCTAAAAATCTCGAGTGGCATTTGTGACAGGTATGGTGATTCGAACATGGTCAGCGGTAGACCCTCATTTGTCTGTCCCCATTCCAGGCTAACATGATACAAATAATGTGTTTCAAACATGGTCAACAGTTATCCCCTATCCTCACACCACCATCTTTATGGACCAGATCACGAGCATCATGATTCAAATATTTCCAATTCCGTATGTTCATGTGTTATTCCACCATACTCAGCTTTACTCTTCCACACATATAGGCGCGTTATATAGGCAGGTCAGTATTAGTCGGATTCCATTTACCTAGTGTCACATCATCCCTAATGTGTTCCTCCCTATTCTAGGAATGTCCCATAACTATTTCTTATTTCCCACATCGAGCAAGAATAATGTGGGCTTAGTAGTTATGGTTGGACGTGTACTAGCGTAGCCATGTCACATGCATCGTTCCTCATCCCACATGATGTTAAAATGCGCTCTTAGATCTTTGTATGGATTGACTCCCATCCTCATTGGGTACGTTGGAATGATCGACCACTTTTCTTTGGGCGAAGCCAAATTATTTCTCTTGTTCCCCAGACCTCAAGTGTTTTCTCTGGGGATACGTGGTGTGATACGAACCATGTCCTCATTCACGTGGGGTTTATAGCTACCGCACCACATACTCCCTTATGGTGATCTTCCCTTTCACTCCACGTCCCATTGTATGGAATTAAACTGCATGAGTCCATATGTCCTCAATGCATGACACTAAACTGTGGGTCCACCCAGATCATGTTCAGGATGCCCTATGTTAATCATGGGATGCGTCAGTTTCCAGAGAGGATTCTTTCTACCAGTGTTGGTTTCAGACCACTACATGCACCAAGAACTGCGTTTGGCTTGATTCCCATTATCATGGGATACATAGGAACCCCCATACTTCCTATATCTGGGTCCAGTCCTAGGAATCATGATTCCGGTTCCCCCCTCTTTTTCTGGTCCCTTGACCTGAGCTCTTTTGGGGAACCATGAAATTGCAGCTTTACCCTGAAAAAGTTCGGGATTCCCCGTGATAACGGTAGAAGGGGATAGGTTCCTCATTAGAGTAGTCCTGTTTAGAAATAAGGTTGATCCCTGATCAGACTGATGTACCCACCTAACGCGTTTACACCACGGTGGATTAATATCAAGAGTATTGGACTCCAGTCAAACAAACCCTTCACTCAACTCTATACGCTTTGCATGGCCTTTATTCGGATCCTCACCCTCTTTCACATCCTGAAGAACCCCCTAACAGTATGGATGCATGGCCTATGGCTCTCCTACTATCCTGGTCTAACATTCCAGGAGACTACTGGATAACATTCTGAGTTAGGACCCATGTTTCGAACATGGTCAGTAGTCATCCCTCATTTGTTATCCCCATTTTAGGCTAACACAATTATGATACATTGTTTCGAACATGGTAAACAGTCATTCTTAATAATCATGCCATCAAGAAAGTGTTCCGGATCATGGTTATTGTGATTCAAACCTTCCATTCACCTTTTTTCTGGTTTATTCCAGCGCCCCTGGAGTCACCCCATTCATGCACAAGAGCACACTGGGAAAATGAAAATTCGACTATTCTGAGAACTTCATTCTCTAGTCAGGTCTCCCCCTTCTCTTCCTAGGAATTTGTATTGGTTGTTAAACCCCATGATGTTAGAAACATAGTCATCACTCTTATGTTCATATGGAATAACGTAGTAATCATCCCTTGTTTCTTACATTGGGCTCGACCTGCACGAGATTAGGAATAGATCAATGGGTGTTTCGAGAATATAATAGATGCATATCAAACTAGTACTAATTAAAAGAATCTTGCAGGCTATGGAATCCAAATAATCAAAGCATAAATGTCTGTTAGAGGTTTTGTGATCTTTACAGCACCTGGGGTTCTACCCCTCCCTTGGATGGGTTAACACCATCAAAAGCAAGTTGCAACTCCACCACCCTCCAGCTTGTGGCATCCAGGATTTGTTATTGCTTGATTAGTTCTCTCTCCTCCCCGGTAATGATGGGACATAATTCATCGGCAGCAATCTAGGCCTGCTCTCTGTTGGTTTGGATGACATCCATTTCCTCAGAGGCTCACCTTAGGCCATATTCAGCCTCTTCGAGCTGGGCCTTCAACCGCAGTATCAGCCCCAACTGTGCGTTAAGGGTGGCTGAGTGCTCTTCTGCCTAACTCTACAGCCGCTAGACCTCGGTTTAAGCCTCCAAAAGCCTCTTTATGTTCACTGATTTCCTCCTATCGTATCCCACACCAAGTACACGGTCGTACTCCCGAGTATTCTTCGCCATAAGATCTCGTACGAGCAGGTGGGACGTCGGGCATCCACTCCCCCAGCACACAGTTTGCGTAGTCCCAAGCGATGTCTGTCCATATCATCCTACCATTATGCTTGGGGGTGTTATTAACGAAGTACGTAATTAGCTTCCATGATATGCGATAAACTATTTTTATGTCCTCTTCATTAGAGGCTATTTCACCCCAGTCAGCACGGTTGGTAGACTCACATACGGGGAACAACCTCAGGAACTCATCAGTAGGGTCATCATCAAGTGTTTGACCAGTCATGGTGGGACCTAGGCTATTCTATAGATCCTCATCATCGGATCCCACCTTAATAATCTTGGGCACAACCCCGCTGGCAGTCCCACCAGCGATCACGAGCACTGCAGTTCGGTCTGTCTGGATATCCATCTCCATGATCACCAATATTCATCTAGGAAGGATGCATCCAGAAGCCCCGACCCAAATTTCCATGGAATCCCACACAATTTGAAGAACAGTGCGCACCAATGTGGGCTTGGACGTTAGTTGACATGGTCAGTGGGTGACACTCATTAATTTAGTAGAAGAGATTTATTGAGATCGAATTCATATTGTCATTATTAGTTTGACTCGATTGGGACTGTGAGGCATGGACTCCCATATATAGTCGTAAGGTCTGAATGCTACGGAAGGTTCACCTCTGGTGTCCTGGCACCACTAGATGTAGCAATTGATGCAGCCATAGGTGTATATCCGGAAGGCCATGCCCCTGCATCCACTAAAGGATGAGAATAGGTTCTATGTATGAGACTCTCTTGCACAGTTCAAGTATTAGCAAGGAGTCCATAACAACCTGGGAGTAGACCCTGAAGAAGGGGCTTGGGATTTTACCTCATGGGCCCTGCAAATTCTTCATGCTTCGAGTCATGATCATCCACTCCACCCTCCGCTAATGGGATCCCTTTACTGACATCATCCCCCCCCAAGAGGACTCGACTAATTCTTCATGCAGAGTGAATCACTCTCTCAGTTCAGTGACAGATAATTTGAGTGAGACCATGCGATCTAGCAGCACCATGATAGGGTCTTTCATGGGACGTAGGGCACCCCAGGAATGAAAAAAGACCTCCAACTCTACCAAGTATTTCTCTTCCTCTTTTCGAGAGACCGCAAATCCATCTCTAATAGGTCTTATCCCTCAAAAATTAATCTAGAGATGGTTCATGTGTTGCCACATCTCGGGTGGGATGAGGAATTGCTGTTTGATCTCCCAGATATCCCAAGCCTCTAGGAATATTGCATCCTCCGACATGTCTATGTGGTGAAACTGATTACCCAGATCCTGGGTAGGTATCTTGTGGAACCCTCTCAGCAGCCTCCCCTCTAAATGAATCTATTCTTCTGGAACCCCCAGGTCTGCTACCTCTGTTGGGTCTATCACTGCCGCCTCACCCTCAACTTGTGTGGGACCCGTCGCCATGGCTGCCCCACCACTACGGGATTACCTTGCCACCTTTTGGACCTAGCCTCAAGATTGGGGCGGCTCACTATCACTGACCCGAATAGTTGGATGCTTTAGCATCTCCCCTGGGAAGGTCTCCTTCCAACTTTGGGCATACTTCTTTACAAACCCAAAGGTATCAGTAGGTGGAGGCATCTCATTTTGCATCTTCCCATATTCATGTGTGAACATGATGCACATCTACCTCATCACACATGGGATTTTGTTGTGGCTCATCCCTATATAGACTATAGGGGTGAGTCGCTTCATGCATCGAAATTGTTGGGAAAATTGGTGTGGGGTGTACGAATCGCAGAGGGGATCACGGTCCACCCTCACCAACATGAGTCAATCTTAAAAGGACAGGAGATAGGACCGATGCTCCTTTGTCTCTCTACCATCATCCTTAAAGGCCCCCGTATGTAGCACGAACAGATGGATGTTGAACTCTTCTACCTTCAAGACTCGGTTTAATACCTATGGTACGGTCAACGTGTCCAGAAAGCTCCCCACAGTGTTCAGGATGGATGGGTGAAGGTCTGATACCTAAGGGGAAATAGGGTTTGGGTATTCATAAAACCCCATATTGTGTGCCGCTATCCAACTGTAAAAAAGGTGGAATGGCTCATATATCCTTTGTGGTCTCTTCCCCTCACTGATGAGCCATAGCATTTTGTACATCTTGGAAAGCATTGGGATTTCAAGATTCACCCTCCCTCAGGTCGCTTTCATGGAGGCCATGATGACTGTGCTGGCTCACACACCTGCGTTTGTGTCCCTTACCAGAATGATCCAGCCACAGATGAGAGCCACGATGAATTCCACCAGCCTGACTGTCGGCCATTTCGTGGTGCTGACGCTGAGGCCCCAGGTATTCCACTGGATGACCTCCATTATTCGCCAGTATGTGTACTCCTTTCCCCATTGATCCACATTTGGGAAAGTCCAGGACCTCACCAGGAACCTTCTGTTTTCCAGGATGTTGAAAAATTGCTTGAACCACCGTCTGAAGTAGACATATCTCCCCGCTTCCTTTTCCACTCCTGACACAAGTCTCATCAACGCCATCGCCAGTGGAAGCATTTTTTCCAGATACACCCACACACCCATAGTAGGGAGGAATTCGTCAAACATTTCTTCTAGTATTGGGACCCCCGAGATCTGATGCATGTCCTATAATCTAATGCCAACCACCATGTGATGTAGGTGGATGGTATTGGCCGTCGATGACCACCTGATCAACAGATCTGTAATTAACTTCATCTACTAGAATATGTGAAATTGGGAGGCCTAGGCTGCCTAGTATAGACCTACTCTCCCCATCTCTGCCTGAACTCTTCACATGAGGTGCTTAACCAGTAGTCCCATGCCCAGTCATCTGTGAAGTTTCAACCTTGGCGCAGCTCCCACTCATTAGACCATCCCTTCTTCGGGTTTCTCAGCACCACCTTTAGGATTATTTGGTACAAAATATGGGACGTCTCCAGCTCTAATGATTTCTTGTCAATTTTATTAAGATGATTGTATAAACAATCAGCAGTAATGGGTGTAATGTTTTATTAAGCGTGTTTGTTAGCTGCCCTGAACCATGGTCACTGGCACGGCGTGCTTTTGAACCAGTAGGCTAGCTCATCCCTACTTGCTTCAGGGATAAAGATGTCATCCCTCAGTCCAAATCCATACAAAGGCAGCCTCTTGCACAATTGGTAGGACCTTTGGATTTCTGAAAATACCTGCACCAGCGAATCCTGGTCGGAGTGGCTCCACACCAACTCCCCCAGAACCAATCTAATTTTTATCTCTTCCCTTCGGGCAGTTTCCGCAAGGACCCCCATGACATCCTTATGGTGAGCCATCCTGACCGTAAAAATTCAGAAAATTTTTGGACTGGATCATGAAGCTCGATCGTGGAGACTTTTCGTGGAGCTCAATATGAATAGCTGAATCGAAAAGAATTATGTTGATCCTTAGATATAAGTCACAGAGCATACTAATGCGATGTTGAATATTTTCTATGCACCGCGAAGCAAAAATCTTGATTCATGGAGAGCGATCGGGGAGTACGCGGAGTTTTGCGAATCGAGAGAGCCAAAAGTGGAAATCAACGAGCAGAAAAAGGACAAAAGAGAAGTTAGCCCCAATATTTATAGACGAGGACCCTAGGTGCTTCGCGGTGTGTCCATCCATGGATGACTTTGCAGATCTCCCAGTCGCGGTGGACTTCGCATTGCCTCTAACCCGCATTTCGCTGCTTCAATTCGCGAGCCTCCTTCATGACCCCCCCTGCGGGTAACCAAGGAATTTTGGCGATGGACCCTTTGACTTGGATTCTCATTTTCTCCTCGACTCCCAGTATGGGGGGCATTTTTTGATGCCAAAATTGGAGGCGAATAGAACATCCTGAATGCATTAGGGACTACCTCGTGAAGCTGGATCACGAAGCACCTGGAGCCCTGCGTCCAGCGCAAGAGATCCCCTTTACGACCTTCCATGAAGCAATGAGGCGAGATGGCTCCACAAACACCTTTGACGTTCATGACCTACCAAGAAGTAAGGAAGCGGGATGGCTCCGCGAACCCCTTTGAACTTCACGACCCACCACAATGCAAGGAGGCAGGATGGCTTCGCGAACCCCTTTGACTATCGCGACCCAACATGAATCAAGGAGGTGTGATAGCTCCGCAAAAACCTTTGACGTTCACGACCCACTGCATATCAAAGAGGTGGGACAACTCGGTGAACCTCTTTGAAAATCGTGACCTTCCACATAGCAAGGGGGCAGGATGACTTCGCGAACGCCTTTTACATTCTCGACCCACTATGAAGCAAATAGGTGGGATGGCTCCCCAAAACCCTTTGACCATCGTGACCTGGCGCAAAGCAAATAGGTGGGATGGATCTGTGAAACCCATTGACATTCGTGACCCTCTGCAAAGCATGTTTTGGCTTCGTGCCAAGCAAACCCTTCTTCACGATGCCTCTTGCCTATAAATACAAGGCTCCCCTTGAGCCCAAAGGAGAGAGCATCTGACCTGTCACCTTATAAACTCTCAAATCAAAAAGTGCCTCTTTCTCTGCAAACCATGAGTTCTTCAAGGTACTTCTGCTTTGTGAAGTGTCTCTCCCTTGACATTAATTGATCCCCTCTTCCGAGAGGGATGAATTTCACAAATCCCACGAGCCTTCGTGATGGAAACAGATCCTCCCAAGGACTCAGGTTGTCGCGATGCTTTTATTCTTCACGAAAAAACCACCACACCTACATGACATGTATGCTATGTACAGGGTCACTGTTCTTTGTGAAGAAAAATTCTTCAGAACACCCTGCTTTGCGAGGTAACCCTTCTTCAAGAGGCATTGCTTCACAAGTACCTTTACACTTTGTGAAGATCTTCCCATATGCACCTCTTCTCTATGCCTATCCTAGGAAACTTCACATCATCAAGCACATCCCTTCATGAACCCCCTCCACATCATAGAGCACAAGAGCTTCATAAGGATTATACTTATGGCCCCATTTTCCCTACAACTCCTTTTCCCATGCATCCCTTCAGGTTTTCATGAAGCAATTTCAAAGTCCCTCGGACGATACTGCCTGTTGCGTTGCATCGCCTCATGATTCTTCACATAGGCACGCTAGAGGCTATTGCATCTTCTCATAGTCACTCTAATGTGGACCCCCCAATGGTTCACTCCATAACACCCCCAACAATGACATTTATTATCCATTATCTTCACCAAGGGGAAGAGGGTACCTATTATGAATGTCTTAGGGGTGTAGAGTTAAAGCACCTAGCCCGAGATGTAGGACGTTAAACTGGAAAGCACCATCATCCTCAGCAGATGATGGTAAACTGTGACCTCACCCCATGAATCCTATGTTGGGTCCCCCACCTTGTACATTCTACACATCCACTCATCTCAATAGGTGTGAAATCTTCCTCACATGGAATGAGATCCTCTTTGTTGAGGCGGCGCCTGTTCGGGAGGAAGGGTAACCGCATTGCTGTAAGACCCTAGCCTTTTTTGCAAGAGGTAGCACTTCTACTCCTCCTTTCTATTCTAGTTCCCAATGCCATCAAAGGGAGTGATGGGGAATGTTTATCCTCCCCTCTTTCGTGCCTAATCCCTCTCCTTCTAGGCTTTGTCTCCACCGGGCCTCCATCACCATCTCCATGGGCTGCGAACCACACACAAGCCCCTGTTTCCTCTTTAGGACAATAACAACCTATAATACCCTCTCCACTTCCCACGGACACACCCTTCGCGACATTATCACGAGGTCTTTATTTTCTATTGTTTCTCACATCGAGCATGCCTCATATGGGCTTAGTGTAAGCACTGACCATGACATACACCCTGGGCAACCTAGAGTGTATGCGCCACAACAAACTTGAACTTCAAGGTCTTTGATCCTTTCCTGGGAAAAGTATGTAGGAAACCTCCACAAGGTTCAAGACCACCACCCTGGTAATTCCGACCATCTTCATGTCTTTTCACCAACACCATCGGAAGCCTAGATTATAGGCCCCAAACCCAACCTGAACTATGAGGTCTTTGATCCTTGCCAACACAAGGTACATAGGAAGCCTTAACGAGGATCAAGACCACCACCCTGGTCGTCCCGACCATCATCACGTTGGTTTTCCAACACCTTGTGCAACCTAGAGTGTAAGCCCCACACCCTACTTGAACTATAAGGTCTTTGATCCTTTCCAAGGTAGGGTACATAGAAAGCCTATATTGGGTTCAATCCCAGAACCCTGATCATTCTGACCATCTTCAGGTCGTTTCACCAACACCTTGGGAATTCTAGAGTGTAATCCCCACACCCAACCTAAACTACCTAGTCTTTGATCATTACAAGGTAGGGTACGTAAGAATCCTCCACGATGTTCAAGCCTATCACTCGGTCGTTCTAACCCCTCTTCACATCGGTTTCCCACACCATCCATCTAGACCCCAAATCTTTATTCACGTCGTTTCACCTTCATCTCGCATGATGTTAAACTATAAACCCTACATATTGGTGAACCGTTGTGTCCCCCAGTCATTGGTAAGATGTTGTGTCCCTCAATCAGCGGTAATCCGTTGTATCCTAATCAACGGTAAGCTGCTGTGTCCCTTATTCGGTGGCAAGCCATTGTAATCCACTTCGCTGGGACCCACATCTTTGGTCCATCTCAGTGGTGTCAGACCAACTCGTGCAGCTAACCATGAATAAGCCCCACACACATCATTAGGTTTTTATCCTTTGCGAAGAACACAATTCAATCTCATTGCATGACCTTTCCCTCAAGCATATGTGTCTCCGGAAGGTCATTCCCCATCCCAAGGGTTCCATTTCTTCCAGGTCGTATCCATGCATCTATTCTCATGGGCCGCCTACTTAGGCGTCTCATCACCCTCCTAAACAATGCATACATTGATTCCCTAACATGGGGTTTTGTATGAAGTCTATTTGAGACTCAATCCCAACATTACCATCATCCTCACTGCAGTTCCATCCCATTTACCACCCATTTCACTCAGCACCCCATCATCCATCTAGATTCTTACCCAGGCCGCCACATCCCGATGAGGTCAGGTCAACCCACCAACATCAGTGTGTCCTCCAGGGGTTAGAATCATCTGATCCACTCAAGTCAGTGTTATGATCAGTCTGATCTGTCTCTGCTGAACATTAAACTTGGGAATACCCTGTGTTAAACATAGGAATCTGAGGAAAACCATAGAGACATGCCTGTAGGATATCATTTTTCTCATTAGACACATGATTCATTGGGCTTCCATGCCCCCGATAAGCCCAATAATAAGGGACAGAAGATAGACACACTAGTGTCCCAGTGCCCATACACACCAGTAATGCCCAACATGACTACTCCCCTGACTGAAGGTTACTTCCCTGGATTGACCTCTTGGAATGTCCTGACAAAATCATCGTTATTAACCAGCATCCATGATGATATTGCACCGAGAAAAGTTTAATGAACAATTTCCACCGTCTATAAGGGAGTCCCGGACTAGGTGATGAGTTATGAGGAGGAATCCATGGAAATAAGAACTGACATCCCATCATCCTGTTACTATCAAGGAGAAAACATCCCAAAATAAGCGACGGATGACGCCCACCTTTGGAAAGCGGGAATGCGGGGCAATAAAACCACGCCATTCGTCCTCAATAAGATGGACGCACGCACCTTGACAAAACCATCAGAAACACACATATTGTTGTGAAATGAAGATTTTTCACCGGTTATCCCTAATGAAAAAAAGATTAGTCTATTTTATGTCTTTTTATAAGAGTATCTTAGTGACATGATCTGTATAATTTTTTGCAGGATTGAGGTTTGGGCCCTACATGATACTTCTTGAGTGCCATGTGGTGACTTATGACTTTTTTCCATTAGATGTGAGTTTGGGTGAATGAATAATCGATCTTGCGTGTTTTTCTTCAAGGATTGCAAGGGTCTAACATGTTTTGATGTGCAGAGCCTTCTTTGTGATCTAATTACAACTGGAATCAAGAAATTAATATCGGTGGAAGATCCATTTGAGGATTTTGAAGAGAAACCAAAACATAGGTCAACCCTGACACTTGTGAGAGTGGATAATATGGGTGATGACATGTGGTTAAATGTTCTTGATTCGGTTGAGGATGTGTTCTAGTGTAATTATGATTTTGGCCCTCCAAATCAATAATGAACACCATGAACTTGTCAGGATTTTTACAAGGTGTACGATGTACTCTAGGAGTATTATAGAATGCTTAGGGTACTTGTTCACAGTTTAGTACCCCTGAATGGTTAGGGACACGACCAAGTGATGATAAAAAGTCATAAGACATGTGGGCCACACACACACCATCTTCCAATTTATTAATCTTCTATCTCTCACATATCTTTCATTTCGACTTAAATTTTTTTCATTCATGTATCCTATCCAACATTTTTCCCATGTAGAATGTGATGGTGCAATATTTATAGGCTTACGAGTTATGATGTGAGATGATCTAGGTGTGATTCCTATTAGGGGTGACACATGATTACTACAATAGCATTATTACGAATGGTACCATCGACAAGGGATGTCTAGTGTTCGTTGGCGTTTCTTACGAGAGGTAGCATCTAGTGGGCATGTCCAGTGTTCGTCGATGTGTCTTATAAGAGTTACCATCCTACAGGGATATCTAGAGCTCCTCATCGTGTCTTATGATAGGGAAAATCCAGCAACGATGGCCATTTTTCATCTGCATGTCTTTCGAGATGTACCATACAATAGGGATGCCCAGCATTCCTTGGTACTTTCTGAGAGGTACCTTCCAGTAGGGATAACCAATATTCCTTGATGATTTTCCAATTGGTACCATCTAGTAGGGATGTCCAGTGTTTTTCAATGCTTTCCTAGAGGTACCGTTCTCTAGGGTTGGATAGTGCTTCTCTATTTTTTAGAGAGGTACCATCCAGTACGGATAGATAGAGAAGTTTTGGGATTACATCCATGAAGGATAGAAAGTGGTCCCTGATGGATGTTCATATTTTACCTCTAGATGGGTGGGGAAGTGGTCCCCACTAGATGTTTTGGGCTTCCCCCTAGAAGGGTTGGGCAGTTGGACCCCTCGATGACTCTTATTGGGAAATACCCTCTAGCTGGGCCGGGAAGTGGGTCTCCCATTGACCCTCATGTGATTATTCATCGTAATGTACTAGGGAATAGACGCTTGATGATGAGTGGCATCTTCTAACCAGGATGGGCATGGATCCTTGACTTTGTGACATGATCTCTCACTTTATGACATAGTGAAGATAAATTCTCACATGTGACATTGGACTCCCAATAAAGTGGGACTCTTTTCCCACCATGATTATCCCTTATGATGTGATATAAAACATTGAGGGCGAGGTAGTGCCATCCAAAGTCTATAATATCAATTTGTGGTGACTGATCCCATTTGACATCTGGTTCAGAGCATTCACGAGGGATATTGACATTAATTATTACCTCTAAAACTATTGGCTACTCACATTTATGGGATGAGAATGTGATATGGAGATCACATTACTCCCTCATTTGGGTTTCATTGAATTTGCATATATGTATATATATTATGTTTCTAGTACCCAGTCCATGGGTTATAGTTACTCTCCTTCCATGAGAGGTGAAGATATCCATGGTATTCCATGTGCATTCTATGCCAAGATTATTGTGGTTGGACGAGTCTACACACCTATTATATGTATAAATGAATTGACGAGAAGTTAATATTCTCACCATTTCTATCCCCTTGTGTTTTGACAAGGTTACTTCACTCCTTATCTGGGTGAGATTTACTCCATTACTATCTTCTTTTACTATAATATGATCTCTCTACTACTCCCCACTCCATTTATTCTCTTGCTACAACCTCGACCCTTTGGGGAATCCTACTAAGTATCATTATACAAACCACTTCATATGATTTTCCAGAACTTGTGTACCTTTTTAAATGACAGAAATATTTATCATGACTTAAGAGGAGCTAGGGATACGAGGATCCTAGATGGCATGCGGTGGTCATGACATGGGATTTAGGCCTGGAGATCTCGCAGATGCTTTACTTTTTCACATGTTATTGTGTTGGGATACTTTTCTGGTTGGGTTTGTATTTCCCCTTTCCCTTTCAGCATTATTTTTATGTACCTGTACTGATTAGAGGTTGATGTATGTTTGTGGGTTATATATAGCAATTTTGTGTCTTTTATTCTTTTCCCTCTACACTTTTTGCATTTAATTGGATACATGTGTGTGTATAGGTTGTTAGAAAAACGACCTCCCATAGTTTTTTGTACCTTTTATGCTAGTCGCCAACCCCTGGCCTTTGGAGGTGGGATTGGGGTAGTTACACCTCGAGCCCTGACATGGGTTAGGTCATGAAAAAGTGGTATAAGAGGGAAGTTTGACCATTGGGATGTTGTTAAGATGTTTCCCTAAAAATATATTGGTTGGTTTTAGGGAAACAATATCGAAGTGTCTCAATAGTTTATATTAGGACACTGAGTCTAGTGATGGTATGGTCGTCCAATGAATCCATTCACTTGGACCCTGATTACCCACATGTAGACATGGAACTCTAAGACTCTTGTTCTATGGAAATGTGGTACTTGCATAACAGAATATTGAGTCTTTTACTATCCTTCTTCAGTCAGATCTCCTTTTTTGTCGATATATATATATATGTGTGTGTGTGTGTGTGTGTGATTGTCTGACCAGGGTACTCCATGATGAAATTCAAGATGTCTCTGTGCCGAAATTCATCAAGGATACTATCTCCGATTCATGACGATGATCCTGTGAGCGACGAGGTATTAGTTTAGGATCCACCATGTGAACTCCTTTATATGGATGGGAAGGTAGTATCACCTCCACCTATTGAGTTGCAGATAGCCCCAGTAGATTGGGTAGAACCTGCGTGGGCTGAGTGCACTTCGCAAGTTCCAAAAACACAAATTGATTCTATTCCGCGGTTAGTAGACCCTCAGGTAACATAGGTTTGTATAGATTTGGTGGCCTACCTTTTCAATATTGCATGGACACTGGCATAATATGGGGAATTCGACCTCCACCATTTCCACAGAGTAGCTGGGAATTGGTGTAGCTTGGTTACTCAAATACACAATGAGTCAACACTATCACTAAATGAATTTTAGCAGTCATTTCATGGGGAGTAATTCTACTCCTGCTTGTGGTCCATTTGATTTTAGGAGCTCCTTAAATTATTTTATGGGGGATGATGGTGACTGAGTACACAGTTGGGTTCAAATACAATGAACACTAATCTTTAAACAAGATCTATAATGGATACCAAGGAGCACAGAAGATCAAAAAGGGACACCGTAGAGAGATCTGTGCTATCATAGTACCCAAGTTTATCCCCACCTATGCTGGGGTGCGGGAGTAGGCACTGGGGATAGAGAACATTCTATCTAGGGGGATGAAATATATCTATTTGTGGGAGTGGGTTCCATAGATCATAGACACATTCAGATGCTATCAGACATCAAGAGATAGGATATCGATATATTAGATCTTTTCATGATCGTACTCGGACACCAGGCCACCCCAGATATGGTTGGTGATATCCTTGTGATGGGCGAGTTCACAAGGCATGAGACTGCCCGGTGAGATATGCTGAGAATGCCAGGCAACCAGAAGGTGGACCACCATGGTAGAGACAATTCCATGATCAGGGTGGTCCTATGGGAGGTGGTGATGTAAGAGGAGAAGGAGGAGTTAGAGGTGGGGAATGTTGTTGTGAGGACTTTCCAATTAATGATTGTTTTAAATTAATATTTATTTATATATAATCTATTAATTTCATTTAAAATGTTTCCAATTAATGGTTATTTTAAAAAATTAGAAAGTAGAAACAATATGTACTATAAAAGCATTTTGATAAAAAATCTCTTTTTTAAACCCAAAGACCAAAATATTATAAAATACATTATAATTTTGAATGAATAGGATTTAATTAAAATAATTAAAATTAAATAATTTATTCTTCACATGGAATAAAATTTAAAAAATAACAAGTCTTTAAATTTTTTTTAATAAAATAAAATGACATTTTTAAAAAAATATGATTTTGTCTCTTTTCAATTAAAATAATATTTTTAACATTCCCGAATTTTACCCAATGTATATTCTAACTTAAAAAATAATATTATTTTTATGAAATAAATTTTATATAATTTTAAAAAATTAATTATAAAATTCACTCATAAAATTCATGAAACCTCTTTTTATTAAGGAATTTTTTTAAAGAATAAAATTAATCAACTAAAACGTTGAGAAATTTTTTACAAAGAATTAACGATTACCATATAAATTAGCATGATAGTTATATATTACATAATTTCATTAATAATATTTATTTCCTCTAATTTAGTGTCTTTATTATAATAGTCACTTTTAAAAATTAAGATTCTAATGTTTTTTAATTATTAATATTATGTATCCTATATTCCCTTGAACATAACATTTCATTTTAAAATCTTAGGATGTTAAATTATCCCCCATTTAATAAATTATTTCATTGAAATTTGATCATGGAAATTAAAGCTAGGATTTGGTCATTTTGAACTTTTTTTTCAAATCCCACATTGTAAAAAGGATCATTAACCTCACCACATGAAAAATGTGAAGGTAATGTACGATGGTTACTTAGAAAAACACAGAATAGTTTTCCATATCATAAGACCTGAAAATGGAATAGAAATTATAACTCCCATTGATTTATTGGATGAAATAGGTAACATATTCATGTTATATTCGACCATACGAGGTATATTATAAGTCTAATGGTCATTGATTTCCTGATAAGAAAAGTAAATGATTTTTTTTCAAAAATAAGTGATCTAAAGTTTGGGAATTATTCTTTTAACGAGTATAATATCAAAATGAAATACAAATTCATTAAAATTACAATTTATTCCCCATATTTTCTCAAAATGATTAGTATTAAAAATTATCTTTTCATACATGAATCATCAAAATACACTTCTAGAGATCAAAAAATTTAAAAGTGTATTACTATCTATTCCTCCCATCATTTCAAGTTAGCAATACCCAAAATGGGTTTTAGTTGATACATTATTTACTAAAAATGATTAAAATTTTATATTATGAAAAAATAAATTAATATCCAAATCCAAATAGTAATACAAAATGTTCAACAAATATTATACAAAAACCAAATATCCTTAAAATTCATCAAAATTTTACACACTGTAATTGAAATAAAAAATTAGAAGTATTTGACAACAATGTCTTCCAACATAAATTTAGGATTTATCTTCCAATAGTATAAATAACTCTCATATTATAATTTAAAATTTTAATTTCAGCAATCACAGAATCTTAAAGATATAGTAATAATTTTGATGAATAGCATAAATAAATAGAAATCATATATATTAATAAAAGATAATTCATCAATTAATTCAAAATTAAAATAAAATATTATCTGATTTACCTTAATTATTTATGGTTCCAAAAAATAGTTACCTTATTCGGAAATAATAGTTATCACTTAATCATAAAATCATTTTCCTATCCAACGACCATCTATATGATAAACCAATGTTCCCAAAATAATGTTATTTTTCATATATCAAATCATTTAACTAAAAAGAAAAATTTCAAACAAATTTTCACATCAGATAGTTTATTGGCTTGTGATACACCCTTGTCACCATTCATTTGTGGGTACAATTCCTGATTCTTTTCTAGGTGTGATGGGTTTTGAAAAATCCAATGGGTTGTTTTTTATCTAAATCTATATTAATAATATCCTAATAAAATTATATAAATTTCATAAACATCCTAAAGATTAACCTAACTATGTTTAACCTCAATGGTTCTCTTATACCTTTAATTTTTCATCCCAAAAATTATGAACCCATAATTACCTCGTATTCAGAGATTATATAAAAAATTACCATTTAAATTTTTTCTAAGAAACTAATTCCATTTTTCCTAAAATAACCTTTTCCATATTATTAAATTAAGGGTTCCATGTACTCTACAAATTATCACCTTTTTATCATTTTTCAATGTTATCTATTCCACCTAAAATATTATTACATATTTATGAATACTAAACATGCAATCAAAAATCATTTGGAATTCCAGGATTCCCATAAAATATATTAAATAACACTCTATCAGAAATTTCAAAAATCAATACAAAACACATCCTCCATTAAAATTCATTATTAAACCCAATATAAATATTCATCATGTTATTTCATAATAAATCAATCCTACGATCAAATATGTAAATTATATCCTTATTATTCATCAATATTGACCAAAAAATTCTATATACATTGAATGTAATTAAATAATTCATACCTTATATATCTAAATTTTAATTTCAATGATATCCCATTTATCATTTAACATGATTCCAATCATCAAAAATAAATGGTCGCGTCCTATATTAAATTTCCCTTTTCGAGAGAGTCTCTAATGTTGTTATTAAGAAATAAAATAATAAAGATACCATATCCCATACACATTTTGGGAAAAAGAAAAGGAGATAGATAATTCCAAAATTTTCTTGCAGGTGATTTCAGTACTCAAAATGATAATTATATCACTAGAAAAATATTTTCAAATAATAGGGAAAATCAAATCATATGAAGGGGATAAGAATTTTGGGACATATATCTTTCCTTATATCTAGAAAAAATGGTCATTATTAATGTAGAATATGTGATAATTAAAACATGGAATGAATTATTTCCTATAGAAATGAATATGGACCTTTTAAAAATGATACCCATATAAACTATATTAAACATTATCCTTAAAATACATTATAACAAAATTTATTACATTTATAAATACAATCTAAATTAATTTCATTAATCACCTAGAAATCTATCAATTTAAACTACTAAAGGGTTAAATATGACATTGAACTAATAATCATACTAAATCATGTAAACTCATCACGATATCTATAACTAAATAAATAAATACAAAGGAAAATCAAAAAATCCTAAAGTGTCTAATACTAGATATGATACCAACTGTAAGGACCTGACATTATGAATTAAATATTCTAGTGATTTTAAACTAGAATTTATATTATTAAAATCATGAATATGTTAATGGATTAGAGTTTTATAGAATTATGAGAAATAGTTACATATTAATCAATACATAACAAGTGGAAAATATACTTAGTAACCATTTTCTACACTATACAATTTTAATGAAAAATAAAACAAAATTTATTCCAATGAAATTCATCACAGTTTTCTCCTTAATCTCATTATTGATCCTAAAATTCCATAAATCCCTTAAAAAATTAAAATCACGTGACAAGAAAAATAAATTTTAATGGAAATAATAAAAGGAAATGGTAAGTCCTCAAAAAAATCCATAAAACATTTTGATAAAAACATACCTATTCACCACAAAAATGGAATCATCTAAAATAAAAGATCGTTATATTACCTTTTTATAAACAAATTTCTATTCTAAAAAATGGAGGGAATATAAATTATTAATAGGTATCTTTGGAAATTACACTTTATATCAGTCTTATAAATGTTGTAACAAATATGGAAATCCTCCAACTCAGGAGTACCCAATTCATTAGATTTTATATTGAATCTACTCATCCATGGTTTATTATGAAACCACTTATAAGTGGTTAATAATTTTTCCAACCAACCTTGGTTTGTCACAGAATGACCAATAATTAGTTTATAACAAAACCAAACTTCCTCATTTGTAATACCAATAACTATGACATGAACATAAATCTTGAGATCATGAATAATAAAACACTCTTTAATGAAAATAAAACATCAAATTTTAAATCTACCATTTTGAAAAACAATGTAAGTAAAACAAAAAACATTTTCCTTGAATGTAACCATATATAATTTAAATTAATTCATAAAAATATTAGCGCGACATTAAAATGTTATATTAGTATTTTTAATTATATATATAAAAATTTATTTGGAATTCTGTAAATAGAAATTTGAAATGAATTTTTTTAAAGGATTTTCCTCGCAAATACCATATCATTGAAGTTAGCATTGCTAAAATGAATCGAATATGATTATCTGCTATAAAAAAGTCTAAAACAAGTGGAAGTAAAAAATATTACACTAAAATATTATTTTACACAAAATATTATCATTTCATAATCAAGAAGTAGAAGTTTAACCCAAAGAATGAAAATTGTGTTAATAATTCCCCTTACGTATAACATTAAAAATATACCTATTGAAAAACATTTAGAGAAATTTGAAATTAATTTTACGAAATATTAATGTTCATATTAATATATTCATTGAAAAAATTAAATAACATGGAAATTAATGATAAATATTTTAAATATAAATAATTATATCATTTAAAAGAAGATTTTCTAGTGAAGGATCCCCTTACCTTGGGTCAAAATGTTCTGTACATGATCGTAATGTCCAAGATAGAAAAATTATATTCATTTTCTACTTAATTAATAAACTCTTACATATATATATATATATATATATTATTTTTTATAATTTTATTATGTCATTTATGGACATTTCGATGAGTTATAGTGTTAAATTTCGTCGTTGGGGAAGCATTCGTTTCGAGGTTTCACGGTTGGTATACTTGAGAAGAACTATATATTCTCTTGTAAAATTTCTATAAAACTATTGAAGTGGAATAAAATGATATTAATTATCAAAAGTAAGTATAAAATGTATCATATTTTAATTATCATTCATCAATGTTGATAAATAATTTGATAAAAATGATAATGAAAATGGTTAGTTTTTTTGGCTTCTTTTCCGACCATCTTGAACATGTTTTGTTTTATTTAACACAATGTATATTTATTTGTTCTATAACATGATTTATGTTATAATATACCTATTGAAAATCTATTCAACTAGAATAATAGTAATGTAAAACAAAAACTTATTGTCCACAGATATGGTTAACCTCTATAATCTTTTCAATTGTTTCATTTCATTGAATATGAGTATATAATTAATGGGATGGATATAATATATTCTATATAAATATACCATTTTACTATATAGTTGATATTGTATTTATTATTCCATTATGGATTAAGGATTTTAGGAGAAGGTGAAATAAAAAATTAAATTAAGTTAGGTTTTTTGAGAACCATTGCATTTGGAATATCACCTCCTTAACATATCACATAAGGATATTAAATTTTTTTGGAGTGGAAAATGTAATGACCCTTCCACTAGGGACTATGTCGTGACTACCCCAAGGCCACCTTCCATAGGCCATGGGCTATCAACTATCACCGAAAGGCATATTCCCTAAAATTGGGAAGGTATTGCCTTTATATCCTGTAAACACAAGCAACCAAGCACAAAACAGGATACAAACATGAGTAAATTTAATAGTAAAAAGAGTGAGTACAGTAAGTAAAAAGGGGCCAGAATAGAATCCCAAATAGAATGCACAAGAAAAATAAAAAGTACAAGTAAACTGGAACAGCTCCTGTGAACACCCGCCAAGGATCCTACAAGAAGGGTAGGTACAACTCTTGAATGGTCATCTATGCGGTACGCCTTGTCTAATGTCCACCTTCGAGCTGCCTCCTGTCCTGGAACCCCTTGTCCTCAGTCAGCGACGTATGTTGTCTACACCAAACACAAAAAGGTGTCGGCATAGCCCGTTCAGGGGTGAGTATAACAATACTCAGTAGGGAACCCGAGACCTTTAACGTCACAAAAAATCCGCAAAGGATAAACCACCAAGCATGAAATAAATTGAAAAGCATACATAGGTATATGCCCATACATATACCTAAGTTATCATGTATACCCATCTTCGTCATGAAGAAACATAGGTTCCACAAAAAATCCCAAAACTCAATTGTTCCACAGACGAAGGACTACCACGAAGGAAAATACCAAACATGTACACCACACAAAAGAATACCACCAAGGTATTACCACAAAGTAAAGTACCACACAGGTACGGACTCAGGTCACACAAAGTATAACATAGGTACAACAGTAGATATGGTTAGATGTAACTACTAATTTCTATTACTCTATTAAGAGTCAGACCCATGAAGGATCCTAAATCATCATCAAACCCACAAAACATTGTTGTACATCGTCAGACCCACACAAGATCCTAGTACCTTGTCAAACCCACATTGTATCACAGTACATCATTAGACCCACAGAAGATCCTAGTACATTTCCAGTACATCTTAAGACCCACACAGGATCCTAGCACATCGTCAGTATGTTGTCAGACCCACATAGGATCCTAGTACATCATCAGTACATCGTCAGACCCACACAAGATCCTAGTACATCTTCACTACGTCTTCAGACCCACATAGGATCCTAGTACATCATCTGTACGTCGTGGGACCCACACATGATCCTAGTACATCGTCAGAACGTCGTCTGAACCACACATGATCCTAGTACATCATCAGTACGTCACCAGACCCACACATGATACTAGTACATCATCAGTAAGTCGTCAGACCCACATAGGATCAGAGTACATCGTTAGTACATTGTCAGACCTACATAGGATCCTATTACATCGTCACAGCCAGCTACAAGGTTTCAACACTAAGCCTTCTTGTCTATGGGGGGATATGCTACTCAGGCCACTGTTCGATACTCCAACTATCATGATTTCCCATGAATAAGTATCCCAAAGGACCTCCACATCAATGGGGTCTCAATGCAATAGACAGTGTGTCAATCAGCCGCACGGTGTCTAAGTTATTAGCCTTTTAGTCATGTGGGCACGATTGGATTTGTGCTCGATCCAACACGACCATACCCCACATTATCCAAAACATTAATGGGGTACACCAAGGGGAACATCTTGCTCCATGGTTTCCATCACCATATATGGTTCTCCAAACAGACGGTTGGTGGCAATTTTATGGCCAAAAGTATGGAATGGGTCGAAACTATTCTGGGTCCCCTCCGACCCGGTCAGACCGACCCGACCAGACCCGATCCACTGGGTCCGGCTCAGCCTGGTATGCGACCCGGACCATGCTGGGCAGCCCGACCTGGTGGCCCGGCCTGGGCGGCCCGCGGTGCGGTGGGGCACTGCGCTGCGGTGGTGCAGACGTGGTGCGGCAGTGCGGGCACGGTGCGGCGGTGCAGGCATGGTACGGCGGGCCGCCGTGGCTATCCGAATGGCCAGATGTCTTCTCCGCGTGTCACAGTCGCGTGCCGCACCTTTTCTGGCAGTTGGCAGTGAGCCTGTCTTCGTTCCCTCTCCCCCGCAGCACAAGGCTGCAGTTCTCTTCTGTCATGCGACATGATCGCACCGTCACATATGTCACTGACAGTCGTGGTTCCGGCCATTGTTCTCATGTCTCATCGGGTTCGGTTGCTATTCTCTTTCCTCGCGATGAACACACCAACCATAAAGGACGATGAGGGATCATTCCGTGTTCGTTTGGCCTGCTCCCTCTGCATTAGTTCGGTAGTAGGAAGATTAAGATGATTAATTCGATGCAAAACATGATGAATAACAAAACCCCAACCTTGAAGGTTTGTTTATGTCAGTGAGGAGGGAAGGGTGGACATATGTTTTTCATTGTCGAAGACGTCCCACATTGGAGGTGGCGCTTTCATTGTTGAAGAACTTCTTCGTTGGGAGGTGTTCTTCATTGGAGAAGTGCAATCCTCCGAATATCTCTCCCATTCTTCTTTGCCCACCAAAAAATGAGGTGCCAATATAATTTAACATAATAAGATTAATTATGTTGGAACAATTAAAATGCTAACACATTTCATTAATTGTTTTTTGATCCAAAAATTAAATGGGGAGTAGGCATTATTAAATAAGAGGAAACCTACGGTCACCCTCCTCATTAAAGATAGAGTTCATGAGTCAGGTGGTCCCCACCTTTGATTTCAAAATGGGGGTTTTGGTTTGGGTGGTCCCCACCTACATAACCCATTTAGAGAGGTTTCAAGAATAAAAATAAAATGTCAAATAATTTTCTTTTTATTTACCCATGAAAAATTGAAAGACTATCTTTCACCCTTGACCTATTGCGGTCGAGGTGAAGGTCTCCTTAGGAGAATACTGGCGCTATGAGTTCAATGGTTTCCTCATATTTCAATTCCGAACACCAGTTCAAAAGTTACAAAAACATGCTCAAACATTTACTGAACGTACCCGAAAAAATGTTTAGAAAACCATTCCAGGCGCACCTGGCCTCAGAATCACGCACCGTCAATTTTCACAAACTCTTAAAATTTCTATATAATTTTAAAAAATTACATGGAATTTTCCGGTCATTAAGTTCTCCCCACCCCATGGATTTAATTCCCCATAACCCACAACTAAAAACAAAGAAAACAAGTGGGGATACTAAGCACGAATCTGAGCCTCCCGCTCCCATGTGCTTTTCTTGAGGTTTTGGGGCTGCCAGCGAATGCGCAACAGAGGTATTGACCACCCATGAAGGACCCATTCATGTCGATACTCAACATTCTATGGAACCTATTAAAATATCACCCCATCGTCGATGTCCATCTCATCGTGGTCGATGACATGAGATGGTTTATGCACGTATCTCCTCAACTGGGATACGTGGAAGACGTCGTGCACCCGGTGTAACTAAGGGGGGAAGTGCTAAGTGTTAATCCACCTCGCCAACACTACTAAGGACCTGAATGGGTCCAATGATCCTTGAAGATAACTTACCGCCCCGGCCAAATCTCCATAAACCTCATCAGGGTGAGACCCGTAGAAAGACGTGGTCGCCATCCTCGAACTCTAGAGGTCTCAGTCTCTTATTGGTATAGGACTTATGCCTGCTCTGCGCAGTCTTCATTTGCTCCTGGATGATCTGCACTTTCTCTGTTGCATCTCGTAACATCTCTGGCCCCATGAATGCTAACTCCCCTAGGTCAATCCACCAAAAAGGTGATCTGTAAGGTTACCCATACAATGGTTCAAAAGGTGTCATCCCAATTGTGGAGTGATATCTGTAGTTTTATGAAAACTCCACCAATGAAAAGTGATACTCCCAACTGTGACTAAAGTCGAAGATGTAATCATGTAGCATTTCCTCGAGGGTATGAATGTTCCGCTCAGTCTGGCCATCTGTTTGAGGGTGGAAGGTGGTGCTCAAACAAAGCTTCATCCCGAAAGCCTCCAGCAAACCCTTCCATTGCTAGGAAGTGAAATGTGTATCATGATCATAGACAATCGTCGAGGGTACTCCATGTAGCCACACAATCTTTTTCAAATAGAGGCTTCCCAAGATCTCTACTGAAACCTGCTCTCTAATCGGTAGGACGAGGGCCGACTTGGTGGGTCGGTCGACGACCACCAAGATAGAATCATGGCCTCTGAATGTATGGGGAAGTCCTCTCACGAAGTCCATGGATATCTGATCCCACTTCCACTCTGGGACCTCTAAAGGCTGAACCAACCCTACTAGTACCTGATGCTTTTCCATCACTAGCTGACAAGTGAGGCACCATGAGGCAAAATCTACTAATGCTTTCTTCATTCTGACCACCAGTGCTATCATCTGAGATCCTGATACATATTTTACACTCCAAGATTTACCACTAGAGGGGATGTGTGGAAATACCTCAACACATCCTCCCGAAGTGACACTAGTATAATGGACTTCCTCTAAAGAGAATGACTTCCTCCCCACCTTCAAAAAATCTATCAGGTGCTTGTCATGTGGATATTTGAGCACGTAGAGCCTCATAGTAAATATCCACACATTGTGCCTCCCTGAATTTATAAATAAGTGGGGGAGTGACTATAAGCGACTGAAGAAAAGCTACTCCATCATGATCCACAAATGATATGTGCAAAGCGGACAGATGCTCTGTCGCCTCACCTAGTAGCTGTGTACCAGATCTCCTGCTGAGTGCATCTTCCACAACATTCCCCTTCCCAGGAGTATAGACTATCTGGAATTCATAGTCCTGGAGGAACACAATCCAAAACCGCTATCTCATGTTCATCTAATTCAGCGAGAATATATACCCGAGACTCTTGTGATCTGAGTAGACTATAAAACTTTCTCCCATCAAGTAATGTCGCCACATATTCAAGGCTAATACCATTGCTGATAACTACAGGTCATGGGTAGCATAGTTCTGCTCAATTTGTCTTAGTTTTCGTGGACTATATGCGATCACTGCTCACTCCTGTATCTGGACTTATCCAAGCCCAGTCCCTGATGTGTGTATGTTGACTACGTACCCTATGCCCTACCCCAGATGCCTCAAAATGGGGGAACTACTCAACCTTTTCCTCAGCTCATGAATACTCCGCTGGCATCTCTCAGACTAAACGAAGGGTTTCCCCTTCATAGTCAATGCTTATAAACGTGATGAAACTATGGAGAAATCTGGAACAAACCTCTGATAGTATCCAGCCAAACCTAGGAAACATCGTACCTTTGTCACACTCATGGGTGGCTTCGAAGCAAGTACAACCTCAATCTTTGCTGGATCCACTGCAACTCCAGCATCCGAGATGACGCGTCCTAGAAAGTGAACTTCTCGAATCCAGAACATGCACTTCGAGAGCTTACCATATTGATGGTGCTCACAGAGTGTGTCCAGAACAATCTATAAATGATGGGCATGCTCCTCCTCAGTATTCGAGTAGATCATAATTTCGTCGATGAAGAATACTACAAAGCGATCATGGTATGGCTAAAAGATAATGTTCATGAGTCCCATGAACACAAATGGAGAATTGGTTATGCTGAATGCCATTTCCACAAAATCTTAATGGACATACTGACATCTAGAATCTGTCTCCCACAAATCATCATCTTGTACTCCGAGTAGGTGAAAGCCTGATCCTGGGGTATATCTTTGAGAAACACTATGCTCCCTTCAGCTGATCAAAGAGGTTTTCAATCCTCATATATGGGTACTTGTTCTCTATGATCACCTAGTTCAGTCACTTATAGTCAACACAATGTCTCAAGCTCCCATCCGCCTTCTTTCCGAACAAAATCATGGTAGTCCAAGAAGAAACACTGGGTTGAATGAACCCTTTCCCCTGGAATTCCTATAGCTGTACCCGTAGCTCATGAAGCTCCACGGGAGCCATCTGATGTGCCCTTATTTTTACTCAGTTTGCCACATCTTTTTATTATATTTTATACAATTTATTTAATTATTTTAACACTTTTTAATAAATAAATGCACTTTTGTATTTTTATAAATAAATTTGTCAATTATTCACCTTTTATAACATTTTATATTATTTTTGAACAATAAATAGTTAATTTATACCTTCTTTATTTTTAATGTAATTAGTTTTCAATTTGTTTATTTAATCTTTATTTGTTTATTTTATTTAATTTGTCATTGTAAATGATTATTGTGTTTGATAATTAATTTACTTTTAAATTTTTATGTTCATATAATTTAGTCGCGGCTTGCTAGACTATCGGTAGCTAAGCTACCGATAGCCGGGGTCCTTTTTCTCTACCGGTAGGCAGGTTACCGATACCGGTAGCTCTTTTTCATATCTTATCGGTAGACTTTGACTTCTATCAGTAAGCGTTTTAATTTTATAAGCAACGGTGAGTTTTTAGTTAGGTCAATTTAATTTGGCTTGGCTTCTTAATAAGTTAATTTCTATTTAAACAATTATTTAATTAACATAATTATAATTAATTAATTTAGACTTTATTTTATTAATTATTCTTTCAATTAAGTTTTGTTAAAATAGGTTTATTTTATTATTTTATGTGTTTAATCACCTGCTAGTCATTTAAGTAAATAATATGTGCTTTTAAATTAATTAAATTGGTTCGCCCTTAATTTTATTATTTCAAATTAGTTAATTAATTAATTAATTAACAGTTTTAAAACATTAACTTTATTATTTTATGTATGCAGATTAATTTTTAATCCATTTTATAAAGGTTTAAGTCTACTGGTGATTTAAACTAGCTCTTATGGTGACATATTGGGTCGCCAATGCTAATTTTCATTTTGTGCTGCTACTCTTTAATTAGCGTGTTTAGTTATTTTGATTTAAGTCTTTTATAATTTTAGTTTATTAATTATTTAGTACATAATTTAAGTGTTTTCAATTATATATATTAATGTTTTAACGTTTAATAAAAATTTTGTTTTAAATTAATGGTGTTTAGATTTAGGTTATTTATAATTAATTGTTTTTATTTCGGTTTAGTTTTAATTTAAGTTCAATTTTATTTTTTTTAAGATCACCGATAGTTTTTCTAACGGCATAATGCTTTTGGTAACTGTTTTTTTTATCGGTAGCTGAAGCTACCGATACTCACTGATTTTATTTTATTTTATTTTATCGGTAGCTGAGCTACCGATAATAATTCTCACCGATAACCAGCATATCCCCTTTTCATTTGCAGCTACCGATAGCCTTTTGTTTTTCTTTTCCTTAACCTCACCGATACCCCTCCTCACCGTTTCAGCTACTGATACACCTGGCAGAACCTCACTGATAAGTTTTCTTTTTCTTTTTATCGGTAGCTTCACCTCACTGATAGCCAATCTTCTCTCCCATGTTTCTCAACGATACAAATTCTACGCCGCACCATTTTGGTCCATTGCTAGAAGGAGGAGGGGAGGGCGCCACGCTGCGCTGCCGGAGGTGTCTGTCGCCGGGACTTGCAGGGAGGTCCGTAGGGTTGCTAATCCTCCGCTGCTGGGTGCCGTCGTGAGCAGGACCATCACGCTGCTATTGGGATGCACTACTAGAGGATGACCAGAATGGGTAGGAGCTGCTGCTTTTCGCCACTACAGTTGTTATCCAAGGAAGCCGGGGTGCCGTGCCATTGCTGCTGGAGCCTGCTTTGCACCGGATTCAAGGGAGAAGATGAAAACCCTCCCTCTACCCTTGCTGCGCTGTGGAATTTGGGGGAAGGGGAATTGATGATAAAAATAATAACAATAAAAAAAATAATAATAATAACATAACATAAAATATAAAGAAAACAAATAGTAGACTTTAACATTAGAAAAAAAAAGTAAAAAGTTAATGTTAAAGTTAAACTAACTTTAACTAAGTCAAATTAATATAAATTAATAGAAGTTATAAATTTAAAACAATTACGCAATTAATAAAGTGGATAAATTATAAATTAAAATACCAAAAATATTAAATATTAAATATTAATAATTAATTAATTTACTATTAATAGTATAAATACAAAATTAATAATAATTATAAGTAAGCTAAGAAATTTACTTTTTAATTTAAGTATATTTATAACTTAAGTAATAATTTTAATTTATTAATTAATATTAACTAAATTAATTAATTATTCTAACAATTTAATTTCTTTAATTATAACAATTTAATTAATGAAACAATCTTAAAATATTTATTTATTTATTTATTTATTTATGTTCTTATTATTTAATAACTTAGTTTAAAAATGGATAAAATTTATAAATTACTAATTATTTTATTAACTTAATTAAATCAATTACTTTTTAATAATTTATGTAATACCATAGTAAAATTAAATTGGTAGTTTTATAAATAATATAAAAGTAGATAATATTTATCATTTAAGATATTTATTATTTAACTCTAAATATGTATTATAATAGTAAACATAAAATAATTACTATAACATTTTAATTTCTTTTGTTAAGTTTTAATTATTTCATTTTGTATTTATCATGTGCAGGTTCATTACAAAGTCGAAAGTACATCCAAGTTCATCCAACTAACTCATCCGGAGTTAGTTAGGAGGGAAAAGCTCACATGACGTGCTTGTCGCGAAAAAAACGCACGTGTGTAGTGCGCTCGTGAGAAAAACATGAAGTCGGTGGAATCATGCGGTGACATGTAGCAATTGACAGGAAGGTACTAAAGCAGAGCAAGCAGCAAAATTGAGGGGGGACTCTTCCACTCTGATTCCTGGAGCAACACATGGATTGACGAAGACATTCATTCACCTACCTGGAGAGAGGATGCTGAGCAGAGCAGTTCAGGAACTTAGGAGCAGAGCATTTTTAGGGAGTTCCTTCTCCCTCACGATTTAAACTTTTATATTCTATTTCTGAATTGTTTCCTATGACTGCTGTGATAATGAATAGTATAGTTAGCTAAATGTTAGTCTGGGGAGAGTTCTAGCTCTACTGACATCTTTTTCATCCTTCTCATTAACCAATTCTTCTGTGATTAGAATTGATCGGCGAGATCAAATCTAATTTCAGTTATCTGCTTTGTACCACAAATACTGCAATTTCAAAACTCTGTAATCATTCGGCGAGTTTGATTATGGAATCACCTTTTAAATAATCAGTTTGTAATGAAAACTTCATTACATACGGCGAGTTTGTATTTTTGTTCTTTTTAATTCATTTGTCTGAAGTTGAACTTCTTGGAGTGGCGAACTCTAAGTTGAACAATTTCCACAACTTAACTCCTGGAGAGGGAAGTAAGTTGTCTCTTTTTAGTGGTACGAAGCAGTACTTTTACATGAAAAGGAAAAACAATTTAAAACAGTAGACTAGAATGAACCTCGAGCATTCTTTACTGTTGTCTTTTATCAGCATCTTATTTTCTTCATTGGATTTTTCTTTCAGTTGTATTCTGTTTTAGTGTAGGTAGCACGAGTTTTTCAAGGGAAGTGTAGTTTTACGTTGCAGTTTATAAAAACATAAAAAAGTTTAAAATATAAAAAAAAGATAAGAAAACTACTCCACTGCTGACAACAGTGGAGCTTAATGAGTTTTTTTTAGAAAGTAGTGGCCAAAATAGCCTTCCCTGTGGGTTCGACCCTGCTTGCCACATATACAGTAGTTAGTAGGAATATAAATTTTAAACTTTGACTGACTTCAACGACGGTTTAGGTCAAGTTTTTGGCGCCGTTTCCAGGGAGGGCATGAGCCATTGTTTAAAAAAAATCTCTTAAAAAAACACATATATAAAAAAAATCCTTAAAAAAATTGAAAATTTTGAAAAACTGTAAAAAAAAATACTTTTCTTTCAGCGTGGTTACTGTTATAAACCGTCTACAACTATTTGTAAGAGCACGAGAACATCTGCTGTTATATTAGAACCTCTAAACCCTGAACTCGATAAACACTTAGCTGCTCTAAGAAGGAAAAATAAAATTGAAATGGAAAATCAAGAAAATAGAACCCCTGAGAATAATAACTTTCGAAATAATCATCTAGAACTCTTAGATGAACAAAAAAGGCCTAGGATGAGGGAGTTTCAACTCCCTCAAGTTTCAAGCAACCCATCATCCATTAGATTAAGTCCTTGAGCCCGAAATTATGAGCTGAAACAATCACACATTTCTCATCTGCCTGCATTCAATGGGCTCTCTAATGAGGACTCTCTGGCCTTCATTAGAGACTTCTACAATACTGTGCAGCAACTTCCACTTTTAGGACTCACTGAAAATGAACTAAGGATGAGAGTTTTTCCCTTTTTCCTTAAAGGGAATGCGAGAAATTGGTTTTTAAGTCTAGATGAAAATATTTTTGAGAATTGGGATCAAGTGTATAACTCATTCATTATGAAATTTTATCCCCAAAGATTAAAAGGAGAACTTAGAACTAAAATCACTAGTTTTTATCAAGAGGATGGAGAAGCCTTCCATGAAGCTTGGGATAGATTCAGGGATCTTCTTAGGCAGTGTCCCCATCATCAACTCCCTTCACATCTCCTTATAGACACCTTCTATGAAGGGCTTTCCTCCTCTGGTCAGAATTTAGTGGATCAAGCTGCTAGGGGTAATTACAATGATAAGACTGATGATGAGTTGAGACAAATTTTCAATAATCTGTCTCTTAATTCTCAACATAAGAATTCAAGAAGAAAAAGAGTTAATAGAACTGTCAATTCAAATACTGGTTCAATGAATGAAACTCAAGCTCAACTAGCTGAAATCACTAACCAACTTCAAACATTAATGAACCAGAATTCAAAACAATCTGTTAACCAAGTTGAAAACCAGAATCAGTATCAATCTCTTAGGCAACAGTGCACACAATGCGGTATGTTTGGGCATTCTGAATGTTTTTGTCCTAATGTTGATCTATTTGCCCAACAACCTGAAAATTTAAACATTGCCAATTACGGTCCTAGGATTCCTCAAAAAGAAGATCCATTTTCTAATAATTACAATCAAGGCTATAGGAACCGTCCAAATTTGTCATGGAAAGATCAAGGAGTCATTAAGCAACAAACTGCCCCTAATTATCAGAACCAACCAAGACCTAATTTTCAAAGTCAACAAAGGGGAGATTCTTCAAATGTTCAAGGAAGTAATGATAATCAAATTTCTTCTAAATTGGATCAGATATTGAATAAAATAAACTCAGAAGAGGAAAGATACATGACTCAACTTAATAAATAGAAAAGTCAATATGAGTCAGACAAGATGCAAACTGATGTGAGAATGCAGAATATGGAAACACAGCTTGGCCAATTAGCTAGAGATTTGACTTCTAGGGATAAAGGTAGGTTGCCTAGTACCACTGAACTAAATCATAGGGAGAATATCATGGCTGTTGTTACTAGGAGTGGGCTGAATACTCAAAATGTTGCTGAAAAAACTGTAAAAAATGCTCAAAATGATAAACTGTTTGAATCTGCAAATGAAAATCTGCTTTGTTCACAATCTGGAAATTCACCGAAAGATGTCGAAAATGATGAGAATCTGAACCTTTCACCTGGAAATCAAGATGAATATTGTTTTAAAAATAAAAAAAATAAAGGAAAAGAAAAGGTTGTTGAAGAGGTGAGGGACATGCCTACTATTTTGAAAAAATTTGCCCCACCCATCCCTTTCCCTGAAAAGCTAAAACCTCAAAGTAATACCAAGGCTGAACTTCTTCAGTTCCTTGGTCTTCTTTCTAAGCTTCAAGTGAACATACCTTTTATCCAAGCCTTAATTAAAATCCCATCTTATCTAAAATCTTTAAAGAAAATTGTTTCAAATAAAAAGACCCTTGAAGAATTTGCTACCTACAGCCTCACTGAGGAGTGCAGTGCTGTGCTTCAAAAGAAAATCCCACCAAAATTGAAAGACCCAGGTAGCTTTGTCATCCCCTGTACTCTAGGTAATTCAGGTCAGCTGAACTGTTTATGTGATCTAGGTGCCAGTATTAATCTTCTCCCATACTCACTGTTTCGACAGTTGAGGTTGGGTGATCTTCAACCTACCACGGTCATACTACAGTTAGCTGATAGATCCTTTACTCATCCTATAGGTCGAGTAGATGACTTACTAGTTGGAGTTGTGAAATTGTTCTTACCTGCTGATTTTCTTGTTCTAGATATGGAGTGTGATCAAGAGGTACCTATCATCTTGGGTAGGCCCTTCTTGGCCACATGTGGTGCTGTCATTGATGTGTCTAAGGGTCAACTGATCATCAAAATTGGTGAACAAGAAGAAGAGTTCAATGTTTTTAAAAATATTAAGGAACCAACTTACTCTGAAAACTGTTCAAAAATTGAGTCTCTTGAAGCTGAATGTTCTTATAAAAATCAACTTGAACTCATTGAAAAATATGAAAATCATTCCTTTGTTGAAGAAAGCATTTGTGAAGCTTAAAATCTTTGTGAATCTGTTTAGAAGCTGAAAATTCTGTTGTTACAGCCAAACTGGAAAATCTTCCAGAACTGGACAACTGTCCAGTTTCTGTTGTAGGAGAGTCTTATGTTTCTGAACTTAGGAACTTTCTGAATGAAATTGAGGGTGTTTCTGTTAACACCGACCTTACTGAGCACTTTGATGATACTAAGGGAGAACTGTTAAGACAATTATATGATTCTTCTTTGATTAACCTGCTGAATTCAAATTTGGAAAATCTGGATAGTGTACTGCCTACCTTGGACAGTAGCATTGTTATCTCTGAATCTGAACTGGAAATTGAAAATCTTTCATCTTTTAATACTCCTTACAAGAAATATGTTGAAGATCTTGGACCTCCCAGGCCTAAGAGTCTTCCTTCGAGTGTAGTACCACCTGATCTTGAACTGAAGCCCATCCCTGCCCATCTTAAATATTCATTTTTAGGTGAGAGCTCTACTTTGCCTGTAATAATCTCTGCTGAACTAAATGAAACCCAAGAAGAAAAACTGTTGAATGTTTTGAAAAAGTTTAAATCTGCCATAGGCTGGACGATAGTTGATATCAAGGGAATTAGTCCTTCATTCTGTATGCACAAAATTCCTATGGAACCTGATCATAAGCCTAGGGTAGAATGTCAAAGAAGATTAAATCCAAACATGAAAGAAGTTGTGAGAGAGGAAGTAATCAAGCTGTTAGATACTGGAATGATATATCCCATCTCAGATAGTGCTTGGGTCAGCCCTGTCCAGGTTGTCCCCAAGAAGGGAGGTTTCACTGTAGTAAATAATGAAAAAAATGAAGAAGTCCAAGTTAGGAAAGCCACAAAATGGAGAGTCTGTATTGATTATAGGAAGCTTAATGCAGCCACTAGGAAGGACCATTTTCCTATGCCCTTCCTTGATCAGATGCTTGAGAGGCTTTCTAGAAATGAATTTTTTTGTTTTCTAGATGGGTATTCTGGTTACAACCAGATTCCTGTTGATCCAGAGGATCAGGAGAAGACTACTTTCACATGCCCCTTTGGAACATTTGCCTACCGGCGAATGCCCTTTGGGTTGTGTGGAGCTCCAGCCACCTTTCAAAGGTGTATGATGGCTATCTTTTCTGATATGATCGAGAGAATCATTGAAGTTTTTATGGATGACTTTTCTATAGTGGGGAGTACTTTTGATTCTTGCTTAGGAAATCTTGAGTTAGTCTTAGAGAGATGTATTGAAACCAATCTTGTTCTAAATTGGAAGAAATGCCAGTTCATGGTTACTGAAGGTATTGTCCTTGGTCATAAAGTGTCAAAGAGAGGTTTAGAAGTTGATACTGCTAAGATAGAAGTTATTCAAAAACTGCAGTCTCCTGTTAATGTTAAGGGTGTTAGATGTTTTCTAGGGCATGCTGGTTTCTACCGGAGATTCATAAAGGATTTTTCTAAAATCACTAAGCCCTTGTGTTCTTCATTGGTAAAGGATGCACCATTTAATTTTGATGAAAACTGCTTGAAATCATTTAATCTTCTTAAGGATAAACTCACTACATCACCTATCATCACTGCACCTGATTGGAAACTACCATTCGAACTTATGTGTGATGCTAGTGACATGGCTGTAGGTGCTGTCCTTGGACAGAGGAGGGATAAGAGATTGCATGTGGTATACTATGCTAGTATATTTCTAGATGATTCTCAAAAGAATTATACTACCACTGAAAAAGAGTTGTTAGCTGTTGTTTTTGCTCTGGAAAAGTTTAGACAATATCTGTTAGGTTCAAATGTCATAATTTTCACTGATCATTCTGCTTTAAAATACTTGTTGTCTAAGAAAGAAACTAAACCCAGGCTGATTAGATGGATCTTATTGTTACAAGAGTTTGACTTAGAGATTAGGGATAAGCAGGGAGATGAAAACTTAGTTGCTGATCATTTATCTAGGCTTCCTATTACTCAACTTGAATCTGAGAATCATAGGGAAATTAACTCTTCCTTCCCTGATGAAAAACTGCTCACTGTTTCAGTCAGGAAATCTGCTTGGTTTGCAGATTTTTCCAACTTCTTAGCAGTAGGTGTCATTCCCAAAAATCTGTCTAATAATCAAAGAAAGAAATTCATTTCTAAGCTTAAATATTATCTGTGGGATGATCCCTTGCTATTTAGGAGGTGTGCTGATGGTATTCTTAGGAGATGTGTACCTGAGGAAGAGATGCTGTCTATTCTTGAAAGTTATCACTCTTCCCCTTGGGGAGGTCACCATGGGGGTGAGAGGACCGCTCAAAAATTCCTGAAATCTGGTTTCTATTGGCCTACCCTCTTTAAGGATTCTAGGAGTTTTGTGGTTGGGTGTGATAGGTGTCAGAGGTTGGGTAATGTGGGTAGGAAACAGGAGTTACCCAAAAAGGGTATTTTGGAGGAAGAAATTTTTGATGTTTGGGGATTAGATTTCATGGGTCCATTTCCATCATCTCATGGGAATGAGTATATTTCTGTTGCTGTAGATTATGTGTCAAAGTGGGTTGAGGCAGTAGCTCTGCCCAACAATCAAGAAAATAGTGTGATAAAATTTGTAAAAAAGAATATCTTTACACGATTTGGAGTACCAAGAGCTTTTATTACTGATAATGGAACACATTTTAAGAATTACAAGTTTAAATCTTTGATGGAAAAATATGGTTGTGTTCACAAAACTGGTACTCCATATCATCCACAGTCCAGTGGACAAGTGGAAATTTCTAACAGAGAACTAAAACAAATTCTTGAGAAAACTGTGTCAAACTCTAGGAAAGACTGGTCTCTTAAATTGGATGAAGCTTTATGGGCATATAGAACTGCTTTCAAGACCCCAATAGGTATGTCTCCTTACAGGCTTTTGTTTGGGAAATGTTGTCATTTACCTGTGGTGTTGCAACATAAGTCATATTGGGCAGTTAAGGCTTTGAACTTTGGATTTAAGAGTGCTGGTGAGAGGAGATTGCTTGAGTTGAGTGAACATGATGAGATTAGAAGAGATAGTTATGATAATTCAAGAATTTATAAAGAGAGGAATAAAATTTTTCATGATTCTATCATTCAAACTAAAGAGTTCAAATATGGACAAAAGGTTCTCCTCTTTAATTCTAGACTTAATCTTTTTCCTGGGAAGATGAAGTCAAAGTGGTCTGGACCATTTACTGTTGTGAGAGTTCTGAAGAATGGAGCTGTGGAAATAGTTGGTTAAGAGAATAAACCCATGTTGGTCAATGGGCAAAGACTGAAACTCTATTTTGAGGGGCAGCCAAAAGGTTTGGCTGCTTTCACTATTCTTGAATGAAGTATGGCTGGGGACTTTAAACCAAGCGCTGCATGGGAGGCAACCCATGGTTTGTGTTTTGTTAATAAATAAAAATTGTGATTAAATAAAGTCTAACTGACGACTTAAAATTCAGTGCTTCATGGGAGTCAACCCATGCTCTTTCTTTGTTTTTACTTTTGTTCTGTTCTTATTTTACTTTGAATAAAGTGCTGCTTTGTTTGCTTATATATGCTCTGTTTTTGCTGGATAATTGTTCCTGGTCTATATACTCTGTGTTCTTAGGAATGCTGCTTCTGTCATCTAAGGAGTGGAATTCCCATGGTCATTTTTGGACAAGAGCTTAGTCAGGGAATTACTTCAACTTGTTGCACTTATTTTTCTGCTCCTGTTTTTGTAAATAGAATTCTACATGCTTAAAATTCTGCTTGTATTATAAAAATTCTGATGCATGTCTTGTAACTAATGAATTAAAAATATGTATGAGCCTCCTTGCTTTTAAAAAATTGAATTTCACTATTGTGATAAAACCTTTTCACTGCATGAAACTAAGTGTGCGGGGGGGGGGGGAGTACATGCTACTGGTCATTTGAATCTTCTTGTTTCGTTGAGGTGTTTGGCATGAACTTTGTCTACTATATTGAACATATTATTGAACTTATTGTTTAAAATGCTTACACCCAGTTAATTGCACACTTACACCTTATACGCTTCTTTTGTGCTTTAATGAAAATCTTTGTAACTGGACTGAATGTTAAAGCATGTGTGTTGTCTGAAATGACCATGCTTTTATTTATTCATTGTGGCAGACACTATTTTTGAACTTCATTGAGACCCTTTTTACATGTCATATATCTACTTAATGGATAAATCTGTTTTGAACCATAATTGATTAACTGTTCTTCTCCATATTTAGAAGTAAACTTTGGGGACAAAGTTGGGTCTTAAGTGTGGGGGAGGGCGTCAATTCTTGACTGTGCTAAACTGTGTTTAATTGTAATGCTCATCAATTCCCACTGCTTTTAAACTTTTTGTCAAAAAATGGTCAAAATTTTTCAAAAATTATTTCACAATTTTAGGCTTTACACTGCACTCAGATGAGTCTTGCCTTAGGATGGTGCTTGATTCGAAGTTGAGTCTTTCTTTGAGTCTGAAATGAGTGGTAGTGGATGATTGCTGAGTGGAATTATTTAGTGGTTTAATGAATTTTGTTTAGGAACTTGTTTTGAGAGTGATATGGGAAACCTTTTAGTGGATTTAAGATCATAATTTTAGGTACTAGAAGTTTGACTTTTAACCGAGAAGCCTTTTCATTATTTTAATTTATAAAAATGATCACTTATATAGAGTCAATGTAAATGGTTTTTATATAAATCTTTTGAAACTGGAGTAATACTGGGCATCTGGGATCCCACGGTGAATCTTTGAGACCTTAGATGCTGGGTGCGTTTCTGTTTACTATAAGCCCTCTGTACACTCTGAATAAGTGCATTGCACAGTGCTTGGCACAAATTACATGGCTTGGGAAAAATAAATAAAGTGTCTAAGGTCAAAAATGAATTCATTAAGGTGAGGGGAATGATGAACTCCAGATGAAGAAGGGGACAACTGGTTTATATGGGAGTCATTTGGGTTGTATCAATAAAGTGAATTTTAAAAAAAATTATCTATGTTTTAATTTTGGAACCAGGGGGA
The DNA here is from genome assembly GCA_963277665.1 of Viscum album. NCBI lineage: Eukaryota > Viridiplantae > Streptophyta > Magnoliopsida > Santalales > Viscaceae > Viscum > Viscum album. The sequence goes on along the minus strand of OY728165.1, from coordinate 1,443,218,330 downwards.
TTAGTCAAAGTACAAAGTTCCTTTTGTTAAGGTTTTGATTCCACTTCCATTTTACCTCTTATCACTCTTGAATTTAGAAATTGAGCTTGAATTGAAGTGAGTCACTAGGCAGAGTCATATATGAAGCAGAACACCTTCATTTATGGATGATTCATGGTTTACTTGATTTCCCTTTGAGTAGTGGTTCTAGGCGAGACTTTATTTTAGGTATGTGTTCAACAGCCTAAGAATTCTTTTTGAGTCCTCTGTTGAAACTTCTCTGAACATTGCTGATTTGTATAATTCACTTACTTTTTCAAAGAGAATAAAACATGGGATTGTTTGAGGACAAACAATGTTTAAGTGTGGGGGAATTTGATGTGCCCTTATTTTTACTCAGTTTGCCACATCTTTTTATTATATTTTATACAATTTATTTAATTATTTTAACACTTTTTAATAAATAAATGAACTTTTGTATTTTTATAAATAAATTTGTCAATTATTCACTTTTTATAACATTTTATTTTATTTTTGAACAATAAATAGTTACTTTATACCTTCTTTATTTTTAATGTAATTAGTTTTCAATTTGTTTATTTAATCTTTATTTGTTTATTTTATTTAATTTGTCATTGTTGATGATTATTGTGTTTGATAATTAATTTACTTTTAAATTTTTCTGTTTATATAATTTAGTCGCTGCTTGCTAGACTATCGGTAGCTAAGCTACCGATAGCCGGGGTCTTTTTCTCTACTGGTAGGCAGGTTACCGATACCGGTAGCTCTTTTTCATATATTATCGGTAGACTTTGACTTCTATCAGTAAGCGTTTTAATTTTATAAGCAACGGTGATTTTTTAGTTAGGTTAATTTAATTTGGCTTGGCTTCTTAATAAGTTAATTTCTATTTAAACAATTATTTAATTAACATAATTATAATTAATTAATTTAGACTTTATTTTATTAATTATTCTTTCAATTAAGTTTTGTTAAAATAGGTTTATTTTATTATTTTATGTGTTTAATCACCTGCTAGTCATTTAAGTAAATAATATGTGCTTTTAAATTAATTAAATTGGTTCGCCCTTAATTTTATTAGTTCAAATTAGTTAATTAATTAATTAATTAACAGTTTTTAAACATTAACTTTATTATTTTATGTATCCAGATTAATTTTTAATCCATTTTATAAAGGTTTAAGTCTACCGGTGATTTAAACTAGTTCTTATGGTGACATATTGGGTCGCCAATGCTAATTTTCATTTTGTGCTGCTACTCTTTAATTAGCGGGTTTAGTTATTTTGATTTAAGTCTTTTATAATTTTAGTTTATTAATTATTTAGTACATAATTTAAGTGTTTTCAATTATATATATTATTGTTTTAACATTTAATAAAAATTTTGTTTTAAATTAACGGTGTTTAGATTTAGGTTCTTTATAATTAATTGTTTTTATTTCGGTTTAGTTTTAATTTAAGTTCAATTTTATTTTTTTTAAGATCACCGATAGTTTTTCTAACGGCATAATGCTTTTGGTAACTGTTTTTTTTATCGGTAGCTGAAGCTACCGATACTCACTGGTTTTATTTTATTTTATTTTATCGGTAGCTGAGCTACCGATAATAATTCTCACCGATAACCAGCATATCCCCTTGTCATTTGCAGCTACCGATAGCCTTTTGTTTTTCTTTTCCTTAAACTCACCGATACCCCTCCTCACCGTTTCAGCTACCGATACACCTGGCAGAACCTCACTGATAAGTTTTCTTTTTCTTTTTATCGGTAGCTTCACCTCACTGATAGCCAATCTTCTCTCCCATGTTTCTCAACGATACAAATTCTGCGCCGCACCATTTTGGTCCGTTGCTGGAAGGAGGAGGGGAGGGCGCCACGCCGCGCTGCTGGAGGTGTCTGTCGTCGGGACTTGCAGGGAGGTCCGTAGGGTTACTAGTCCACCGCTGCTGGGTGCCGTCATGAGCAGGACCATCACGCTGCTATTGGGATGCACTACTAGAGGAGGACCAGAATGGGTAGGAGCTGCTGCTTTTCGCCACTGCAGTTGTTATCCGAGGAAGCCGGGGTGCCGTGCCATTGCCGCTGGAGCCTGCTTTGCGCCGGATTCAAGGGAGGAGATGAAAACCCTCCCTCTACCCTTGCTGCGCTGTGGAATTTGGGGGAAGGGGAATTGATGATAAAAAAAAATAATAAAAAAATAATAATAATAACATAACATAAAATATAAAGAAAACAAATAGTAGACTTTAACTTTAGGAAAAAAAAGTAAAAAGTTAAAGTTAAAGTCAAACTAACTTTAACTAAGTCAAATTAATATAAATTAATAGAAGTTATAAATTTAAAACAATTACGCAATTAATAAAGTGGATAAATAATAAATTAAAATACCAAAAATTTTAAATATTAAATATTAATAATTAATTAATTTACTATTAATAGTATAAATATATAATTAATAATAATTATAAGTAAGCTAAGAAATTTACTTTTTAATTTAAGTATATTTATAACTTAAGTAATAATTTTAATTTATTAATTAGAATTAACTAAATTAATTAATTATTCTAACAATTTAATTTCTTTAATTGTAATAATTTAATTAATGAAACAATCTTAAAATATTTATTTATTTATTTATTTATTTATGTTCTTATTATTTAATAACTTAGTTTAAAAATGGATAAAATTTATAAATTACTAATTATTTTATTAACTTAATTAAATCAATTACTTTTTAATAATTTATGTAATACCATAGTAAAATTAAATTGGTAGTTTTATAAATAATATAAAAGTAGATAATATTTATCATTTAAGATATTTATTATTTAACTCTAAATATGTATTATAATAGTAAACATAAAATAATTACTATAACATTTTAATTGCTTTTGTTAAGTTTTAATTTTTTCATTTTGTATTTATCGTGTGCAGGTTCATTACAAAGTCGAAAGTACATCCAAGATCATCCAACTAACTCATCCGGAGTTAGTTAGGAGGGAAAAGCTCACGTGACGTGCTTGTCGCGAAAAAAACGCACGTGTGCGGTGCGCTCGTGAGAAAAACATGAAGTCGGTGGAATCATGCGGTGACATGTAGCAAATGACAGGAAGGTACTAAAGCAGAGCAAGCAGCAAAATTGAGGGGGGACTCTTCCACTCTGATTCCTGGAGCAACACATGGATTGACGGAGACATTCATTCACCTACCTGGAGAGAGGATGCTGAGCAGAGCAGTTCAGGAACTTAGGAGCAGAGCATTTTTAGGGAGTTCCTTCTCCCTCACGATTTAAACATTTATATTCTGTTTCTGAATTGTTTCCTATGACTGCTGTGATAATGAATAGTATAGTTAGCTAAATGTTAGTTCGGGGAGAGTTCTAGCTCTACTGGCATCTTTTTCATCCTTCTCATTAACCAATTCTTCTGTGATTAGAATTGATCGGCAAGATCAAATCTAATTTTAGTTATCTGCTTTGTACCACAAATACTGCAATTTCAAAACTCTGTAATCATTCGGCGAGTTTGATTATGGAATCACCTTTTAAATAATCAGCTTGTAATGAAAACATCAGTACTTACAGCGAGTTTGTATTGTTGTTCTTTTTAATTCATTTGTCTGAAGTTGAACTTCTTGGAGTGGCGAACTCTAAGTTGAACAATTTCCACAACTTAACTCCTGGCGATGGAAGTAAGTTGTCTCTTTTTAGTGGTACGAAGCAGTACTTTTACATGAAAAGGAAAAACAATTTAAACTAGTAGACTAGAATGAACCCCGAGCATTCATTACTGTTGTCTTTTATCAGCATCTTATTTTCTTCATTGCATTTTTCTTTCAGTTGTATTCTGTTTTAGTCTAGGTAGCACGAGTTTTTCAAGGGAAGTGTAGTTTTACGTTGCAGTTTATAAAAACATAAAAAAGTTTAAAAGATAAAAAAAAGATAAGAAAACTACTCCACTACTGAAAAAAGTGGAGCTTACTGAGTTTTTTTTAGAAAGTAGTGGCCAAAATAGCCTTCCCTGTGGGTTCGACCCTGCTTGCCACATATACAGTAGTTAGTAGGAATATAAATTTTAAACTTTGACCGACTTCAACGACGGTTTAGGTCACCATCCAATATGATGGTGTAGATATCAGTCTCATCTTGGGGTACAAGTCAATTTAAAAGTCCAACTCTCTGTGAGGTGGTAAACTGCGAACATCATCAGGTAAGACATCAGCGTACTGTTCCAACACTACAAGATAGATCGAACTCTCCACATCAACTGCTCCAAGGATAAGGCTACCCAAATTATGATTGATCGGCTACACTCTCCTTCGAGTAAGTCCATCATGGGATGCAAAGGCTCCCTTCTCGCTAGTGAAGGTAAACCTGTTCCCATCCGTGCAGACACACTACACTGTGTGCCTAAAATAGTCTATCTGAGCATGGACTGTAAATAACCAGTCCATACACATGATGACATCGTAAGGCCTCGATGCCGCTACAAGAAGATACCAGCTGAAGCTCTCACCTCCTAGAGTAAGCTCACACTATCGGCACCAGTACGTAATCATCGAATCCTATCCTGTAGAAGTCTCTAGATGTAAGGATCGAGAAAATAGATCCATCGGAATCTCTGACCTCTGAATGAGGGAAGTGGCATTAAAAGAATTACTTGCACCTATGTCTATAAGTATTGAAACTAAGGTGGAGTAGACAGAGATCATACCATGTATCATCTATAGAGAGCCATGGTCATAGGCCTCAACTGCCTGGATCTGAGCATGCCCCTATCCACCTGCTCCCTGGGGTCGGGGTAGACAACCGAGTGGTGGTGGCGGTAACACCTCGAATCGTCGCCCACCACCAGATGCATGGCTATCTCCTCTTCCACTTCCACCTACTCTCTACGGACCTCATTGATCGAACTTCTATCTCTTCCTGGGCGGTCCTCTGACCATCTGTAGATCATCCTTATGGAGGGCCGGGAAGTCACGAGCCATGTGACCCTACCTGCCGCATGTGAAACACTTCATATTACTCGCATGACTGGCTCTGACTTCTGTGCCCTACACAACTGATCCTGAATCATGCAGTCGTCCACTTGTATATCTGGTTGTCTTGGACCTCTATGAAATCTGTCTACTGCCAGCTGCATAAGACTCTGCTATGTGACATTTGGTGGGGGGTCTTTCTACTAGTGACTACTCAACAAGGAAACTCTCCACTAATAGGGCTCTATCTAACACCCCCACCTGCATCAAGATGCCGAGAGAAATCATCGAAGCCCTAATCTCCCGCCTGCGTCCCGGATCAAAGATCTGGCCCCTGAAGAATGTTTCCCGCACCATATCAGTGGAGTATCATGAGAGTTCAGTGAACCTTGCTGCGTACTAAGCCACAATCATGTTACCCTGTTGTAGATGTATAATCTCTTGAATGTGCACTGCATGAAGAGTCACTGGGATAAACTCTACCCGAAACAGGCTCTCGATGTCTACCCAAAGAAGCATCACCTCATCGTGAACTTGGAGCATCAAGAACCACTATCTTCCTACTTCTTCTTATATAATACTGGTGGAAAGGATCACCATGTGATTTTCTAGAGTCCATATCAGTCTAAAAACTCTCACCATGGCCTTCAACCAATCCTCAGACACATGTGTGTCCGTCACTCCCCCGAACCTGGGTGGCCTCTGGTGCTAGAACTCATGAAACATGCTCAAGCGGCGTGCACTCTATACTGCTGGGGCTGGTGGAATCGGTGGACCAGTGGGTAATGGAACCGTTGGTGCCTCCACTGTTTCCTCTACTTGAAGAGGGCCCTGCACCGAGGCCTCGTCGCTCGGTGGGCTATGAATTCTTACTACACTCGGAACCCTAGATGGATGTCCGTGTAAAGGAATCCTAAAATGAAATTGGTGCGCCATGATCAATAAGTTATACCTGGTGAGATGACTCAAAGAGATCACAAATGATACTCTTGAATACACACCCGCAGTCAGTTATTTCATGCACTGAGTCGGAAATCAAAAGTCAGGGTCCTGGTGTATTGATACGTCGACCGCCGCACCGACACTGGATTCCCTAAACATATAACCACACTCACTACACATAACATTATTACTGTTAAAATATCATATTCCTATGTTATATGGTAGAACTGACCCCTTTGATACCAATTTGTCACAATCCATCCCCCGGGGCCCATGCCGTGGCTACCCCAAGCCCGCCTTCCATAGGCCAGGGGCTGGCGACAAGCACCAGAAGGTGTATTCCCTAAAACCGGGAAGGCATTGCCTTTATATCCTATTAACATAGACAACCAAGCACACAAAAATATACGGAGACGAGTAAACTGAATAGTAAATAGAGTGAGTGCAGTAAATAAAAAAGGGTCAATAATACACGCCCAACTGGAAAGTACAAAAAAACTGAAAAGTACAAGTAAACTGTAACAACTTCTATGAGCACCCACCAAAGATCCTACCTGAAGGGTTGGAAAAACTATTTAATAGTCATCTCTTAGGTATGCCTCATCTATTGTCCACATCTGAGAAACCTTCAGTCCAGGTACCCTCATCCTCAGTCAGTTATGTCCGTCATCTCCACCAAACACAGCAAGGTGCAAGAAATGCCCGTTCGGGGTTGAGTATGGTGATACTCAGAAGGGACCCTGACACTCTCAAGGTCTCAAAAAACCCACAAAGGACAAACCACAAAGAATTAAATCAACTTAGAACCCTACTTAGGTATATTCCCATACATTTACCTATGTAATCAAGTATACCCATATCCATCATGAAGAAACACAGGGTCCAACGCAAAATCCCAAAGCTCAACTATTCCATAATGGAAAGAATACCATGATGTAAAGTACCACATAGGTATGCCACACAGAATAATACCACCGAGGTATTACCACAATGAAAATTACCAGGAAGGTATGAACTCAGCTCACACCAGGTATAACTTAGGTAAAGTAGTAGAGATGATTAGATGTAACTACAAATTCATCTTACTCTACTAATAGACAGACCCACGAAGGATCCTAAATCATCATCAAACCCAAAGAGGATCATATTGCATTGTCAGACCCACAATTGATCCTAGTACCTCATTCAATCCACATAGGATTCTATTAAATCGTCAGACCCACACCTGATCCTAGTATATCTTCAGTACATAGTCAAACCCACATAGGATCCTAGCACATCATTAGTACATCATCAGACCCACACATGATCCTAGTACATCGTCAGTAAGTCGTTAGACCCACATAGGATCCTATTACTTCATTAGTACTTTGTCAGACCCACACATGATTCTTGTACATTGTCAGTTTGTCGTTAGAACCAGACAGGATCCTAGTACATCATATATACATCTTCAGACCCACACAAGATCCTAGAACTTCGTCGGTACGTTTTCATACCCACACATGATCCTATAACATCATTACAACTAGATACAATGATACCGCACTAAGCTCTCTTGTCTCTGGGAGGGTTCTCTCCTCGGGCCACTGGTCGATAATTCAACTGTCACGAAGTCCTATGAAGAATTATCCCAAAGAACTGCCACATCAAAGGGGTATCAACACAATAGATGTTGCTTCAATAGGATGCACGATCTGTATGTTATTAGCCTTTTAGTCCCAATGGACCGATTGGATTCGTGATCTATCTAACCCAACCGTAACCCAACTTTATCCAAAACTCATGTGGGTTATACCAAAGGTACTATCTCGCTCCATGGTCTCCCGCGCCACAGACAGTTCGTCAAATGGATGTCTGGTGCCAAAGGTATGACCAAAAGTATGGGATGTGTCAAAACTGGTCTGGGTCCGGTCCGACCCGGTCGGACCGACCCGCTGGTCTGACTTGGTTTGGGTCGACCCGGCCCAACTGTCTAAGTTTGGCCTGGCCTGCGACACAACCCGGCCTATGGTGCGGCCCGCTTTGTTGGGTAGCACAGCCCGCACTGGACGGTTTGGCCCAGCCTGGGCGGCATGCTGCAGCTGGGTAGATGGATATCCATCCTCTCCACGCGGCACGATCGCACGCCGCGCCTTCACCAATGGCCGACAACGAGCTGGTTGTCCTTCTATTACCGCCACGGTACATGGCTGACATTATCTTCTGTTCGGAAGAATGTTCGCGTAGTCGGCTTCGTCTCGGCCGGCTCTGGTGCCGACCGCCGTTATCATGCCCCACCGGTGTCGGTTTCCATCGTCCTCCATCTCTATGAACACACCGACCATGAAGGATGGTAGAGGGATCATGCATTGTTTGTTTGGCCCACTCCCTCTGCATTAGTTCGGTAACCGGCAGATCAAGATGATTAATTCGATGTAAAACATGAAGAATAAATAAACCCCTACATCGTAGGTTTTTGACGTCGCTGAGGAGAGAAGGGAAGAAGTTAGTTTGTCGTTGTCGAAGACATCCCATGTTGGTGGTGGCACATTTTTCGGTGAAGTAGTTCTTCATTGGGAGCTGTTCTTCTTTGGAGAAGCATAATCCTCCCAAAAGCACTCCCTTTCTCCTTTGCCTACTAAAAGAATGAGGTTCCAATATAATCTTTCTTAATAATATTAATTATGTGGGCACAATTAAAATGCGGACACATTTTATTAATTTTTAGTTGGATCCTTCAGTTAAATGGGGAGTTCGCATAATTAAATTAGAGGAAACCTAGGGTCACCCCCCTCATTAAAGGGGGAGTTCAAGAGTCGTGTGGTCCCCACCTTTGAATGAAGAATGGGTGTTTTAGTTTGGGTGGTCCCCATCATCATAACCCATGTAGAGAGGTTTCAAGAATAAAAATATAATGTTAAATAATTTTATTTTTATTTACCCACGAAAAGGTGAAAAACTATCTTTCACCCTTGACCTACTGTGGTAGAGGTCAAGGTCTCCTTAAGTCAATACCGGTGCTGCGAGTTCAACAAGGTCCTCAGATTTCAATTTCGAGAACCGGTTCAAAAGATACAAAAACCCGCTCGGATGTTTAACGAACGTACCTGAAAAAATGTTCATAAAATCATTCCGGCCACACTGGGTCTCAGAATCACACGTCGTCAGTTTTCGCGGAGGTGTAAAATTATCATATAAATAAGAAAAAATTTTAAATGGAACTTCCGGATTTTTACAAGAAAAAATAATTGGGACATATTTTGATTGGAAGGATTGTGGTTTTAACGTAAATTATCATATTAATGGTTTTTAAAGAGAAAATTAGTGGTTTGATACTTGAGGAGGGGTTGTTTTATGTGATTAAATAATTATTGGTTTAATAAAACCATAATTTAGAGATATTAACTACAATGAATTAGATTAAAAATTAATGTTTCAAAGTATAAATAAGGTTAATAAATACATTAACCTTCAATTTAATGTTATTTTTATATATTCTAATATTTTACCATTTATCATTATCCAAATTCATTATTTTATATATAATATGGTAAATAATTTGTTCCCACAGTAAATATTTAATTCCTGAAAATGATAAGTACCTTACTAGATAATATGGAACATATGAATAAAAATATTTAATCAATTTTCAAAAATTAAATTAATTTAAATTTATAATTTAACATTAAAAAAACGATGTGAACAATGAAAAAGTGGGTTTCCAGGATGATTATTATCATGAAAAAAGTAATTTTTTATTAAAAGTATGAATATAAATATTCGTTGAATGTAAATAAATTAAAATTAAATGATATATAATAAATATTTTTATTTTCATTAATTCCGCATTAATTATTTTTTTAATTAGTATAATAATAAAATCATTTTGTACATTGAAAAGGTTTTCATAAAAAATCTTTTTTTAAACTAAAATATAATTTTATTCTAAAATAAATTATAAATTTGATTAAAATAAATTTATGTGTAGAAAATGTATCAAAATAATAATTATTTTAATTGAAATAAATTGAATTCCAAATGGTAATTTTAGATGTTTTTAATTTATTAAAATTAAATGTCATTATTACATATATAGGTATTTTTCCATATTCACTAAAATTAACATATTTAAATAAATATCCAAAAATTTTACATTGAGTAAAAATTATATTATTAAGTAAGTAATTATTTTAATTTAATAAATTTTATTTGAAAATATTTTTGAAAAATTATTTATGATATTCAAACATATATTTCTAGAAAAACTATATTTTTGGGAAAATGTATTTTTGAAAAATAAAGTGAGTTCACTAAATATATGCTTGAATATTTAAATATAAGTAATTAATAATTTATCAATGAGTATAGAAAATAATTATTTCATTATTTCATTAATTCTTTTCTCGCCCGCCAATTTAATGACACGATTATAAGGATCAATTATTTATAATAATATTCTATTATTCATTTAGGAACTATATTTTGTATCTTGTATGCTATCGAACATAGTATTTACTTCTAATATTATGTGATGTTGCAACTGTTTCACCCCACTATAAAGAAATAATAAAAATAAATCACATATATTCCATATCAATGAGATATACTATAACACCAATATATATTATGATATATTTACTATTAAGAAATTTAAATGCCAGCATCCATTACATGAAACACAATGTTTTAACAAACTAAGACAAACTATTTGTATTCTTATGTATACTTTAATTTTATAACCTAGTCATTATAAAAGTTGGAATTAGTAGGAATAAAAAGAATTAAAAATTGTGTACAATGTTTTTATATAAAAAACACTTTTATAGAAAATTTATATATTTTTTTGGAAAATTAATTATGTTTCAAATGTGTTATTTTATTAAGATATTTAATGTTATTTACTTTTATGAAAAATAATTTATTTATTTTTTTTACACATTTTTACATTTAATATTATAAAATAGATTTATTTTCTAAAAATATATTGTAAAAATTAGTTGAAGGTAATTTTTTGTAGGTTCCTTAATGGATTTAGTTTTTATAAATTTTTAAAAACTAATGTTTATATTGAAAAACCATTTTCATTAAAAGAAAATTATAAGGATAATTTATTTAAAATGAGTAAGAAAGTAATAATATATCATTTTTATATTTATTAATAAAATTTTTGGTAATGGAATTTTTTAAATATTTAATTATTATATATAAATATTTAAAATAGTAAATAATGTTATCTTTTAAAAACTAATTCATCATCACTTATGCATGTTTAATTTTAATTTTATATTTTTTACATTGGTTAATATTTTTTTTATAATAGGATTCCATATTTAAAATCATAATAAATTTTATAATATAATAAATTAAATTAAATTTTTCATGAAACTGTAAAATAGAAACAAAAATAAATTTAATTTTTGGGATTCCGGTTAAAACTTGTTTCCCTATGGGTTAAACATAAAAGATAAGTACTAAAATAACATAGAATGTACTATAAATATAAATGAATAGAAATTTTTAGAAATTATAAAATATAATGTTTTATAATCATTCATTTTGGACACTTTTTCCATGATTAAAATGAGCATACATTATATTCTTTTCAAAAATACCATTTGTATTTTCTCTCCGACTACTAGAAAGAAACCCCTTCTCCTCTTATCTTAACGCATACGAAACACTTTGGATCAACCAATTACTTCAAAAATTATATTTATTATTCAACCCCAACCTCTTCAAGTCCTTGAATTGAGTATTAATCAATCATATGAAGGAATTAGGAATATTCCCATAGAGTCTCCATAAAGAATATATAAATTGTTAATCTCGCATTTTTATTTTCCTTCTAATTACAATTCTGTAAAAATATATTATATTATGATTATATTATAAAACATAATCTATCCTATGTTGATATGTTATTATGTATATGTGATAACATATAGACATATCCTCTTCTCTAAAATGGGATACTAAATTGCCATTAATGTGTATAGCGAACTACCTCCACTCACACCTATGTCATTTCTTTTCCATAAACACCTCTCACACAAAAATAAGATAATCGATTAAATGATTATATATTATATTTATGTTATTATTTTTTTTTAATTTTTTATAACATGTACCTTCATACATTACATCTTTTGGGATTATGATAATGTTGCTTATACACATGGAAGACTATAGCTACACGAAGATATGTAATTCGTTCACACATCACATAGAAGAAAATTGTAATGTATTTAATAAAATATGTGATATATATAAAATTAAAATGTTTCTTTAATTAAAATATATTTTTTAAATTTTATAATTTCAATCTATTGAGAAATTGAAAAAAAAACGTGCATGCGTATGTATAGCCTACAGTCTCAATAAACATTGTATTTTATATTCTATCTCAAAATATTATGGATTATTGTAAATAAATATATATTGAATATATATTATACTTATATAATATCAACCAATATTGATATTATGGAATTATAGTGACTAGAAAATAAATTACAAATCCAAGCATACCAGAAAAACCAGTTATTGACTAATAATGACTATAACATATAATTTCTATAAATGATTAATAAAATTTTATAAGTAAATCATATATGATATAGATATGTAAATTTGTTAACTGAATTTATAATAACATTTTATTTTTTAGAGAATATGTTCAAACATGTATGATATATGTTGAGATTTATGGTAAGATATTTTTTCCTCAAATGTCCTTCTTTGAGACATTGGACATGTTATGCATGTATATAATTATATGAGTTCTATATAATATTCATTTAAATTTAATATTGTGAATATCCTTTTATTTATGAAATTTTCTATTCAATTTAATGTTATTATTTTATGAGTCATGTGAATGAAAATATACCACTCTTATAAAGATTTGATGTTACAATCACATTGTTTATTGGAATTTTTTTTATCATACATTAAATAATGAAATATTAGGATCTATCTATCAAGAAAGACATTATTTTTATTATCGTATTGTTATTAAATGAAAATACATATTTTCCATTCATTTTCCTCTCATTATTTCATTAGTATTCCAAATGATCAATTTTATAAAAACATACTTTATTTATCCCTTCGGTCCAAACCATTTTTCATCCATATCTAGTTTTTCTAAAAATGTTTTAAAAAACATTATAAAATTATCCAAAATTGTTTATTAAATAACTTTTTAACCATGAAATAATATTTACTACCTTTTTTTAATGTAATCATATTTCAAATATCAAAACATGGATCATTAGTATTTAATGAAAAAATATGATTGGAATATTTATTTCAACATTTACCCCATGAACAGAATTTACCGCCATCATTAAAATAGTATTATTTGGACACTCTATTATAATTATTCAAAGTTATTTCAAGTTTAAATAATGATGATTTTTTATGTTTAAGAAATACTTTTTCAATGTGTGAAATCTATATTCCTTTAGAAATGATCCATGTTATATTTATTTCAAATTAATTTTTCCTATAAGATGAAAACATTTTTTTTAAATAATCATTACAAGGGATATAATCCAATGATACCATTTTAATTATTTCTCTAGTCAACCTTTTTTTGTTATGAAATGATCTTTATGAATCGAATTTATCTTCCATGGTTTATACCGTGGTAAATGATTAAGAAATAAGATTCATTTTCCATTGGATGTGCTATGATGAAAACATGAAATTATTTTGAAAAATGTATCTTTAATCCAGGTTATGTTATGCCGATTTTTTATGAAATATATTTCATTTAATTATTACCAATGAGATGATTGTGGTGTGACCCCTATTAAATAAAGTAATATGTCTGCAATTATTGTCTTGGGAATAAAACTTGACTAAAAGGACAGTTTATTATGGGGCCCCATTTCAATATGAGAGTCAGGGAAATGAAACTAGAAATACTAATTATATTACTTTCTAATGATTATCATTATTAAATAAATAAATTTATTATTCTAATGATATGTTCAAATACTCCATGTTAATTTATTCAATTATGATTAATGTATTTTAATGTTCTAATATTTATTCCAATACTCAAGTATTTTATCTATGATTTGTAGGGTATAGTTTTAATATTTGATACTCATGTTCTCAAATCATTATGATCATGAAATGTTTACATATCCTTTGTCTACAATTACAAGGAATATTGGATCAGCATTTCTCGTGGTTGGGATGAATGTTATTATGATGCATATTACTTAGAATGGTTCTAGTTATGAAGAACTAGTGAGATATGATGTAGATCACCTGTATACAATTAGTTTTTGTGTTTATCTCTCCAAAGGCAAACTACTACTATGATCCATAAGAATGTTTTTGTGTAACTTAAAGAATATTTATATAAAAATATAAAATATCTATATCTAAAATGTTTGGGAAATTATAGTAGGTATCATATGATAAGTTTAGTTAACAATTTAAAATTAATATGAGACGAATTTAGAGAGATCTGTATGGAAATAACAATGGATAATTATTAGGATGATTCAATGTATGGTAAAGAATCATGGAATTATGTAAAAAAGATAGAACATTATTTCCTTGAAATTACATCTCTATATAGAAACAAGATGTGGATGTGGCTCTAGTATAGAGGTACATAGGAGTAATAAATTTGATATAGTTATACTATGTAGGACTCATTTATAACCTATTGGAAAACAACATGCCTTATTAAACACTAGGTTTGATATTTCTAAGGAATATTATTTATAAATTCAGTCTTTATAAACCACCATTAACATTTTAAATAGATGATGATTATGAATGGGATTTTATTAACCCTGTGTTTCATAGATTAAAAAGGATGTGTTGAGATATATACATAAAATAAGTTAGTTTTTATGATTATGTGGTTCACCTCTTTGATTACTGTTTATTGGGATATGTTTTATTGTTTTATTGATTAGATGGAACCTGATGGACCATAGTTAATGTTAAGTATGATATAATATTGAATTATTTTTCTCTTGAGTATCCAAACATTATGGGAGGTGTAATTAAATAAACTAGTGTTATCCTCACCCAACATTATCAGTACACCAATCATGATGAACATACAAATGGAAAAATGAGGGGAAATCATTTTGTTAAGATGTTTATATGGAAAATCTTACCTTTATTTAGTGGTTCAATTCATTCGCTAGTTTTTGGTAAAGGTATTCATACCACTAAAAATAAAAAATTCATTATATTGTGTTTGGAAAATGAAAATTTCATTTTTGAGGACTATAACTATAATAGTGTGGAAGAACAATGGTGGAATGACACCAATTATACAAGGGATCCTAATGAAATTGAATATATAATGTTGGGTGGGTTTTAGATATTATATTAAAATAATTATGTCCATATATTTCTAAATATAAAACACTAGAGAAATACGTTTTGCTAAAGATAATAGATAATTACTCTTTTGATACCTATGAGTAAAATTTTTCAAGACATGAATGATATAATTTTGGAATTATCATGAAACTTGATATCATAGTAGATTAATCCACTAGTGTCAGAATGAAAGCTTCTGAAGGGAGTTATCCCATAATAGACATTATTAGATATTAATAAATTGTTCTATGTTCTCTCAATGTGGAAATGCAGGTCATAGCATCACATGAACATCATGTAATTTTAAAGAAAAATGAATTTATATTTCAAAAGAAACTGTAAAAAATGGATAGAAAAATATGATATTTCCATCATGTATTATGTGTGGAAGGAAACATGGAGTAATATTTCATAATCTAATTGGTTTTATTTTAGGTTAGGAATGGAATTTCATAATTTAATTAAATAGTAATGTAATATGATGAAATTATTAATGATTAAAATTGAGATAATGTTACCCATAATAAACCGCCAACACTTTAGTGTTCCAAATGAATGTAGGAATAGGAATTATGATAACTAGTTCCCATATCTGAAGAATAAAGATAGTTATTGAAATCAGTATCCTATTAATACATGAGAAAATGTGCAATCTTAGGTGATTATTGTATCTTATGAGGGATGTGATAACAATATGGTGAAAAGTACCCAAACCATCCATTCTATAACTATTTATGTATTATTTAACACTGGATCGACCCATTAATCCATATATGAATAAATTTTTATGGGTATCATTATTCCATAAAAATTTTATATGTATAATGAATGGTGAATACCCATACTTTTATGATTATCACATATAAATTACATGATCCCTCTTTGGATGAATATTTTTAGAATGTGCATCTGGGTAATCCGGGGAGTCTTACTATGTTTCAACATGATATTACTTTTGGAATAGATTTTCTCTATATACATAAATCAAAGATTAATTACTATGTAATGGAATCCAAATTTTATATTCAAGATAAATATATTATTATCTATTTCCATGATGATAAATAAGATTATCATATGAATGTTTCATCCATTTCATGGGGCATAAATAAAATTCAAGAGGATGATTATCTCATATATGTTGGGTGAAACTCTACCTCGGTCTATTGTGTAAGAGTTTTTTCCACTATAAGAGTATCTTATACAATAGAATGATGATATTTTGATCTCTAAATACAACACATACCCTGTCCGATACATATTTCAAATACCCACTTTAAAATGGCATTGATTAAGTTGAAGGAAATGGATAAACAACTCCAGGTTATACATGGTAAGACATTCAGTATGCTAGGTGTTTTCCCATGAGATTGACCTATTATTTTTGTTAAAAAATAAAGAATGATCTATGAAACATTTAATTGAATTTTCCAAGTTGAAAAATATTGCAATCGTTATTAAGTATCCTCTACCTAGGTTTGATAACATTTTTTTTAACAAATTCATAGAAATAAAAAATTTAACAAGGTAGAACATAATTATTTATATCATCAATTGTTGTAAAAGAAGGATGATATCCCCAATACATCATTAATTTTAAGGTACGGAATCTATGAATATATAGTGATTCAATTTAGTCTTACTAATTCTTTCTATATCAACACAGATAAAATGAATGGAATATGTTGATATCAACTTTATTAGTTTATGGTAGAAATAACAGATGATATTATAATATATTCAATGTGGAAGGAATATAGTTAATATCACTTTATAATTATACTAACGACCGTAATGATAGAGAAATGAAATGAAATTTTTTAAAATTCTTAATTTTTTCTTTAAACGTTTTCATTTTTGGGTAATATAATCTAAAGGTAGGGTATATCATTAGATTCATCAATTATGGAGGCTAATGAATGAAGTCATACACCATCCATGATTACTGATATCGAGAATTTTCTTTGTTTATCTAGATATTATCGACGGATTGGGGAAATTTTATCCTGACTATGTCATCCAATCATAATGCTAACCCAACTTATAGACATTTTCATCTTGATTGATGAATGTGTGGGAAATTTTAAGTAACTAATGTGTATATTAGTCTGTATTGATATGCATAGATAAGCCTACAGTGGAGAAATATTTTTAATACTTATTTAGGAATTGATGAGTCGGTGAGGTTGAATTATTAAGCTAAATTATATAGTTATAGATTAATCCTAAAAAATTTGAATGTTCATTAGAAAATTTATCTCAATTATGATTTTGATTTAGATGTTGTTAATATATCGTTAGTGATATTAAGGAATAATCTTTACAAATAAAAGTATGATATATATATTGATTGAAAAAGAGTAAAGTATAAAGTAACACTAAAGTAATTGAATATGTTCCATTGAAGGTGATAATATATGACTATAGATTATGATAGAACAATAAATTTCCATCGAAGGAAAGTGAACTATGTGGTTGATTCTTCGAGTCAGAGATTATGATACATTGTCCTTGACGAGGATAAAAAATACACAATATTTCTAGAATTGAAATGGTTGGATCTAGAAATCCCAAAGGAAGGGGTGACAACATATCTTGGACAATTGAATGTTTAACCATCTATCCAATTCATTATTAATGTGGTGTATAAGGATGATGCATATCTACAATATAAGGTTAAAATGTTCCTGATTTTACCATTGATCATGATGGAATGATAATTATCAAGAAAAATGTATTTGATCCTTCAATATTAGATTTGAATATGTATTTTTTAAGGGGGGGGGGGGCTCATATTTCTTAATTATATATTCATTGTTCAATCATGTAGTTTTATATTGAATTCAAAGATTATTTTTGGTGGTATAGAATGTAGAGAGATATCACATAGTTTGTATATTGGTTCTTGGTATGTCTTCATGGTATCGATGAGAGAAAACTGTTTAAGGAGATGTTATATATGAAACTTTTGTTGATTTTTTATGAAAATGATTGGTATTTTGAACTTGATGCTTAAATCCAATGATAATTACATGGGGTTTTAAATTTATGGGAATTCATTTTTACATGACATCATCCATCAAGTAATTAATGCTTACTCTAAATCATCCTTATAGTGTATCGTGCATATGTGGGCCTTCATAATTATAATAATTAATTATTATATGGGATCATAATTATTAGATAGTAATATCTGTTTATTCAATAATTCATAATGGTTTAATTAGTACATGAATATAAATAAATAGTAAAATAAAATAATAGTAAACCCATATTAAGTCATCTTAGGGATTTCTGAAGAATGGAAAAAATTACAAATAAAAATAAATCTACAATCTCTAATAAATCTAAAAAACAATTGTAGATGAATGATAACCATTATAATTTGGAAAGTAAATTCTATATCTATAAAGACCTGTAAATTTCAAGGAATTTTTTTACTTAAATTATTTGGAGTTTTATGAGTCCGTAGTTTCTTACGGCCCCTGATTCCAAGGCCTAGTGTTCCCGGAATAATTTTCTATTGTTTTGTTCGGCTATACGGGTTTTTTTATCTTTTTAACCATTGTTCGGAATTGAAATCTGAGGGCACCAATGAACTCACCACACCGATATTCACCTAAGTGGACCTTTACCGCAGTTGCATTTGGTCGGGAGGAGAAGTTATATTTTTGGGATTTATAATAAGTTAAATAAAATTTATGTGTACACAATTTTATTGTTAAGGGGTGGTTATTTCTTCCAAGGAGGAGTTGCAGGTGGGGCCCACATCCCACATAATTTCCCATGATAGGATAATGTGTAGTGGGGACCACACGAGCACCTAACTCTTCACTTCCCCTTTAACTCCCATGAACCCCCTATTTTTAACTTTTGAACTTCCACTTAATGGAGGAGCTTCTCCACCTCCCTCAATTAATTGTGCCAACCCCATCAATTTAATTAATTAAGCTCCCATAATTAATTGTTTAATTTGAATTGATTTGAAATGCTTGGCATCATTAAATTGGGAAGCCTTCTAATTTTATTTCTGTTGGCAAATATTCTATTGGGGAGGCTCTAGAGAATTAGAAGAATAGTGTTTTTCTCTTGATGAAGAACGATGATGCCCAGGAAGAATGGTGACACCTACGAAGAATGCTCATCTTCTTTCTTCTTCCTCGGCGCCAAGGGAGGAGACGTCGCCCGAGAAGAACATCGCCAACGTATCATCCTCCGACGTTGATGGAACGACACCGTCTTCCACAAAACCATCTTCCACGATGCCATTTTCAGTGTCTACGATGAACGAACATTGAATCATTGTAGGGGAAATATAGATTATTGATTTTTTCTTACGTGTATATATTACCCTCACACCTTGGCGTTTGATTTTGTTTGATGGTGATCATGTTGTTATCAACTAACGCGGAGGGCGTGGGCTGAACACACACAACACGACGTTCCTCCGATGAACCTTGTTTATATTTGGTATGGTGGTGGAGCTAGAAGGGGATGGTGCCATCGCACCGCACCGGAGGAAAGAAACTACGGCCCGCAAGCACGTGCTGCTCGGCCAAAGAAGAACCCGCCGGCTATAGCCAGTTGGGCTGAATAACCCATGGCGCCCTTGGTACCGTGCTGTGAATGAGGTGCGGCCCATATCTAAGGGCCGCTTGCAGAGCCTAACCGGCTGGTCTTCGCCGTCCGGATAGGAGTACTGCGGTGCCTTGGGATGCCGTGCTGCGAAAGAAACCGTGACCCGTGCTTCGTGGGCCACTTCGGTGGTGAACCGGCCGGGCGCCTACCGGCCGGGATGATGGGATCCGCGACACCCGTTATTGCCACATGCGGGGGAACCACGGTCTGCAATCCACGGTCAGCTCCCACCGGAGAAGACTGGCTAGCTTTGGCTGTTGGGGTAGGAGAGGAGATGCCGCTCGACACCATCATTTCAGAAAACTAGGGGGGCCTGCTCCGCTCGGTTAGCTGCCCAAGCCGCGGCCGGTCGCTGGCCGGGCCGCCCTCACGTGGGCTGGGCCACACTCACATGGGCCAGGCCAACCCCCCAGTCAGGTCGAACCCACCAAACCAGGTCAGGTCAACCTTCCATGCCACTGGGCTTGACAGGCTGGGCCCGTTTCACATAAACGTGAATAACTTCTAGACTGCATGTCTGATCGACGCACCGTCTACGACATTGGAATCCTCATGATGAGACATTCCTTTTTCGATACTCTAAGTGATTTTTAGACATATTTGGGAAATGGATTGGTTTGGAATGAGCGTAGTTCCAACCGGGCCCATGTGTGAGTTGAGTGTTGACTTTCAATCATTTATCATTGATGTGGTTGACTTTACTTCCTATGAGAACTGGTTTGTGCTTGGGATCGAGAGTTGGAGTTGAAATATGATTGATAAATTAGGTATATATATGGGCATAGACCTAAGTAGAATTGGTTGATACATTGTTATTGTATCATTCTTCTGTGGTTTATCCTTAGTGGATTTTGAGTGACCTTGAGGGACTCAGGGTCCTTACTGAGCATCAACATAATCACCCCAAAATGGGATATGCCCTCACCTCGTTGTGTTGGATGTAGAAAACGGATATCACTGACCGAGACAGAGTCTGAGAGGACTGAACAGTACCCAGAGGTGGACCCCACGACAAGAGGGTACCTGGAGGAGATGGACAGACATGGAGTGCTAAATTGACTATCTGTACCAACCCATCAGGTATGATTTATAGTGGACTATCTAGGAGCTACCAGAAACCTTCCAACTATTTTGTCTTTTCCTTGTACTTTACTGTTGGGCTTGTAATTCTGGCCCCTTTTACTTTCCAGCACATCTTTTGTTATTAAGTTTTTACTTAGTGCATATATTCGCTTGTACTCTGGTTGTGTGTGTTTACGTTTCGTAAAGGAACTGCCTTCCCAGTAATAGGGATTTACACCTTTGGTGATAGTCTCCATCCCCTGGCCTAGGGATGGAGGGTTTGGGGTAGTGACGACACGGGCCCCGGGGGATGGGTCGTGACAAATTGGTATCAGAGGGAGGTTCTACCACATACCTCAGGACTCTGATCACTCTTTTCTGTGAAGCAATAGTGTTAAGAGTATTGAGTGTGGTTTTTAGTCCAGGGATTCTAGTGTTGGTGCGGCGGCCGACGTATCCATAAACCAGGACCCTGACCTCTGATTTCCGACTCAGTGCACGAAAACACTGATTGCGTGTGTGTCTCATTTGAAATTTTTTCTTTGTGATTACTTTGTGTCAGCTCACCAGGTATACTGTTTGACTGTGGTGCACGTGTTTCTCTTTAGGATGGCCCCACAAAGTCAGCCAGCTAGGGTTTCAAGTTACGTATGAGATGGTAGCCAACCGAGCGACGAGGCCTTGATTCAGGGCCCCATCACATTGGAGGCACCAGCGGTACCCCTACCCGCTGGGCCACCGATACCACCAGCTCCAGCAGTAGAGAGTGCACCCCGCCTGGATGCATTGAATGAGTTCCAACAACATAGGCTATTCGGATTCCATTAAGAGACGGACCCACAGGAAGCCGAGGATTTGTTGGAGGCTGTCGTGAGAGTTTTCAGATTGCTAGGGACACCAGTCGAACTTTTGGTGATCCTTGCTGCAAGTCTCCTGCACACATAAGCAGGTAGATGGTGGAGCCTGATGCTCCAGGTGCATGACGAGGCATCTTTACATTTGATAGAATTCGAGAGTCTCTTCCGCTTGGAGTTTGTTCTAGCCACCCTTTGTGCGGTGTAGATTCAGGAGTTACTACATCTGCAGTAGGGTAGTATTATTGTAGATCAGTACTTAGCGAGGTTCACCCACTTCTCATGCTACTACATGGAAATGGTTCAGGACCCGTTCTTCTGGGCCCAAACCTTCGATTAGGGACATAGGAATGAGATCAGGGCTTCGATGATTCCCCTCAGCATCCTGACACACGCGGGAGTACTGGAGCGAGCCCTTCTAGTTGAGAAATTTCCTCGCTGAGCAATCACCAGCGGCGAGACCCACCGCAGGATGACACGTAGCAGAGTCTTCTACAGCCGGTAGTAGACATATTACAAAGAGGTCCAAGAGAACCAGGCCATCAGGTGGGCAACCCCAGGATATAGGTTCGGTTGTACGGGGCACACGAAACAAATCCAACCTTATGATCAGCTGGTAGTTCTATGCATGTGGAGGGCTGGGCCACATGGATCCTGACTTCCCGAAATTCCATGAAGATGAGAATCAGACAATAGAGGGACCTCCCAGGCAGAGGCAGAGGTTTGACCTTAGGGGTCCGTCAGGAGCAGGCGGACGTGGCAGAGGAACTGGCTGAGCAGCAGGTGGTGGACATCGTTTTGAGGGTCTTCCACCAACACCACCAGGAGGTCCACCTTGACCACATGGAGCTGGCGGACAGAGGCGGGCTCAGCTCTAGGTAGTCAAGGCCTACGACCACGACACACCTGAGATGATTCTAGGTACTATCTACGTCTACTTCACCCTTGATGTAGTAATTATAGACGCAGGTGCGAGTCAGTCTTTTATTGTTGCTGCCCTTATTCAGAGCTCGGAGATTCTGACAGAGATGTTGGCTCGATCCTTATAGCTAGAGACTCTTACGGGAGCATACTCGGAGATTATGCCCTGGTGCCGACAGTGTGAGATTACTCTATGAGAGAAGATCTTTAGCTGGTATCTTCTTGTAGCAACATCGAGGCCTTACGATGTCATCTTGGGAATGGACTAGTTATCCATAGTTCATGATCATATTAACAGTATTAGGTGAAAAGTGTGGTGTACCCGCACGGATGGGACCATGTTCAAATTCACCAGTGAGAAGGAAGCCTTTTTAGTGCAGTATGGACTTACACAAAGGAGGAGGCAGCCGATCAATCATCTGTTGGCTAGGCTCATCCTCGAAGTGGTTGATGTGCGGAGTCCGAGTTTTCTTGTTGTGGTGGATCAGTATGTGTATGTTTTCCCTGATGACGTTCCAGGATAACCTCATCACAGAGATGTAGACTTCTACATTGACCTGTACCCCGATTCAACACCAATATCTACTCCAGGATATCAGATGGATCCCACCGAGCTTCGTGAGCTGCGGGTACAGCTGGAGGACTTATAGGGTACGAGATTCATCTGACCCAGTGTTTCACCCTTGGAATCCCCAATTCTGTTTTCTAAGACGGGAGATGGGAGCTTCTGACTGGGTGTCGACTACCGTTTCCTGAATCTGGTGACAGTTAAGAACAAGTATCCACTCCCGAAGACTGACGACGTCTTTGATCAGCTTAATGGGGAATGATGGTTCTTGAAGATAGACCTCAGGTCAGGTTATCACCAGCTCAGAGTTCGAGATGGGAATGTGCAGAAGAAGCCCTTATGATGTCGATACAACCACTATGAGTTCATAGTTATGCCATTCGGCATAACCAATGCTCCAGCAGTGTTTATGAGTCTCATGAACATGATCTTCCATCCTTACCTCGATCTCTTTGTCGTAGTCTCAATTGAAGACATACTGATTTACTCAACTACTGAGGAGGAGCACGCCTACCATTTGCGGGTAGTACTAGACACACTCAGAGAGAACCGAATTTATAGTTAGCTCTTGAGGTTCCAACTCTGGATTCGAGAGGTTAAATTCATGGGACACGTCATCTCGGAGGCTGGGGTAGCAGTGGATCTAGTGAAGATCTAGGCAGTACTTGCTTGGAAGCCACCCAGGAGTGTGATAAAGGATCGGAGTTTTCTAGGTCTGGCTGGGTATTATCTAAGATTTTATCCAGACTTCTCTAGAGTTGCAGCACTGCTTTCAAGATTGAAGAAGAAGGGGAAACCCTTCGTGTGGTCAGAGAGATTCTAGAAGAGCTTTCAGAATCTGAGGAAGAGGATGACCAATGCACCCATCTTGAGGATACCTAAGGAGGGTGTATGGTACACAGTTTACTGTGACACATTAGAGACCAGACTCGGGTGTGTCGTGATGCAAGAGTGAGCAGTGATCGCATATAGTTCACGATAGTCGAGACAGAACAAGAAGAACTATAATACCAATGACTTCGAGTTAGCAACAGTGGTATTATCCTTGAAAATATGGTGGCACTATCTTATGGGCGAGCATTTTACAGTCTACTTTGACCACTAGAGTCTCAGGTACATCATCTCACAGAAGAATCTGAACCTGAGACAGTAGCGATAGCTCGAGTTCCTCTAGTACTATGACTTCGAGATATTCTATACTCCTGGGAAGGGGAAATTTCTAGAGGATGCTCTTAGTAGGAGATCATGCATTCAGCTTCTTGGAGTGGCGACAGAGCAGCTGGACGAATTTTAGATATCCTTTGTGGATAGAGATAGAGCAGCATTTTTGTAGTCCCTCATAGTCCCTCCTCCACTCATTCAGGGAGTTAGGGGGGCACAATGTGAAGACGTTGACTGTGAGACACAACATGGTCAGATATCCTCATGGCAAGCACCTGATGGGTTTTTGATGGTGGGGAGCACGTCATCCCCTTTAGAGGACGTATCATAGTACTAGTTTCATTATAAGAGGAGGTGTTGAGGGAGTTCCACACATCCCCTCTAGCGGTACATCCAGGAGTGCTGAAGATGTATCAGGACCTTAGATGATAGCATTGGTGTCTGGGTATTAAGAAAGCAATAGTAGAGTTTTTCTCTTGATGCCTCACTTGTCAGAAAGTGAAGGAAGAGCACCATGTTCCATCAGGTTTGTTACAGCTCTTAAAGGTCCCAGAGTGGAAATGTGATGGGATATACATGGATTTCGTGACAGGACTACCACATACAACCATAGGACATTACTCTATCTGGGTAAGCGTAGAACGACTCACTAAGTCGACCCACCTACTACCTATTAGAGAGTAGGACTCAGTAGAGATCTTGGGACACATATAGATTCATGATATTGTATGGATTCATGGTGTGACATCTACTATCATCTCTAATTGAGATTCCCGTTTCACTTCCCAGCTATGGAAGGGATTACATGAGGCTTTTGGGGCGCAGATACGTCTGAGCATCGCCTTCCATCCTCAGATGGAATGCCAGAATGAGAGGACCATTCAGAATCTTGATGACATGCTCCGTGCATGTGTCCTCGACTTTGGTCGTAGCTGGAAGGATCACCTACCCTTGGTAGAGTTTGTTTACAACAATAGGTACCACTCCACCACCGGGATGGAACAATATGAGGCACTGTACGGCCGACCTTGTAGATCATCTCTGTGCTGGACTAACCCAGGGTAGTCAGAACTTGTAAGACCAGAGTTGATTCGGGCTACGATGGAGAAGGTGCAGATTATCCAAGAGCAAATTAAGACTGCACAAAGCAGACATAAGTCCTATGCCGAAAGGAGACAGGGACCTCTAGAGTTCGAGGACGACGACAACTTCTTCCTACATGTATCACCATGAAGAGACTTATGGATATTTGGCTGAGGCGGTAAGTTATCTCCATGATTCATCAGACCATTCCAGGTCCTTAGCATAATAGGCGAGGTGGCATACTGCCCGGCCCTTCCGCCTTAGTTGCATCGGGTGCACGGCGTCTTCCATGTATCTCAGCTGAGGAGATACGTGCATGACTCATCCCACATCGTCGACCACGGGGAGGTGGGCATCGATGATGGGGAGAAATTCATGGAGGTCACATTAGATATTGAAGATCAACAGGAGCGAGTCCTATGTGGACCATTGATTCCCCTAGTGTTCATTCACTTGTAGCACGAGAACCTCTAGGAGAGGACTTGGTAGCTGGAGGCTCAGATGCATGCTCAGTACCCCCATTTGTTTCCCTAGTGTGTGTTGCAGATTTACGGGGACATAAATCCCTAAGGTGTGGGTAATTTAAAGACACCGAAATTTCATGGAGTTTTGTTCTTAAATGCTTTGGAATTTTACGAGTCCACATTTTCTGACGGTGCTTGATTCCGAGGCCCGGTGTGCCCGAAATCATTTTCTGAAGTTTTGTTTGGGTACGTTCAGTAAACGTACATGCGAGTTTTTCTATCTTTTGAACTGGTGCTCAGAATAGAAATCTGAGGGCACCAATGAACTCACAACACCAATATTTGCCTAAGGGGACCTTTACCGCAATTGCATTAGGTTGGGAGGAGAAGTTATATTTTGGGGATTTATAATAAGTTAAAATAAATTTTTTTATAAACAATTTTATTGTTAAGGGGTGGTTATTTTCTCCAAGGAGGACTTGGAGGTGGGGCCCACATCCCACATAACCTCCCATGAGAGGATAATGTGTGGTGGGGCCCACACGAGCACCTACCTCATCACCTACCCTTTATATCCCATGAACCCCCCATTTTTAACTTTTGAACTTCCACTTAATAGAGGAGCCTCTCCACCTCCCTCCATTAATTGTGCTAACCCCATCAATTTAATTAATTAAGATCCCTTAATTAATTGGTTAATTTGAATTGATTTGAAAAGCATGACATTATTAAATTTGGAAGCCTTCTTATTTTATTTACGTTAGAAAATATTCTATTGGGGTGGCTCTGGAGAATTAGAAGAAAAGTGTTTCTCTCTCGACTAATAACGATGACGCCCATGAATAACGGCGACGCCAACGAAGAATGACCTTCTTCTTTTTACTTCCTCTGTGCCAAGGGAGAACACATATGTAACACCCCATGATTTCATAGTGTGTTATTTCTTCAAAAAAATTCAATAACTTGCACTACACGCAACACCGAGTTCAAGCGCACCATGACTTACCAAACAAGCCGTTCAAAAGAGGTTATGAATAGTACTAACTAAATTTTAAACTTCATATAATCCTTATAATTTTATAATCCATATTATGAGTTTCTTAGACATAATGTTGAACAAATTCATTTTCAGTATTGCACTATTACCAACTTTTAATAGTGAACCCTTTTTAAATCCAATGTTATAAACTTTTATATATTCAATTTCACTAAATAAATATAATTTTTATAATGGGGACATCAAAAATTTACAATGAAACATGACATTCTTCCACGGTACGCTTTCCTTTGAATAATACAGTAGCGTGTGTTATACGCAACTTCGAGTTCTAACACACACCACAACCAATCAAACTAGGCGTTATGAATAGTAATACCTACTTTTTGAAATTTTGTAAATTTTTTCTCTCAAAATGGACTTAATTTTTGAATTCGGAGTATCGAATTTAGCCTAAGGTGAAATTTTGGAACTTTTCGGATAACATTTATATTTTGATGAATAGTGAAAATTATTAAATTTTAATTAAAAACAAATTTTTTAATCGAAATAATTTATATTGATAAATGATGAATTTGAGTGGTTTTAAAGTATATTTAGAATATATTTTTACCATTTTATCCAATGGTGTTCATTATAATTAATTTTACTTTGAAATTTGACAAAAACAATTGTCAATCTTTTGATATATATTGTTTCTTACAAACACGCTATTTGTTGTAACATCTGTAATTAATTATAAAATTAATTAATGAAACTTATATGTTTGTAATTTTGTAAAATAGACATCATTTTTGAATTCGGAATATCAATTATATCTTAGGGTTAACTTTTGGCATCGTTCTGAAAAACTTCAATTTTTGATGAATAGTGAAACCACTAAGTGGTAATTAAAAAAAACTAAATTTTTCATAAAACTTAATTTTACCACTTATGTGAGTGGAATTTTGAAAATAAGAGAGAAAAAGTTAATATCAAGTAGTAAAATATGGTTCAATGAGATGAAAATATTTTTTTGGTGAATAGTAACTTTTTACTTTTATTTACCACGGTTAAAAGTAAATTGGGTAATTAAGGGTAAAAATGATATTATTATTACCCTAACACAAGTCCTAATTCTATTTTAAAAGTTTATCTAGACCAAAAACAACCTTAGGAATATAATATTATCATTTAGGTCCACTTGGATTAGATTAGGACATTTATTATTATTTAATTCAAAGAAGATTTAAGAGAGTTAAAATCAATGTTTATTTAATGAAACATTTTTAATATATGGTTATACATAAGATAAATTAGATTATAAATATTTATTAGAAAGATAAAAATATTTCCTACATAATTATATTTTATTTATAGTATTTTGACATTAAATAATTTAATTAATTTATGACACAATGATGATGTAGTAAATACCATAATAGTGAAAAACTAAACTAATTGATATTATAAATAACCAAATAAATATAATTTGAGACATTTTAAGAATTACAATAATTTTCTAGGATAATATGACATGTTATAAAGGATTTAATTAGCTTTTTATGAAGTAATACTTCTGTTGTAATTTTTTAAAAAATCAACTATTAAATACTGTCAAAATTGATATAAAAGAGTTTTTAAAACAAATATTATATTATTAATTGATATTAAATTCCTAAAAATCAAAGTATAGGCCAAGAGACTTATATAATGATATATGTATCATTAATAGACCACTTGGGGGTCTATTATAAGTATATTGTAAGTTTATTAACTATATAATATAAAAATACAAAGTGACATGGTAAGTCTCAAACTAATTAACTAAGAGTTCAAACTAAAAGATAAGGTTACTATAATGACCCAAACATGTCTAAATTATATTTTTTGAGTGGTTTGAGACCCCTACCCACCTTAAACTTTAAATAATCCACTTTGGACCCATTAAAAACCGAATATGAATTCATTATAAAATAATATTTCTAGCTTTTCCAAAGGTTCCCCTCACCCCTCTTATAAAAGGGAACTCCCCATTCTCACCAATTAAAAAATTAAAAGCCTTTTTGTTCGGCCAAACCCTGCTCAAATACTCTCTCAACTTCCCTCACTACAACCTAGAGGCCTTAGGTTTATCAGAAAATCAACCTAAGGAGCCCTTTTTTATCAAATCAAAAGGAAGAACCCGAAGAAGAGGTAATGTTTTCACCACCCTTTTTCAAATTCATTTCTTCTTAAACATCTTATTTCTTTGTTATTCCCATCCTAAAATAATTAATCAAGAATATCCTATATACTGTAATATTATTATAAATATTGTACAACCATATTCAGTATTCTATCCATCCTTTGAATGACATTTCACCATACGTGCGTACGTACGGCTTACCGTCTCCACGTCGTGGTGTAATTGTTATTCAATATATTATTATTTGGATGGGTATAATAATGATATGTAATTCATGTAAATAATAAATATAACATGATAATGATTCTTTATATGTGATATACCATCCAATTATATATTATTTTAATATCAAATGAATGATATTGTCACTCGTGCGTACGTACGGACTATCGTGTCCACGAACGTGATGAGATTCATTCTCTATCATATCCATTCAAGAATAATTCTCATTTGATGATTAATAATAATATCAAAGGACTTTATATAATTCTGGATATTATTAAGATACAACCTATCCATTAAAAACACGGCTTACATAACAAAACATATAAAATAAAACAAGTAAATTAACACCCGAAACAACGATGATACTAAGATATTATTAACAAATCAATGTTAAAACATCATATATGATATAATATTAATGTATTTGATTCTTATATAATTTAATAACAATTATTTAACCATTATATAGGAGGTTAACCTACCCTCAACCAAGGAAAAGTAGAAGGTAAGGGTTTATTTCACAATCTCTTCATTATCTGAGGTTTTTTATACGTAATTATCTACTGGGACCTCTTTGTCATCCACATCCATGTTTCATGAAAGTGAATTTCAAAACATTCTTACTATTTTATAGAGTATGGGTTAAATTAATTTATACCCTTGTCTTAATTTTTATAAGAAGTTTATAAAATAATTGTTCCGTCGTTTTCCAAACAAGGTCCTTTTTATCCTTTTCGACAGAATTAAGGTAAGAATATTTTTTTAACTTATACGGCGAGTGCAGCTATTTTCCACCGTTATAAAATCGTCGAAGCTTCCCTTACAAGCTTATAAGAATATTTTCAAAGAAAATGTTTTATTTTATAGATATATGACTCTTAAATGATTTCAAAATAGAAAGTTATATTTCTCTAAAAAGATTTTTGATTTCATCTATGTCAACATCCTTTGATAGATTTTACGCTTATTTGAAGTTGATTTATTATGATAGAAAACTTTTATATTTTATTGAATGTTTTGTGATATTTTTGACTGTGGATGTGTTATTTTTATACCATTCATGGTTTATGGATGAAGTATTTACATTTCGTATGCTAGTTTTAATATGAATGTTTATGTTATGTTTAAACCTTGTCATATGGGAATACATTGGACTTAAAATGTGATGGGTGGAGCCCGCTATAGCTCCACGATGAATCGGTAAGTCTCATGAGACAAACTAGTGTCTTGGAATAAGGCCTTGGCAAAATCATATTTTTAGTCTTGGCATGAGGCCTTGGCTATGTGGTTATGATAGTCTGTCATTATACATTCCATCATTATGAAAGTGGTTATTGATATTGCATGTGATTATTCGATGCGTAGAATATACATGTGAATAAGTAAATGAAATTATTTCATTTTATTTTATCCATACTATGTTGGTTTAAAAGACTTTTGTTTTAGTTATACATTACCTTAATCTTATTTATGAATGTTTCTACTATATTGTTATCCTTACTAGGCATTTGAGCTCAACCATTTTCTATGTTTTATTTTTCCCAGGATGTGAGGATGTAATTTATGAATGACCTTCAGGGATAGTATGAGGGGATAAGAGTGTGGATTATGGAGACTATGTTGTAGTAGTTTTCATTTTTATGATGTAATGTAAAACTTTATGAATATATCTAGTATTTCCAAGGCTACTAAACTAATCAGTCTTTCAAGATTTTATCTTTCTTGTGATCATGCCAATGTTATGTAATAATGCATCAGCTCTGGGTAACTAGGGTTGGGGCGTTACAGTTGGTATCAGAGAAAGTTTAGTAAAATCCTTGGAAGCTAGATTTAGATAAACTCTAATTAGATCACGTAGAACTAAGATGAACTTTGAGGATTAGTATAGAAGAACTTCCTGGAATTTTGGTTTTGTAGATATTATGTGAGTATTCCGAGAAATACGTCCCTGTCTGGATACGAGCAGGTAGAGGCGGATCTGGCACATATGTACCTAGGGGTAAAACCTGAAAACACCACTTTGAGCTAGACTCGAATGAGAACTGGTGCACGACAATGAGCCTTGCTGCACTCTTGGTTA
Organism: Viscum album; assembly: GCA_963277665.1. Taxonomy (NCBI): domain Eukaryota; kingdom Viridiplantae; phylum Streptophyta; class Magnoliopsida; order Santalales; family Viscaceae; genus Viscum; species Viscum album. The sequence continues at coordinate 1,443,186,849 of OY728165.1, read as the reverse complement.
CGACACTCCCGGGGGATATGCTTAAGATAATTCTCATTTTCTTTACAAACCATTATGAAGTGTTTATGAGTATATACTTCCTCAAAGGAGACATTTTTATGATTATGGATTATATCCATAAACTATTTTCTTTATGTTATGTGTTTTACTAGTTTGGGATTAGGTATTGTTATTCATAAACTAATCTAGTGTATGCCATTGTTTAGAAATGACGCCCAGTAGAAAGAATGAGAACTCCTACAATTCACATGATCCAATGAGAAAGAAAGATCATATCATTCATGGTCTTAAGCCAAAATTTATAAGATAAATAGTCTCCCATGTATTATCATCATATGAAGAAATAATATCATGTGTTGATAAGATAAGTAAATAGATTACTGAGTCCTATGGATTTGAAGGGAAACAAGAGAATAAAAGGATGGAAGAGAGAAAGATGGATAAAGGGAAGAGGGAAAAGAATAACTTTCCCATGTGTGATAACTATGGGAAGAAACACCCTGGAACTTTCCTGAAAGGAATGGGAGTTTGTTATAAGTGTGGAGGAAAAGGGCACAAAGTACGTGACTATAAGGGTAAGAAAATGGTTTCAAATGTAAAATAGTTCATTTGCAAGGAGTTTGGACACTACGTGAACCTATGTCCCAATCATCAGACTATGCCTCAAATGATTCTATTGGATAATTATCAAGATATGATACTACCACAGATGAAGAGGAATGATTATAGTTCTTATGTTGATTATGTCATTTGAGTGTTGTATCAACAATGTACTTGTTATATTAATTATGGAGTATATAAGGATTGTACTGCAGTACTATTTCATTAAGGACTTGATATTGTGTGGAACAAAGAAAAGTGACTCAATAGCAGGTTAAATGTTTGGAAAATATATGGTTGAGAGAAAGATAAACCATAATATGGTTCTGATACCAAGGTAGTGATTTTAGAATAATACATGATTGATTCGGATAAATTTTATTGGATATTATTGACTACCTTGAAACTGATTAATGATTTTTATATTCCATCATTGTTGGGGTTTACAACATTTTTGGATTGAAGGAGTATATCTATTATTCTTTAAGGAATAAGGGATCATGAATGTAATAAATAAGGTTTTATGGTAATTCAGGATGTTGTTGTGTTTTATAAGAATACATGATGAAGGTGATCACATGTTATTACGTGGAAAAAGGATATTAATTGTATTTACCTTACTTATAAATTTAGGACTGTAGTATTTTGGATAGTTCTAGTTTGGATTATTTAGGATTTCCATAAAAGAACAACCTGGAGGTCGGGCAGCAACCCGTCGCGTCCTGCAAGGCCGCGAGATTTGAACCCACAACCGAAGGGCGACAAGGGTTTATCACCTACCACGGACCCACGTGATGTCCGGGATTGAGTAATGTCATTTTTTAATGGTTCTTCTAGATGAATTATAAATTCATTTTTTTAACCCTATACGAATAGAATATTATTTTTATGTTCTATTATCTTTTACAGTGAAAGATGAGTTTGTGTTAGAACTTAGTTACAGGATGAGACTCTACCTGTCAAGTATATATTTTTCTTCTTCTATTATTCAATGAAGAAATTAATTCTTATACTTTAGTTAAGGGATCTTAAAACAAAAAAAAATGTGTTATCCTGATACCATATGTTTTGCTCAACCGATGGTATTTTAAATCATAATAAATTGATGAATTTAAGGCCTTCAATTTTATACTTGTTTGTGGTTGATGACCTCAATAACTACCTATAAATATTTATATTTTTTCTCTAATTATATGTCTCTAATTTCCACCAATGTTCTCCAGATAGAGATCATAATTTGGTGGAGACCCTTTCATTTCTCTTTTCCTCTTATTAAGACTAAATTTTATTAACCCAATTTCCGATGTGGGTTTTCCCACAAAGATATTTTCTATATTCAACCTTTTATTTTCAAAGAACAATTTCAAATTGTGAGGACACAATTTATTTAAGGAGGGGAGAATATAACACCCCAAGATTTCATAGTGTGTTATTTCTTCAAAATAATTCAATAACTTGCACTACACGCGACACCGAGTTCAAGCGCACCATGACATACCAAACAAGCCGTTCAAAAGAGGTTATGAATAATATTAACTAAATTTTAAAATTTATATAATCATTATAATTTTAGAATCCATATTATGAGTTTCTTAGACATAATGTAGAACAAGTTCATTTTCAGTATTTCACTTTTACCAACTTTTAATGGTGAATCTTTTTTAAATCCAATATTTTAAACTTTTATATATTCAATTTGACTAAATAAATTTAATTTTTTAGAATGGGGACATAAAAAATTTACAATGAAACATCCCAATATTCTACGGTACGCTTTCCTTTGAATAATACAGTAGCGTGTGTTATATGCAACTTCGAGTTCTAACACACACCACAAGCAATCAAACTAGCCGTTATCAATAGTAATACCTAATTTTTGAAATTTTATAAATTTTATCTCTCAAAATGGACTTCATTTGTGAATTCAGAGTATCGAATTTAGCCTAAGGTGATGTTTTTGATGTTTTCGGATAACATTTATATTTTGATGAATAGTGAAAATTACTAAATTTTAATTAAAAACAAAATTTTTAATCGAAATAATTTATATTGATAAATTATGAATTTGAGTAGTTTTAAAGTATATTTATAATATAATTTTACCATTTTATCCAATGGTGTTCAATAGAATTAATTTCACTTTGAAATTGGACATAAACAATTGTCAATCTTTTGATATATATTGTTTTTGAAAACACGCTATTTGTTGTAACAGCGGGAATTAATTATAAAATTAACTAATGAAACTTATATGTTTGGAATTTTTTAAAATAGACATAATTTTTGAATTTAGAATATCAATTATAGCTTAGGATGAAATTTTGGCATTGTTCTGAAAAACATCAATTTTTGATGAATAGTGAAACCACTAAGTGGTAGTTAAAAAAACTAAATTTTTCATAAAACATTATTTTACCACTTCTATGAGTGTAATTTAGAAAATAAGAGAGACAAGGTTAATATCAAGTAGTAAAATGTGGTTCAATGAGATGAAAATAATTTTTGATGAATAGTATCTTTTTACTTTTATTTACTACGGTTAAAAGTAAATATGGGAAATAAGGGTAAAAATGATATTAATATTACCCTAACACAAGTCCTAATTCTATTGGACAAGTGTATCTCTACCAAAAACAACCTTAGGAATAAAATATTATCATTTAGGTCCACTTGGATTAGATTAGGACATTTATTATTATTTAATTCAAAGAAGAGTTAAGAGAGTTAAAATCAAAGGTTATTTACTAAATCATTTTTAATATAGGGTTACACATAAGATAAATTCGAGTATAAATATTAATTATAAATCTAAAATGATTTTCTACATAATTATATTTTATTTAAAATTTTTAGACATTAAATAAGTTAATTTATCAATGACACAATGATGATGCAGTAATTACCATAATAGTGAAAAATTAAAATAATTAATATTATAAATACCCAAATAAATATAATTTGAGACTTTTTATGAATCAAACTAATTTTATAGGTTAATATATCATGTTAGGAATTATTTAAATAACTTTTTTCGAAGTAATAATTCTGTTGTATGTTTTAAAAAAATCAATTATTGAATAGTGTCAAAATTGACATAAAATAGTTTTTAAAATAAATATTATATTATTAATTGATATTAAATTCCTAAAAATATAAGTTTTGTCCAAGAGACTTATATAATGATTGTTTTATCATTAATTTACCACTTTGGGGTCTATTAGAGGTATATAGTATGTTTATTAACTATATAATATAAAAATACAAAGTGACATGGTAAGTGTCAAACTAATTAACTAAGAGTTAAAACTAAAAGATAAGGTTAATATAATGACCCAAACCTGTATAAATTAATTTGGTTGAGTGGTTTTAGACCCATACCCACAATAAATTTCAAATAATCCACTTTTGAGCCATTAGAAACCGAATATGAATTTATTATAAAATAATATTTCTGGCTTTTCCAAAGGTGCCCCTCACCCCTCTTATAAAAGGGAACTCCCCCTTCTCACTAATTCAAATATTCAAGGCTTTTTGGTTCGTCCAAACCCTGCCCAAATACACTCTAAACTTCCCTCACTACAACCTAGAGGCCTTAGTTTGATTATAAAGTCATCCTAAGGAGTCCTTTTGATCAAATCAAAAGGAAGAACCCAAAGAAGAGGTAATATTTTCACCACCCTTTTTCAAATTCATTTCTTCTTCAACTTCTTCTTTCTTTGTTATTCCAATAATAAAATAATTAATCCAGTATCTCCTATATAATGTAATATTATTATAAATATGGTACAAGCATATTCATTATTCTATCCATCCTTTGAATGACATGTCACCATACGTGCGTACGTACGGCTTACCGTCTCCACGTCGTGGTGTAATTGTTATTCAATATATTATTATTTGTATGGGCATAAAAATGATTTATAATTAATTAAATAATAAATATAACATGATAATTATTCTGTATATGTGATATAACATCCAATTATATATTATTTTAATATCAAAAGAATGATATTGTCGCTCGTGTGTATGTACGGACTACCGTCTCCACGAACAAGATGAGATTCATTCTCCATCATATCCATTCAAGTATAATTCTCATTTGATGATTAATAATAATATATATGGACTTGATATCATTTTGGATATGATTAATATACAACCTATCCATGAAAAACATGGCTTATATAACAAAACATATAAAAGAAAATGAGTAAGTTAACACCCGAAACAACGATAATACTAAGATATTATTAACAAATCAATGTTAAAAGATCATATATTATATCATATTAATGTATATGATTCTTGTATTACTAAATAAAAATTATTTCACCATTATACAGGAGTTTATCCTACCCTAAACCAAAGAAAAGTACAAGGTAAGGGTGTATTTCGCAATCTCTTCATTATCTGAGGTGGTTTATACGTAATTATCTACTGGGACCTCTTTATCACCCACATCCATGTTTCATGAAAGTGTATTTCAAAACATTATTACTATATTACAGAATATGGGGTAAAGTCATTTTTACCCTTGTTTTACTTTTTATAAGATGTTTATTAAGAAATCTTTCAGTCATTTTCCAAAAAATATCCTTTTTAACCTTTTCGACAGAATTAAGGTAAGAATGTATTTTTAACTTATACGGAAGGTGTGGCTATTTTCCACCGTTATAAAATCGTCAAAGCTTCCCTTACAAGCTTATAAGAATATTTTCAAAGAAAATGTTTTATTTTATAGATATATGACTCTAAAATTATTTCAAAATAGAAAGAGATATTTCTCTAAAAAGAGTTTTGATTTCATCTATGTCAACATCCATTGATAGATTTTACGCTTATTTGAATTTCATTTATTATGATACAAAACTTCTATATTGTATTGAATTTTTTTTGATAGGTTTGACTATGGATGTGTTATTTTTATACCATTCATTGTTTATGGATGAAGTATTTACGTTTCATATGCTAGTTTTAATACGAATGTTTATGTTATGTTTAAAGATTTTCATATGGGAATACATTGGACTTAATATGTGACGGGTGGAGCCCGCTATAGTACCTCAATGCATCAGTAGGTCTCATGAGACAAACTAGTGTCTTGGCACAAGGCCTTGGAAAAATCTTATTTGTAGTCTTGGCATGAAGCCTTGGCTATGTGGTTATGGTAGTCTAGCATTATGCATTCCATCATTACGAAAGTGGTTATTGATATTGAATGTGACTATTAGATTAGTAGAATATACATGTGAATAACTAAATGGCAGTATTTCATTTTATTTTTTCCATTCTATGTTGAAGTTGAAGTTTAAAAGGCTTTTGTTTTAGTTATACATTTCCTTAAACTTATTTATGAATGTTTCCGCTATATTTTTATCTTTACTGGGCATTTGAGATCACCCCTTTTCTATGTTTTATTTTTCCCAGGATGTGAGGAAGTAATTTATGAATGACCTGTAGGGACAGTATGAGGGAATAAGAGTGTGGACTATGGAGACTATGTTGTTGTAGTTTTCATTTTTATGATGTAATGTAAAACTTTATTAATATATTTAGTGTTTCCAAGGCTACTAAACTAATCGGTCTTTTGAGATTTGATCTTTCTTTTGATCATGCCAGTGTTATGTAATAATGCACTAGCTCTGGGTAACTGGGGTCGGGGCGTTACAACGTTGCCCGCGAAGAACATTGCCAACATATCTTCCTCCGACGTTGACAGAACGACACCATCTTCCATGAAACCATCTTCCGTGACACCATCTTCCGCAACACTGTTTTTTGCGTCTAAGATGAACGAACCTTAAATTGAGGTAGGGGAAATAAGGAATATTTATTTATTCTTACGTGTGTATATTACCCTCGCACCTTGGCATTTGATTTGTATTGATGGTGATCAAGTTGTTATCAACTAACATAGAGGGTGTGGGCTGAACAATCATGAACCGACGTCCCTCCATTGAACCATGTTTATATCGGTGACGTTGGAGGAGCCGGAAGGGTGCGGTGCGTTCGCACCGCGCCAGAGGAAAGAAACCGCGACCCGCAAGCATAGGCCACTCGGCCAAAGAAGAACCGGCCGGCTAAAGCCGGTCAGGCTGAAGGACCAGCGGTGCCCTTGGAGCCGTGATGCGGGGGAGGTGCGGCTCGCATCCATGGGCCGCTTTCCGAGACGAACCGACCGGCCGTAGCGGGCCGGACATGAGTAACGCGGTGCCTTGTGGCGCCACCCTACGGAAGAAACCGCAGCCCGCTCTCCATGGGTCGCTTCGGTGGTGAACGGGCCGGCTGCTAGCCGGCCGGGCTAAGGGGAGCCGCAGAACCCTCTGGTGCCGCGTGCAAAGGAACCACGGCCCACAATCTGTGGGCCACTCGTACTGAAGAAGACCAGCCTACTTCATCCGACCGGGCAGGAGAGGCGGCGCTGCTATTTCATAAAAGTGGGAGGGGGGCACCACCACGCTCTTCTCGGCCAGCTGGCCGAGCCGCGGCTAGCCGCAAGCTGGCCCGCATCACTGGGTCTGGCTATGCCCCACTGGGCTGGGCTGACACCCAGTCGAGTCGACCCACCAAACTGGGTCGGGTCAACCTACCAGCCCACTGGGCCTGATGGGCCGGACCCATTTTACTTAAACATGAATAACATCTAGACCGCGCGTTCGATCAACGTGTCGTCTGTGGAATTGGAATCCTAGTGATGAGATGGCCCTTTTGTGATAATATAAGTGAGTTTTGGACAGCTTTGGTAAACGGCCGGGTTTGGAATGTGCATAATTTCAACTGGGCCCGTGGAATGAAAAAGCTAATAACTCTAAGACCGGGCATCCGATTGACGTACCGTCAGTCGCGTTGTGTTTATTTTGATGAGAGAGAAATTCAGGATACATCAACTCTGGATTTTGTGATAGATGATGTATCAACCCATTTTCTCGAGGAGTGGACCCTCCTCGAATCGAGCATGTTGTGCATGGGAAACCTAGAGCTGGTTGCGACTGTGATGACTACTGTACTGGGATCCTCCGTGGGTTCGACGAAGATGAATACTGCTCCTATATCCTATGTGGGTCCGACAGTATTGACCTATGTACTTGTATCATGTTTTGGTTCGATAGAGTAGCTGGCCTTGTATTCTTTGTGGGTCCAACAGCTTAGCTGGTCTTGTATCCTGTGTGGGTCTGACAGCTTAGATGAATTAGTGACTACATCCGATCATCTCTATCACTATACAAGAGATATATACCACTTTGAGATCAGTCTTGACTTTCAATCATTTATCATCGATGTGGTTGACTTTACTTCCTGTGGGGACTCGGTTTTTCTTGGGCTCAAGAGTTGGAGCCGAACGATAAATGATAACTTAGGTATATGTATGGGCATATACCTATGTAGGGTTGGTTGATACCTCGTGATTGTATATTTCTTCTGTGGTTTATCCTTAGTGGATTTTGTGTGAGCTTGAGGGTCTCGAGGACCCTACTGAGTATCTTCATACTCACCCCTACACGGGCTATGCCTGCACCTCATTGTGTTGGATGCAGACCACTGACAACACTGACCGAGACAGAGTGTGCGAGGACCGGATGGTACCTGGAGGTGGACCCCATGACGAGACTGTAACCGGAGGAGACAGACGGACGTGGAGCACTGAGGAGGCTATCTGTACCAACCCTTCAGGTAGGATCTGTAGTGGACGATCTAGGAGCTTCCAAACACCTTCCAGCTATTTTGTCTTTTCCTTGTACTTTACTATTGGGATTGTATTTCCATCCCCTTTTACTTTCCGGCACATCTTTTTTTATACAGTTTTTACTTAGTGTATGCTTTCACTTGTACTCTGGTTGTGTGTGTTTACATTTCTTAAAGGCAATGCCTTCCCAGTTATATGGATTTATGCCTTTGGTTCCAGTCTCCATCCCCTGGCCTATGGAAGGCGGTCTTGGGGTAGTTACGACACTGGCCCCGGGGGACGGGTCGTGACAATATCACATATTAAATTTGACAGATTCACCATTGAAATCTTGTAAATAACCAAATATCTATTAAAAATTCAACAAATCTCATGAGAATCATAATTTAATTGACTTTCTCAAATAAGAGAGGTATTTCACCACACTAAAAGGTAATGTAATTTTTTTGAGGTAATTTTATTTTATGGATTAAAAAAACCTAGTAATGAGATATTGATTAAATTTAACTGAATCTGTAATTATATTTGACATTTTAGTGAATCTAGCATCCATCAATAATCCCCAAAAATTATTTTCAATGACATTATATAAAGAAGTATTTACACTATACATTTTAAAAGAACTCTATCCCATATTGTTATAGAGATTTTTTACTATTTATTTCATTTTGTCTGCAAAATCAATATCATTTAGGGTTTTTAATATCTAGTAAACCATATTGGATGGGTGGTTGTATATGAAATTTTATCTTATAATTTATAATATATCACATGGTATATTTTTTGAAGATGACTATAATAGTTTTTTAGTACACATATATTCTGAAAAGATAAATTTATTTAACACACATTAATTAAAAAAATAATACTTGATGTTTATGAAATATGATATATAATGATTACATGTTTTCATTTCATATCTATAACATAATTATTTTTAGAATTTATTCTCCAGGTACTATTAGAATCAACATTTAAAACTTATGAATTCACCTACATCTATAGGGTAATTTTACAAGTATATATAACTTTATCATACATTGATTAAATTGTGTTAAAGGTTAATTTTTGGAATAATTCCATATTAGCTCCAAATTATTGAGCTAGTGAATTAGTTGCTACCTATTATGGATATTATCTCAGTAAATTACCTAGATAAATATGCATCTGTGAATACCTCAATTCTCATATATTCCCTACACATGTACAATACACATTGTCCCGTTATAAATTTAACATATCTCAAAATATTTTTTATTTATATGGTGTTATAATTAAATTAGTACGTCAAAAAAGATAAATCACAATGTGTCCTTATATATGTTATGTCACTCATGGAGGCATTCCTGTATAAAAAAAATCTAATCATGATTCTAAATATCTTTTCATAACACGATCTTCTATCCTTATCCATGAAAAAAATTCCAACAGAAGATAGTGTTTAATATTTTCTTGGTTCATATATGAAATTATTTTATGATATAATTTTAACTTATATTTCATAAGATCAAAATACAAAATCTATTTTTTTTATTTTTTTTCTTAAAATGTTTTTCATTTTACTAAACATTGAAATTTTACAAAATTCAGCTATATTCTCTGATGATTCCTCTCAGTTTTAATCAATGATGCTTGGAAATATTATTTCGTCATAAAAAACAATTATAATCAATGTACCAAGGGAAAATTTATTTATAAAAAAGTGTTTGTAGACATTTCTATTTAAAAACCCCATTGGTTATAGGTATAAATTAAATTTTCAATACTAAGATTTAAGATCTTGTTTAAATCCATACGATTTTTTATTAATTTTTTACATTATTTATTCATGTATAAAAAAATAAAACAGTCACACTGATCAATAACAAATTCATTACATTCTCAATTTAGAAAATCTAATTTCACATATATTTGATACACCAAATTCTGTTTTTGTATAGGCACTATGAAAAACATTCTAAAGGTGTCAAATATATCTAAAGAAGAATGGTTTGTATAAAATCTATTATTATAGTTTGAGTGTATCACTACATAACTATATATGAATTGATCCAAATAACCTTACAATTTTAATTAACAATGTATTTGAACACCCACATTAGGCCATTAATATTTATAACTCATGGAAATGACATTACATATAGTATATTTTTTCTGACATCTTGGGGTCTTTATTTATTTCACCAAATCTACACATTCAACAACATCAATAACTATTTAAGGTTCAATAATATAAATAAGATATTTTTACTCAAAATAATTATTTGTCTTAATATATGAATTGGAGAATCATGCGTTCCCCATATAATTTTTATTTCAAAGAGATGTTTACATCATAAATTTCATGACTTCATTACATCTAACCTCATATTTCGCATTGGTATGTTCTGATCATTATCAATGACATTTAGATCAATTTCATATTATTTTTAATACTAAGGTTTTGAAATCTATATGTTATCTTCAATATTATTATCGAATTCATATTTAATAATATGATTTATTTTATTCTAATTCACATTATTTTTTCTATCAAAATTGTTAACTATCTCATAGAAACTCTTATTACAACACATATATCAACTTGTATTATATTTTCATCCCATAAATATCCAATCATTAGTATTTTCATCAAAAATTATATCTTTATCCATAATAATTAAAAATATTAGAAACCCAAGACACATTAAATATTTATGTATTGTATTTTTTGGGCACCACTATGCTCATGGTGGATCATTTTTCTTGTGTATAAAATGATATATTTTTGAAATTTGCAAGATATTATATATCATTTGTTTGGAAAAAATAAATTTGATCCATTTTTGAAAATGAAGAGTCCAGCGTATCTCAAACAAAATCTATTTTTCCTCTGAAAAATATATTATTGGGGAGATAAATGTTAATTAAATTGATGTTTTATTACATGTAGAGTATGGTTATATTACAATTTATCACATGTAAATTTCATGACCTCATTAGATCTCAAATTTTTTATGTTAGTCGATAATTAGATTTCAAATTATCTTATGAAACCATTGAATGTTATAGATTTTGGTGACTTGTGCATGATGAAAATAATAATATTTAATAATATTTAATAATAAAAAAATAGATATAGATAACCATTTTTAGACTATTTTCTATTGAAACAAATTTGATTTATTTTGAATAAGATCAACTAGTCTAGTTGATTTAATCCCAACCTTTTGTGTGGGAAATCATTCTTCCATTATAATTATCCAATGTTTGAAAATCATAAGAACATTTTAGTTTAATCATTTGAAAATGTATTAGGAATATATAAATTTATATAATTATGATATTCATTTTTCCATGGTGAAAAAACCATTTTCTTCTAAAAATAAAATTTTCTTTTTCAACAATTTAACATTTATTGGTGAGATACCCTATTTAAAAAAGATTTAAATTTCTTCATTGTACTATGAAATGATATATTAATCATTTATGGGTTTATTTTTTTTGTGTAATTATTAGTGCCTATTTAATTAAAACATTAACTCAATATGGGTTCTAATATTTTAATATATTACTAAATGATTGATTAGTACTTAGTTAAAATAATATGAAAAAAATGTAACTTAATAATTTCGTTTACTGAATCAAATAATTATATAAACAATTTTTAAGATTAAATCATAATGTGGTTGTTTTTTAAAATTTAAAATAAATCCATGTTGAATCAGGAAAATGAATCAAAATAAAATAAACATTAGGATTAAAACAATCGTTCAGTCTCATATAGATACCTAATATCATTAATGTCTAAATCACCAATTTCGAATAAGATTATAAAAAAATAAACATGATCCATATCATAGATCTGGTATAAATGCAACAAAAATAAGTTTTCCAAGCCACATAGGGACCTCCATCCCAATAACTATTGGAATAAAATAAATATAGGCCAAACATTGACCTATTCCACAACATCATGGTTAAAAAATCTAAAGCCACAATAAGGGAATATTTTATATTACATAGTTACAATGAAATAGATATTTTATGGTTATAAATAAGTCAAACTAAAAATTACTCGAATATAAAAGTCAAAAAAAGGGAAATAGAAAAACCTTAAAGTATAGAAAATTGTATTTCTTCTCAGCCTAAGGAGATTCCGATGTGTGGGACACTTCTAATGTATCATGGAATGGAGGCTAACTGTATTCAATAAAAAATTTAGTAAAATATAGATTTGTATCCTTATTTTTTCTATATTTATGAAATGAATTTTATGATCAACGTGTTATACTCTGAAAATGTCAGACATATGTTAGAATTTTTCAAGTAAATAAATTTATTAAATGGAACCATTTATCATGTGATTGCACTCCAACAATATGAAAGTATTCATCCCACCCATGAGAGTGACCATTTTGAATATATAGCATTCTATGATATGGATACATGTTTAAGGAAAATTAATATGAGTTCTCTAAATCCTCGTACATGGATTCAAAAAAACCATTAATGATATACGAAATAGTTTATGTATAATCATAAAAATAATCATCATCATTAAATTCAATAATATATCTTGTAGAATTATTTAATTCAAATATCTTAGAATAGATACAACGAGTAATACGAGTGGGGGGTCATGTCTATTGGTGAGTTAAGAAAATAGTGAGTTAGGCCAGAGCTACGTCATTTGGTGGTAGGTCATATTTAGCAAAAACAAATTTAGTGGTCACTTATCTCAATGACGACTTATCTTAGTGGCCACTCCACTCAATAGTGTCTCATTGCATTGGTGAACGATCTTTATGATGAATCATCTCAGTGGTAGCTCATATCAATGATGAATCATCTCGATGGTCACTCATTTTATGGTAGGTTATAATCATGTATAATCGAATATGTAGACTGGTATGATCAAATACAATAGGGGGGGATGAATACTTTAAAATTTCCATTGGAACCATTAATGTTGATATAGAAATTTTGTAAAAATAGTTTCTCAACCTTAATAATATATGTTTCCTAAGGTTATCTTTTAAAATTTAGAAAACATAGTTTAAGAAAGTTAAACAAACTTCACAAACCCTCTTAAAGAAACCTTTTCTTAAACTATATAACCATAAGATTAGAAATTAAGAGTGGTTTTATTAAAGGAAATATTCTACCTTGAAGCATATAGAATCTTTAATATAATCAGAGTAATAGAATTATAAAGTATAAGAAAGTTATACTTTCTAACTTTAACAAAGTTAAATTAGCAGCGAAATAAAAACAACCTGAAATAGAAAACAATAACAATAAGATTATTTTAACACAAATAGAAGGGTATCCAACAACAATGGATAATGGATCCTTGATTTATACTTTCAATAATGTCTGTCTTACCCAAACCCAGGTAAGCCCTCAATCTGAAGATCAGTATCTATCATACTATCCCTACAAGTCCTCGATTTAAATGGAAATCAGAACCTCTGTCTTCCAAATCCAGAAGCCCACGATCAGCACGATAGGAGTTTGTACAATGAAAGTATGAACATGTGTTTCATGCCTAGAAAAGTTTGACATGACATCCACATGAAGCAATGAGAGTTGTAAGAGCCTCTCTCCTTATAAATCACTTCCCAAACATTGATCTTTTTTTATTCACTATTCATCATCAATGTTTACTCAATTCTTTTCTCATTCAAATGAACTTGTAATTATAATAAAAACATCCCAATTGTTGGCTCTACTCCAAATGTTATATTTACCTTGAATTTCAGAGGGACCTGGACACGCATCAAACAAACAATGGTTAGTTTGTAATAGATTGTGCGACATTTTTTCATGTATAAGAAACAATGTTATGTTTAAGGTAAATTTTAAGTATAAGAAAACATAGAATATGATAATATTGGAATAATATGTTAAGCAATTCTAACAATATCTGGAAAATAGATTCTTATGAAAATATATATCAGATTAAGAAAAATGGTATCACTTATTTTGTGTAAAGGTAAAATGGTATGAAATTTATACCAGAATCAGTTTCATAAAACGTCATGACTTTTGTACCAGAATTGGTATCATGAAAACAACATGATATTTGTATTGGAATCGGCAACATAAAACTGCATGACTTTTGTATCAAAATTGGTATCACAGAACAACATGACATTTGTAAGTATAGTGGAATGACAAATATGTAAGTATAAAGGAATGAAAAACTTTTAAGTATAATGGAATGAAAATTCTGTAAGTATAACATAATGATAATTATCTAAGTATAATTGAATGAGAATTATTTATGTATATTGAAATGAAAAATCTATAAGTAAAACAGAATGAAAAATCTATAAGAAAAATAGAACTTAAGAAAAAGTTTATGTGATTTTCAAAACATAAAACCATAAGGAATGGATAAGTTATAAGGGAACCTTATTGACTTAATAATCTCCCCCTTTTTGGAAATCACAAAAAAATTTGTTAAGAATATATTGACTTTGATAAAAAAGTACATAAAAACTTATCTCCCCATTTGAATAAGATTTATGATGAATTCGACTAACTCCCCCTTATGTTATGTTTCCCAAGGATTGTATTCTAGATCTTTAGCATCTGGTTTTCATTCATAAGGAAATATCACCCTCTTGAATAAAATATTATTCTTAAAAGAAACTCCCCCTTACTTAGGCATTATTCCTTCTTATCATACTCACCCGTAAAATATTCTCCCTCTTTAGAGTATTCATTAAATTCATCCTTCAAAATAAATTCTCCCCCATTTTTATTTTCAAGAAGGAATGGAGAAGTGTAGGATGTACCTGTAAGGTTAAGAAAACATACATGTGAAAACAAAAGTAGGATATGCAAGAAACTTCTTACAGGAATTTTTGAAATAATGTTTATATTAAAACCAAAAATCAGAATTTAAAAAATCATATATCCTTCTTTTTCTCAGATAACATTTTATTTACCAAAGATTTATGGTTTTTCACATAGGTTTGATCTTCCTGAAGGATCTTTAGCAAGATCTCCTGATCTTTGTTCTTTTATAAGGGCAGGATCCTTTCTTCTTGGGCAGCCACCATTTTTTACTAATTCATCTCTAACTTCCTTATCACTGCTTATAGATTAGGAAATGGAATCGAGTTAGCTGACTTTATCAAAAATGGTTGCTTTGAATTTTTTTAACTCTAATTTACAAATTATTGAGGATGATTGTAGAAAATTTGAATTCCGATATTTTGTGATAAGGTAAAAATTTAATTTAAAAAAACATTAAATATATGTTTTTTCAATACCAACAATCTAATTCATAAAAAATAGAAATTGAAAAGTATGAAAATGTATCTTATGGAATACTTTAAAGAATTTATTTGTGTTATTAAAATTATCTTGGAATATTTGGATTACTAGATTTCGTTTTTGAGAATGTCTATTTTGTAAATTCCAATTCCGAAATTAAAATTCTGAATGAAAAATATAAACAAGATTTTCTTAAAGAACAATATAATTTCTTAATGAAAGAATATTTTCTTATAAAAATATAAATAGAGAAAGTAAAAAAGTCATATGTACTCCCCTTGAAATAATTAGTAACTTAATGTTAGGATATTATTTAAACAAGAAGTCGATATGAATGATTAACTCACAGAGATCCTTCCTAGATTTTGTTTAATGTATTTGAATCTATCAAACAATAATGGTTTTGTAAATATATCAGCACGTTGTTATTTCATTTCGATAAATTGAAGAATAATATCTCTTTTAAGTGTGTGATCCCTAAGAATGTGATATCTAATATCATTGTTCATTGCACGAGAGTGATGTGGAGATTTTTTACATAGGGAAATTTAACATGGGTTATCAAACATTATTTGATTTTTAGTGAAACTCGTACCATAGTCTGTGAGTGTGTGTTTCATCCACAACACTTGAGCACAACCACTTCCAACTACTACATATTCATCTTCAGCAATACAAAGTGATACATAATGTTTTTTCTTGCAAGACCAAGAAATCAAGGAATCCTCTAAGAAATGACATGTTCTAGTTGTACTTTTCCAATCCATTTTACAACCAATAAATTCATCATATAAAAAACATTTATGTTCAGAATCATTTCGAGAAGAATAAAATAGTCCCAAATAAAAATATCCCTTTAAATACCGAAAAAATATTTTCACAGCATATAAATGGGATTCTTTACGATTTTCTTGGTATCTTACACATAATTATACTGAGAACATGTTAAGAAAATTAAACTTCCTATCATCCCTCTAGAAGAAGTTTGATCCATAGGTTTTCCCACTTCATCAATATGAAGAGTATTAAAGGGTTTGATAAGAGTTCATATACTCTTGGTATTGTCATACCCAAACATTTTAAGAAGATCTTTGATATAATTATGTTGGTATATGTATGTTCCCTTTGAATTTTGAGAAATATAAAAACAATGGAAAAAAGTTAACTCACCCATCATACTCATTTCAAACTCAGATTTCATAAGAATCACAAAGGAATCGATTTAGGATTTTTGATTTGATCCAAAGATGATGTCATAAACATAAATTTGAATAATAAAAAAATCTTTATTACTAATTTTAATAAAAGTGTTGAATCAGTGGTTCCCTTAACATAGTTATTTTGAAGAAAAAAATTCTAAAAGTCTATCTTACCAAGCTCTAGGGTCACGTTTAAGTCCATATAAAGCTTTGGTATGTTTATAAAAATTATTAGGATATTTTGTATCTTCAAATAGAGGGGTTTGATCTACATATACATCCTTCTTATCCATAACCATTAAGAAAACCACACTTTACATCCACTAGATTTAAAATTAAATAATCATGCAAAGGATAGAAGAATATATATATGTTCAAGTCTTGATACAGGAGCACATGTTTCTTCATATTCTTTGCCTTCTTGTTGGTTATAGCCTTTATCTACTAATCTTGAATAATTTATAACAATAATTACATTTTCATCACATTTGTTCCTAAAAATACATTTTACTCTAATAACAGAAGATTCCTTAGGTTTTCAACCATGGTCCATACATGATTCCTTACAAATTCATTGAGTTCATATTGCATAGCCTTTATCCAATCTTCATCACCCAAGGCTTTTTTAGGAGTCTTTAAATAAAATTGGGAGAGAAATGAAACATGTTCAACTTCATTCCTTAAAGAACATCTAGTTTTTTCTGGTTGATTAACATTAAAAATGATATTATCACTAGGATGATTCCTATATAGCAACTGTCTTGGATTTTAAAAAACATGTTCATCAACATAGGGTAGAAAATATTATGTGGTAAATGTATTAGAAATATTTTATTGAACATTATCCTTGACTGGGGGATATTATATCAAATGTTAGTTATCGGTTTTAGAAAATATATTAGAAATAAGTTGAGATTGTTTGAAAAGAAAAGGATAATTTTCATCAAAATTATCATGTATTGTTTCCTCCACAGTACAAGTGTTTTTATTAAAAATCTAGATGCCTTAGAGTTACTTGAGTATCCTAAAACAATTCCTTCATCAGATTTGGCTGCTAATTTATGTAAGTTATCTTTTTTTTATGATGAATACTTTGCAACCAGAAAAGTTGAAGTAAGAAACTTTTGGTTTTCGACCAGTCCATAACTTGAAAGGTTTTTTATTAAGAAATGGTCTTATTAAAACTCATTTTATAGTATAAAAAACAGTACTTATAGCTTCAGACCAAAATGTTTAGTTATATAATATTCACACAATATGGTTCTAGTAATCTCTTGAGGTATAAAATTTCTTCTGTCAACAACACCATTTTGTTGTCATGTTCTTAGAGCCAAAAAGTTGTTAGAAATGCCTTTCTTACTACAAAATGGTTCAAAATCTGAATTTTCAAATTCTCCACCACGGTCACTATGAATAGTTATCAATGATAGATTTATCTTATTTTTAACTTGAGATCTGATGTTTTTAATATAAGAAAATGATTCGGATTTCATTACATGAAAATAAACCCAAGTAAATCTAGTGTAGTCATCAACTAAAACAAATGCATAGTATTTGCCTCCAATACCTCTAGTTTGGGTTAGACCGAACAAATCCATGTGAATTAACTGTAAGGAATTAGAAATTGTAAATTCACTTATAGATTTAAAAGCTAGATTTATGTTTCTTGGCATATTGACAAGGATCAAAGACTTTTGAAGAATCAAACCTATGTTCTGGTAGATATTGAACAAGTTCTTCCGTAAAAAGTTTACTGATATTTCTTAAGATACAGTGTCTTAGTCTTCTTTTCAAAATCCATGATTGATATACAATTGCTCTATGAAAAGGTATATCTTGACTCTTAAGGTCTTCTAGGTTTTTGGTGTATACATTCTCATGACAAATGGCAGAGAGAATAAAACCATCCTTGTAATTGTGAACTAAACATTAATATTTTCTAAAATTCACAAGGTATCCTTTATAACATAATTGGATTATCCTAATGAGGTTGTTCTCAAGGCCTCTTACAAATTTTGTTTTAAATAATTTCATTACCAAGAAGAATAATGTTATATATACTGATAATTTCTCCTTGAGAGTTATCTCCAAAGGTTACTTTATAACCATTAGTATTTAAAATCCTTTTGAAACAGTCTTTGTTATTGGTTATATTCCGGGAATATTCACTATTAATCTACCATATTTTTTAGTACAACCTTCATTATCCTAAAAAATAATGGGTTTTGTTTTCGAAATCTAAACGTTCTTGGACCTGGAATTATTGAATAATAAAATCTTGGGTATCTACATTTGTTTAGAAAAGTAAGAATTATGAATCACAAGGTATTGAATGTTATTTAAATAACATTTCTTCTTCCAATTCCCAAAACTCTGACATTTAGTACAAAAGGGATCTCTTGGAGGAACAAAATAATTATTTTTGAAAATTTACTTTTCACAAGAATAGCCTAATCCATGATTATTACCATGAGGTCGGATCTGAGAATATATCTTATCAAAATTTTCTTTATCATAATTGAAATTTGCAAGATGCTTATTCAAGGAAAATATTTCAAATATTAGTCTCAATACTAAAATCTTATCCTCTAGAATAATATATTTAGATTTATGTTTATCCTCTAAAACATATTTTTATAAAAATAGGATTTTACGATCCATATAATGTTGATCCTTCTAATAATTAACTTCCTCGTGTTTCATAGAATGAATTTCTAAAAAACATTTTTCATATCAAGATCTTTAGTAAGATCCATTTTTTTTGTTAATATAAATTCTCTAGAATTTTTTTTCATGTTTCTAAAAAACTATAATGTTTTTTATTTAAAGCAACATAGAAAGCCTAGAAAATTATTCATGGGAAAGATAATTGTTATCTCTATTTGATGAAGTGGATTCTTCATTTGAAGAAAAATATTTATCAGGAAATTTTTCACTTAAAGACATATTGGTTATGGATTAAGCAGTCCGTGAATTAGCCATAAGACAATGATTTTGAAATGGATCTCTATATATTAATACAATATTGTTTTTCTCTAAAGATTAATATTATGAATAATTATCAAGAAAAATCTCCACCACTTGCACTCCAAGTTTCATTGTCTTTCAAGACATTCTTATGCTTTGATCATTAGAACATATTCTTGTTCCTTTCAGAAAAACTATATTTCTTGTCTCTCTTCTAAAGTATTGGACAATCATGTCTAATATGATCAATTCTTCTAGAGTACTAGCATAACACTTCTCCTTATTTCTTTTCTTTTCCATATTCCTTCCTATATCTATATTGAAATTTCTTCTGTCCAACAATATTGTTCATTCTCTAAGCATGATTTTCTAAGTCATTATTTGAATCTTTGAATTCACTATATTCATATTGAATAACTACCAGGAAAGTCAGTCAGAGGTAGGCCCCTGACTATTTATTAAATAATAGAAATGTACAACAAGTACATAGAATAACAATTACATATCATAGACTTAAAAACCATCATATCCCACATACGAACATCGTTCCGCAGTGGACGTCTCCTATTCCGAGCATTCATAGTGCTTTAGTGTCTTGGAATACTTCCTTCTAAGGTTCAATTTCTCCAAAGACACCAAGTCATGCATAGATTGTTTGAAAGAGGATCTAGTGGATATCGGCTTTGGCAGATCAGAGTAGTCTTTCCTCAACCTTCTTTTTGCTGTGATGTTCACCTCCTATTCAGATTTCCCATTCCCGTCCTCGAGAACCTCACAATAGGAAGGCATGACCATCACACTATGAGTTTCCTTGTCACTATCTAAGAAATCCCCCCAATTTCCAGCTACTATGCCGTCATTGAAACCATCATCCACCCCTCGATCCCACTCATTACATCTGTTACTGTCAATTACAGCCAGACATAGAGGCTGCCCTTCCATCACTTGGCTGGCATCCACCGCCTTCACTGCATTTCCTGGACAACTCCCTTTATACTTCCCTTTAATCTCATGTAGAGCATCTACTTCCTCTTCGGATTCCAATACATTGAACCGGTTGCAGGTGGCAGCATTACTCCTTGAGGCAGCAGGTTTCGGCTACACCTTCTTCCTCTCACTAATCAGATAATGACTGACATCTGTCATTTTCCCACAACCCTCTTCAATCGATGGCATCCCCCCCTCATTTGGATCCGCACAATTGAACCCAACATTGGCAACAACGATAGAAATCCTGCTATCCTCAGCTTCCATCGAAGGCCCCTGCTTCCCACTGCTCATCTTGTTACTGCCACACCGCATCATAGTAGCATCCCCCGCAAGCATGCCACCTTCTGTCATGCAACGATCAAGAGGAGACCTGCTAGCACTAATGATCCCTGGAGCTTCATGCCTCTGCTCTACAGCCACCGGTGTGCATGCTACCATTCCAACAGCAGCACCCCTTCTGTCCATAGCTCCCATGGAAATATTCCCCCGATTCAAGTCCATCTTCAGTCTGTTCATCACCCCAGACACCATAGGATTTTCAGAATCAACTGGATTTTCCAAAACAGTTGCAGCATAGGAGCCACGTCCAGATGCATTGCCCACCGGATCATCACCAGGAGACTTCCCCCTCCTGTCAATATATTTCCCTATCCTTCTCTCCAGACCAAGAGACCTCTTGCTACCATGTCGATCTTGACAGCTACCATCTAAATGACCCATCCTATTGCAGGTATTGCAATAATCGATCCAAGATTCGTAAACCACTGCATGCTTCCATCTGAACTCCTGGCCTAAGAAATCCAGACCCATTCAACCGGAGGTCTTGAGATATCCACCTCCACACAGAGTCAGGGATTTACTGGGTGACTCACCGTGGTTGTTCGAGCATCATAGCACAAGAATCTACCAACCAAGTTCCCATGAAAGTGCATAATCACTGGGTTTTGGAAAGGTAAAGGAAAATGAGGGAAACATACCCAAATCGGGACGGAGGTGGGGTCATGACCCATACTGTAGAGACTCGAAGCTTGACGTACATGGACATTACATTACTTTTGCAGAATACTTAGTACATAACAAAAACACTCACACAAGGATCGTAATAGTTTAGTGTCTTTGTAAACTCGAAATATAATCTTCTAATCGTGGTGAATGATCTTCAACATCTCCCATAAAGATCTTCCTTTTTTTACCTAAAACCATTCTTTATATCCTAGGGAAAAGAAAACATAAAAGGGTGAGCTCAAATGCTCAGTAAGGGTAAACAAAAGAAATATCAATCACATCATTTTCATAAGAACATAACATTTTGTAAATCTTAACCTGCAAAAGAGAGCATAATTTCATATCATGGGATAAATCATAGTAGTGGAATGAAATCCCAATAATCATAACTTAAAACATGAAACCTTGTGGAATACACACATAATCATAGATAATCATATCTTATTAGTCAAGACTCATTTCCAAGACTATCTTAGTGGACAAAGTCCATTTCTGAACCGAGTCACCCTCATTTCAGTCCTGTTTCACTGAACCGGTATAACCTACCGTTCCAGCCATGTCTATCTCATGAGATATAAAATATTTACCCAATGAATTGGAGGGAGATATAGGTCCCACCCTTCTCATAATGATACCATTCTTATGTGTTCCACAAAATCATAAATCATACATCATTGCATAACCCATGTAATAAAAATGGGAATCTTAAACATCGTGACATCATAAAAAAATTCATATAAGATAAAGGAATTCATAAAAATACTTCCATCACAACATAATCAAATCCATGTAATAATATGGATAGAAACAAACCCCTATATTATCTTAGATGGAAAATAATTTTGATAAAACTCTTGAACTCCATTCTTGAGGAAAATATCCTTTCTAATTCAAAAACATTTTTCCTTTCTTAACATGTCATACAATTTTAAACTAAAAGAAGTTGATTAAAAATAAACTTGAAAACATTTAAAGGAAGATTCTTGAAAATAATGTTTTAAAAATCAATTCATGTCGTATAAGTTAAAAAAACATTCTTCTCGTACTTTTGTCGGAAAAGTCAAAAAGTACCTCGTACGAAAAACGACAAAAGATTCCTTTTATATCTTTTACTAAAAACTCCCCGAAGGGTAATATAGGATTTAAACTATTGTAGGTGAATGGAAATAATATTAAATATTGATGAAACATGGATGTGGATGATAAAATATACCCCAGTAAATTCCAAAGTATAAACAATCTCAGATAAAAATGAGATTGTGATATTTCCCTTAACTTAGGTCCGATTTTCGTCGTAAGTGTCCGAAACTCCTGTATAATGAATTAAATAATGTCATTGACTTATTACAGAATCATATTCATTGTTGTGATATCATATATAGTTCACTTATGACTTTATATTACCCGTTCTTTTGTAATTTCCATGTTAAAGAGCATTTTGGGTAAAATTGTTTCATTTATCGTCTGTGTTTTGACTTGTAATTATTCATATGATTACTTAGATCATGATTACTTAATTCCAGAATATAAAACATGATTTATATATATATATTCAGAATATACATATATATAATAAATCAGTAAATGGAAAGAAATACACCGTTCATGGAGACGGTAGGCCGTACATACGCATGAACGCTGTTTTCGTTTCCTTATTGAGTTGAACGGAATTAAGTAGATGACATACATATATATACACAAAAATCAAGTATCATTATTATGTCATATATTTCATGATTACTTATTATATATACTTTATAATCATTCATGAATGGTAAAAGTGGGGAATGAATCTAATCGCGTCGTGGAGACGGTAGTCCGTACGTACGCACGAGCGATGATATCGTTCTCATGATCGTGGGACTCTATTGTAGTGTATGTATACTATTTAAGAATAAATATCACTTTACAATAATCATATATAGTTATTATGTACACCATTATACCCATCCAAGTAAGGTGGTGGTGGAAAATAGATTTCATCACGGCGTAGAGACGGTATTCCGTACGTACGCACGCGCGGTGATTTCGTTTTCCGTAGGATGGATAGATGGTGAAATAGGGTTGTTTCATACTTATAATAACGTATCAGTATATGAGTGATAATGATGTTATTACTTCATAATGAAACAACCTAAGAAGAAGAAGTGGAAAAAGAAATAGAGGTGAAAAAATCGGTAACAGAAATTACCTCTTCTTTGAAGCGCCTCTTTGAGACCTCCTCTTAGGGCACTAAAATTGGCCTTTGAGGAAGACCAGAACCACTAGGATGTTTCTAGGGAAGTGTAGAAGATAATTTGGCAGGGTTTGACCGAGATTTAAGGCTCAAAGTTGTGTGAGGAATAGAGGGAGGAGGTGCCCTTTTATAAGGGAGGAGAGGGGCACCTTTGGAATAACTAAAAATATTATTTTATTATAAAGTCAATTTCGGTTTTAAATAGCTCCAAATTGATTTATTTTGAGGATAAGGTGGGTATGGGTCTAAATCCTCTCATCCAATATAATTTAGACAAGTTTAGGTTCCTATTTTAACCTTATCATTTAGATTTAACATTAAGTTAAGTAATTTTACTTTTACCGTGTCTTCTCGTGTTCTTATACTAAAGGTTAATAAACTTACTATATCAAGCCAAACGAACCCCAAGTTGTTTATTATTAATATATATAACCTTATCTATCTCATTTGTCTAATCCTTAGATTTTTAGGAATAAAATAACAATTAATAATATAATATCTGTTTTAAAAACTATTTTATGTCAATTTTGACACTATTTAGTAATTTATTTTTGTGAAAATTATAACAGAATGATAAGTTACAAAAAAGTTAATTAAATCTATACTAACATGTCATATTAACCTATAAAATTAGTGGGATTCATAAAAAGTCTCAAATTATATTTATTTGGGTATTTATAACATCAATTATGTCAATATTTCATTAATAAGATAATTACTCCATCAGCGTTGTGTCATAAATAAATTAAATTATTTAATGTCTAAAAATTACAAATAAAATACCATTATGTAGGAAATATTTTTATCTTTCTAATGAATATTTATAGTCGAATTTATCTTATGTATAACAACATATTAAAAATTATTTACTTATTAAACTTTGATTTTAACTATTTTAAACCTTCTTTAAATAAATTAATAATAAATGTCCTAATGTAATCCATGTGGGCCTAAATGGTCATATTTTATTCCTAAGGTTGTTTTGGGTGGAATTACACTTGTCCAATAGAATTAGGAAATGTGTTAGGGTAATAATAATATCATTTTTACCCTTAATTACCCTATTTACTTTTAACCGTGGTAAAAAAAAGTAAAAAGTTACTATTCACCAAAAAAATTATTTTCATCTCATTGAACAACATTTTACTTACTGACATCAACCGTGTCTCTCGGATTTTCGAAATTCCACTCACAGAAGCGGTAAAATTACGTTTTATGAAAAATTCAGTTTTTTAACTACCACTTAGTGGTTTCACTATTCATCAAAAAATGAAAGTTTCTAGAAAAATACCAAAAATTAGATCTAAGGTATATTTGATATTATGAATTCAAAAATGATGTCTATTTTAACAAATTCAAAACATATCAGTTGCATTAATTAATTTAAAAATTAATTCCCGTCATCAAAACAAATAGCGTGTTCTTTAGAGATAATAACTATCAAAAGATTGACACCTGTTTATGACTGGTTTAAATGTGAAATTACATCCAATGACCAATATTGTATTAAATTGTAAAAATATATTCTAAATATACTTTAAAACCACTCAAATTAATAATTTATCACTATTAATTATTTCGATTAAAAAGTTGTTTTTAATTATAATTTAGTAATTTTCACTATTCATCAGAATATGAAATTTATCCGAAAAGTACCAAAATTTCACTTTAGGATAAATTCGATACTCCGAATCCAAAAATGAAGTCCATTTTGAGAGCTAAAATTTCTAAAATTTTAAAAGGTGGTTATTACTATTCATAACTGCTAGTTTTAATAATATTTTAATAGCATATCGTTGTTTAGTGAAACTCGGTATTGCGTACTACACAGGCTATCGAGGAAGGTCGCGATTGCGTGTGATGCAAGGCAAGTCAAGAATGCGTGTTGAGCATGCTCCTTTTGGTGTAGCGTACAACACAAGACATTAATGAAATTAAAAGGAATATTTTTCATAAAATCTCGGGGTGTTACATTCTACCCCCCTTAAAATGAATTTCACCCTCGAAATTCGTCGGGGTTATAAATGGTTTACTATTCGAAAGTTTCTTTAATAGAAACCCACATTGTAAAAAGGAATACCAAAACCAATCTTTAAAAAAAAGTATGAAACGTAATGGTTACCCAAATAAACTAATCACTGGGTTTCCACATAGGTGAAAATATGGATATGGAAGAGAAATATAACCATCATGTTCTGATGGAGAGTGGTAGAGAACATGGCTATGGAAAAGCCAGCAATCACAAATCCATAAATTTGGGACGATCTAAGGTACCATCTGATTCATCAGATATAAGATCACTAGGACAACATTTTTGGTTTTTAAGATCATTTCCCTAAAGTTGATGAAATTAGAAGAAATACTTTCGTGATTTTGGTATAGTCTCACCGTTTGTCATTCTTTGGACAATTTCCACTTCATCTCTTAAATAAATGAATTTGAATTTGTCATTCGTGGTGTGCTAGCGGGTCATGTGATAGAATGATGGTTCATTCCATCTGTCTCAAACAAAAGGTTAGAAAAGTTATCAAAAAATACATAAGTCCATCTATAGTGAGATTAATCATATATAGTTCCTAAAATGGACTTATAATTCATATATCATACTTCTTAATATAATAAAACAAGTTTCTACTAAACAGGGACTTCCTGTAGGCCAGTGGTAGGCGATAAAGGCCAGTCGCACTTTGGTTGTGGGTTCGATTCCTACAGCCTTGTCCGATGCGATGGGCTATCGCCCATCCTGCAGGTTGTCCTTTTTCTAAAACTACATTACTATAACATCACATAAATAATATCAAAAAAAATTCTATCCTTATACAATACTAACTTATGGTTAACATAATCCATTCCAATCTTTAGGATTATCTAAAATACTTCGGTCCAAGCTCATAGTATAAAGAAAACGATAACTTGAAATGTCATCAACCAAGCATGTGAATACCATAATTTATCCCCCATATACCTTTTTGGTCACATTCCAATCATGTGAATACCTTAATGATGTATTCTCTTGAAAAATGAATACCCATTAAACCTTAGTGAAAACATGAATTCTGTCAAAAGTTAACTCTTTCCACATTCCAAAATCCAAAAATTTTATATACTCAAACCATGATATAACATTCTCCTTATATCAGTCATGAGCTCATGAATACTATCAAACATTTAATTTTCTCCTTATCCCTTCATTATGTGCATATCATCTACATTCCAAAAATATCTGAATAACCTTTCATGGATACTGGTAACATTAATCATACACTTTCAAAAGTCAAGGAAAGGAAATAGTGTAACAATCCTTAGATGTTTCTTTAGTCCATAGTACCATGAGATTACTTATAAAACATTACACATGATAAACATGTAATCATTCCACTACATTCTTAAACCATTTACCGAGCTTCAAAAATTCTTTCATCTCACATATCAATTGTAGTCTCTTCATCATCATCCACATAAATACTACCCATACGAAAATACTGATTCTCTTCATGAGACTTTACCTTAGGGAATTGGTTTGCATAATTCCCACACATTCCACATTTAAAACATTTAACCATTGTTGATGTCGTAGAAATACCATTATCCACATCCCTGGTGTTAACTGAATCTTTTCTTTTGCACCTACTGGCTTTGTGTCCTTTTTTTCCACACCCAAAGCATCTTCCAGTTCCATTGAAACATTCTCCTTGATGCCTCTTCCCACATTATTTACATAGGTGAAATTGAACTTTCTTTCCTCTATGATCATCATGAAACTCCATCTTTCTCTTATTAGTCGAGTCAGGAAACTTACCAAATTTTACTTGATTGATCATATTATGAGATTGCTGATTCGGAATAATAATGATGTTTGGACTTCCAAATCCTATTTAATTTGGTTGCTAATGAAGAATATCATTCCATTTTCCATCATATCCTCCATTATCGTAAATCATCTTGTTTCCAGCCATTTTTTAAAACCCAAAAAGAATAGTGTGAGAGGAAAAAAACATGCCAGGGAAAACAACAAAATAAAGGGGGAGTACCTTCAATATCTAACATCTTAGGTTTAATTCTATAATCGTTAGCGTAATTCTAGTACTATAACCTATACGTATACTTATCCTTAGGGACATCCCTATACATACCTTAGAAATATCTCTAGGGATCTCACTAACGTTTTCGCATCCTAGTTTCCAAAGGTTGACTAAACCTTTCCTCTGATACCAACTGTAATGACCTGAAGCTTGATGTACATGGACATTACATTACTTTTTCGGAATACTTAGTACATAACAAAAACACACACACACGGATCGTAATAGTTTAGTGTCTTTAGAAACTCGGAATATAATCTTCTAATCGTGGTGAAAGATCTTCAACATCCCCCATAAAGATATTCCTTTTTTTTACCTAAAACCATTCTTTTATATCCTAGGGAAAAGAAAACATAAAAGGGTGAGCTCAAATGATCAGTAAGGGTAAACAAAAGAAATACCAACCACATCATTTTCATAAGAACATAACATTTTGGAAATACTAACCTGCAAAAGATAGCATAATTTCATAACATGGGATAAATCATAGTAGTGAAATGAAATTCGAATAATCATAACTTAAAACTTGAAACTTTGTGGCATACACACATAATCATAGAGAATCATATCTTATTAGTCAAGACTCATTTCCAAGACTATCTTAGTGGACAAAGTCCATTTTTGAATCGAGTCACCCTCGTTTCAGTCCTATTTCACTGAACCGGTATAGCCGACCGTTCCAGCCATGTCTATCTCATGAGATATAAAATCTTTACCCAATGAATTGGAGCGAGATATAGGTCCCACCCATCTCATAATGATACCATTATTATGTGTGCCACAAAATCATAAATCATACATCATTGCATAACCCATGTAATAAAAATGGGAATCTTAAACATCGTGACATCATAAAACAATTCATATAAGATAAAGGAATTCATAAAAATAATTCCATCACAACATAATAAAATCCATGTAATAATAGGTATAGAAACAAAACCCTATATTATCTTAGATGGAAAATAATTTTGATAAAACTCTTGAACTCCATTCTTGAGGAAAATATCCTTTCTACTTCAAAAACATTTTTCCTTTGTTAACATGTCATACAATTTTAAACTAAAAGAATTTGATTAAAAATAAACTTGAAAACTTTTAAATGAAGATTCTTGGAAATAATTTTTTAAAAATCCATTCATGCCGTATAAGTTAAAAAAACATTCTTCTCATACTTTTGTCAGAAAAGTTAAAAAGTATCTCGTACGAAAAACGACAACAGATTCCTTTCATATCTTTTACTAAAAACTCACTGAAGGTTAAAATAGGATTTAAACAATTGTAGGTGAATGGAAATAATATTACATATTGAGGAAACATGGATGTGGATG
The DNA here is from genome assembly GCA_963277665.1 of Viscum album. Classification (NCBI taxonomy): domain Eukaryota; kingdom Viridiplantae; phylum Streptophyta; class Magnoliopsida; order Santalales; family Viscaceae; genus Viscum; species Viscum album. The sequence continues at coordinate 1,443,157,483 of OY728165.1, read as the reverse complement.
ATAAAATACACCCCATTAAATTCCAAAGTATAAACAATCTCGGATAAAAATGAGATTGTGATATTTTCCTTACCTTAGGTCCGATTTGCTTCGTAAGTGTCCGAACCTCATGTATAATGATTTAAATAATGTCATTGACTTATTACAAAATCATATTCATTGTTATGATATCATATATGGTTCACTTATGACTTTATATTACCCGTTCTTTTGTAAATTCCTTGTTAAAGAGCGTTTTCGGTAAAATTGTTTCATTTATCGTCCGTGTTTTGACTTGTAATTATTCATATGATTACATAGATCATGATTACTTAATTACAGAATATAAAACATGATTTATATATATATATTCATAATATACATATATATAATAAATCAGTAAATGGAAATAAATACACCGTTCATGGAGACGGTAGGCCGTACGTACGCATGAACGCTGTTTTCATTTCCTTATTGAGTTGAACGGAATTAAGTAGATGACATACATATATATACACATAAATCTAGTATCATTATTATGTCATATATTTCATGATTACTTATTATATATACTTTATAACCATTCATGAATGGTTAAAGTGGAGAATGAATCTCATCGCATCGTGGAGATGGTAGTCCGTACGTACCCACGAGCGATGATATCTTTCTCAGGATCGTGGGACTGTATTTTAGTGTATGTATACTATTTCAGAATAAATATCACTTTAAAATAATCATATATAGTTATTATGTACACCATTATACCCATCCAAGTAAGGTGGTGGTGGAAAATAGATTTCACCACGGCGTGGAGACGGTATTCTGTACGTACGCACGCGTGGTGATTTCGTTTTCCGTAGGATGGATAGATGGTGAAATAGGGTTGTTTCATAATTATAATAACGTATCAGTATATGAGTGATACTGATGTTATTACTTCATAATGAAACAACCTATGAAGAAGAAGTGGAAAAAGAAAAAAAGGTGAAAGAATCGGTAACGAAAATTACCTCTTCTTTGAAGCGCCTCTTTGAGACCTCTTCTTAGGGAACTAAAATTGGCCTTTGAGGAAGACCATAACCTCTAGGATGTTTCTAGGGGAGTGGAGAAGAGAATTTGGCAGGGGTTGTCTGAGCTTGAAGGCTCAAATTTGTGTGAGGAAGAGAGGGAGGAGGTGCCCTTTTATAAGAGAGGAGAGGGGCACCTTTGGAATAACTAAAACTATTATTTTATTATAAAGTCATGTTCGGTTTTAAATAGCACCAAACTGATTTATTTCGATGCTAAGGTGGGGATGGGTCGAAATCCTCTCATCCAATATAATTTAGACAAGTTTAGGTTTCTATTTTAACCTTATCATTTAGATTTAACATTAAGTTAAATAATTTTACTTTTACCATGTCTTCTTGTGTTCTTATACGAAAGGTTAATAAACATACTATATCAAGACAAACGAACCCCAAGTTGTCTATTATTAATATATATAACCGTATCTAAGTAATTTGGCCGAAACATAGATTTTTAGGAATAAAATAACAATTAATAATATAATATTTGTTTTAAAAACTATTTTATGTCAATTTTGACACTATTTAGTAATTGATTTTTGTGAAAATCATAACAGAATTATAAGTTAGAAAAAAGTTAATTAAATCAATACTAACAGGTCATATTAACCTCTAATATTAGTGGGATTCATAAAAAGTCTCAAATTATATTTAATTGGGTATTTATAACATCAATTATGTCAATATTTCATTAACAAGATAATTACTGCATCATCATTGTGTCATAAATAAATTAAATTATTTAATATATAAAAATTACAAATAAAAAACCATTATGTAGGAAATATTTTTATCTTTCTAATGAATATTTATAGTCGAATTTATCTTATGTATAACACCATATTAAAAATGATTTACTTATTAAACATTGATTTTAACTATTTTAACCCTTCTTTAAATAAGTTAATAATAAATGTCCAAATATAATCCAAGTGGGCCTAAATGGTCATATTTTATTCCTAAGGTTGTTTTTGGTCGAATTACACTTGTCAAAAGAATTAGTACATTTGTTAGGGTAATAATAATATCATTTTTACCCTTAATTACCCTATTTAATTTTGACCGTGGTAAAAAAAAGTAAAAAGTTACTAATCACCAAAAAATTATTTTCATCTCATTGAACAACATTTTACTTACTGACATCAACCGTGTCTCTCAGATTTTCGAAATTCCACTCACAGAAGTGGTAAAATTAAATTTTATGAAAAATTCAGTTTTTTAACTACCACTTAGTGGTTTCACTATTCATCAAAAAATGAAAGTTTCCAGAAAAATACCAAAAAATAGATCTAAGCTATATTTGATATTATGAATTCAAAAATGATGTCTATTTTATAAAATTCAGAACATATTAGTTGCATTAATTAATTTAGAAATTAATTCCCGTTGTCAAAACAAATAGCATGTTCTTAAGAGATAATAACTATCAAAAGATTGACACTTGTTTATGACTGGTTTAAATGTGAAATTACATCCAATGACCAAAAGTGTATTAAATTTTAAAAATATATTATAAATATACTTTAAAACCACTCAAATTAATAATTTATCACTATTAATAATTTTGATTAAAAAAGTTGTTTTTAATTATAATTTAGTAATTTTCACTATTCATCAGAATATGAAAGTTATCCGAAAAGTACCAAAATATCACTTTAGGCTAAATTCGATACTCCGAATCCAAAAATAAAGTCCATTTTGAGAGCTAAAATTTCTAAAATTTTAAAAGGTGGTTATTACTATTCATAACGGATAGTTTTAATAATATTTTAATAGCATATCGTTGTTTAGTGAAACTCGGTATTGCGTAATACACACACTATCGAGGAAGGTCGCGATTGCGTGTAATGCAAGGCAAGTCAAGGATGCGTGTTGAGAAAGCTCCTTTTGGTGTAGCGTAAAACACAAGACATTAATGAAATTAAAAAGAATATTTTTCATAAAATCTCGGGGTGTTACACATACAGAGATCAAAACTCCATCGAAGGAGAATAAATTTACACACGTTGCATCACCGTGAAGCATTAGCCCATTCCCAAATCTGGTCTTCCTCCGAGGCGAAGCGTGTCATCAAATTTCGGCTATCCAAAAGACCAACAACCGCATGATCTTGCAGGTCCCATTTCGCAAAAACAAACCGATTGAAATCATCAACTGATGGTCTACGAAAATTAAATCTAGCCACCAGGGTCAGCTCTAGATGACTCGTTTCATTAGAAAACTCTGACATCAAGATCGGGATGTGAGGATTACCAAGATGTAGATCCGGCACCTTCGGACTCACCGCTATCTCTGGAAACTCCAGGAGATATAAAGGATTGGAGAAAGGAACAAAGGGGTTTCACAACCTCATCGGCAGGCCCTCCCCCCTACCCACCTCCAGGAAGGGGGGGAAAATCATCATCTGGCATCAGCTAGGGTTTCATCACCGTTCGAGACGAGCTCTCTTCGGCCATTCTATAATATCTTCATTTTGAATAACTACTTTCATAGAGATATATCAAGTAATTATCTCAAGAGACATGACTTTCATAGGATTTTGATGTATTTTTAAAATAAAAACCTCCATTTCCATTCATATATATTATATTATAAGCATCTCTCTTTAATCTGGTTTAATGTTGAAGAAGAGTTCCAAACAGCTCATCAAGAGAAATCTGAGTAACTTTCCTTTTCTCATCTATAGTTGTCCTCTTGAATTAAAAATCATTAGGCATGATTTATATATTCTTGGCTAAAAAAATATCTAAATCTAAACCTCTATCACCCATTGATTGTATTATATTGACTATAGTCATAAATCATTGTTTAACCTTACATATGGGTTCTCTATAAGGAAAATAGAAACCATGATACCCAGCTCTAAGCATAGATCTTCTAGTTTCAATGACTTTTGATGTTCCAATTTGATTTACTTTAAGCATCTTCCAAATTCTATTTGAAACTTTACAAGATGAAATTTGGATATATATATATATATTTCTAGTCATGGAAAAATGAAAAGTATTTTGTACCTTAATGTTCAGCTGGTATTACACCTTTTATGGATTAGTAATGTTTTTTTGTTCATTATCAGAAATCTAATAATCTCTAGTTAATATAATATAGTTTTCTACACCTTTGTTTATCACAAAGGTCTTTATTCTGCATCTCCTGTACTCATAGTAATTTCAATCAATGAATGGTGGTCTAGTAGAATTTAGGTTGTCTAGAGATTCCACATGAATGCCTACCATACTTAAAAAAATCTTACATTCCACAAAACTTATTAGAAGTAAATTTTTGTAAAAAATGATTACAAAAATAAAAAAACTAAGAACAATGAAATATTGAGCAAGAAAAATTATATCAGAATATAAGTATTTTAGAGACCCCCTCTTATACAAATTTTGGGATTGAATATGTAGAATGATATGATCAAATACAAGAGGGCAGTAAATGGTATACATTAAAAATTCATTTGGAACCTTTAATGTTGATAAAGAAATTTATTAATGAATTTTTATTAACCTTAAGGAAATCTATTTCTTTAGGTTACCTTTTAACATTAAGAAATTTTTTTTAAAGAAGTTAAAAAAAATCTCAACCCATCATAAAGAAACCATTTCTTAAACATTATAACTTTTATATAAGAAATGAAGAAACATTTTCTCAAAGGAATGCTTCTACCGTAAATCATGTAGAATCATTAATGTAATCAGAGTAATAGAATTAAAAAGTATATGAAAGTCAAACATTTTAACATTAACCAAGATAAAATAACATCATCATAAAAATAACTTGAAATAGAAAACAAGTTAAAATAAGAATCTTTTAACCCAAAGAGAAGGGTATCTAAAATCTTTAGATAAATTTTCTTTGATTTATACTTTCACGAAAGTCTGTCTAACCTAAACCCATGTAATCCATAAATCCGAAGATCAATATCTATCTTTCTATCCCCACAGGCCCAAAATTCAGAAGGAAATCAAAACTCTGTCTTGTAAAAATAGAATCCAACGATCAACATGATTGGAGTCTTCACAAAATATGTCTAAACATGTTGTCCACTCCTTGAAAAGTTTTTCACAACATCCTCATGAAGAAATGAGAGATTTAAGAGCCTCTCTATCTAGAAATCACTTCATAAACTTTGATCAATTTTCCATTCACTATTCATCATAAATGTTTAAATAGTTATTCGCTTGTTCAAATGAACTTGCATTTATAGGGAAAACATCCCAATGGTAGGATCCACTCCAATAGTCATATTTTCATTAAATTTATAAGGGGCCTAGACACGTGTCAAACGCACAATGGTTAGTTTGTAACCGATTGTATGAAATCGTTTCTTGTATAAGAAACAATTTTAAATTTAAGTTAAATGTTAAGTATAAGAAAACATATAATTAGATACAATTAGAATGATACATTAATAAATTATAACAATATCAAGAAAATGGATTCTTACGAAAATAAAAAATTTATTAAGAAAAATGGTATCACAATTATGGGGTTTCAGTAAAATGGTATTACATTTGTACCAGAATCGGTATCATAAAACTAAAAGACTTTTGTACTGGAATCTGTATCATGAAAACAACATGTAATTTGTACCAAAATCTACATCATAATGCACCATTACTTTTTTACTTGAATTGGTATCATAAAATATCATGACATTTATATGTATAATGGAATGATAAATCTGTAAGTATAACAGAATGAAAAATTTGTATGTACAATGGAATGAAAATTATATAATTATAACGGAATGATAATTCTTTAAGTATAAAAAATGAAAATATTTTATTTATAATGGAATTAAAAATATATAAGCTAAATGGAATAAAAAATCTATAAGATAAATAGTTCTTAAGAAATAGTGTTTATGATTTTCAAAACAAAAAACCATAAAGAATGGATAAGTCATAAGGGAACCCTAATTACTCAACATATAAGTGGTGATTGTTTTCTGATCACATTTAATCTCTTATGGATTGAAGATTGATGGTTACTTATTCTTGGGAGTGGCTCAAGATCAACTATGAGTCTATTCTCACGGTGAATCATCTTCAATGGTGAGTTTATTCTAGTTGTTAATCATCTTCCATAATGATTATTTTCAACTATTATAAACATTTTCCTAGATTTCCTTATATAATAAGATGCTATCATAAAATAGTGAAACCATTATACAAATAGTTGACACGATTTTGACCTTTAAAACAAGTAGGTTTCAACAATCTACCTTTTTTAATGATCAAAAATTGTAGAATTTTATAAACCATGTATGGAATAAACATTTAATTATAATATATCTATATAAGATTTTAAAAATATAACAAATTAGTTTTCATAAAATAAGTAACAAATAATATCAATGATATATAAAATATTTGATATAAAACATATATATTAAGTTCATATGGTATAAAAATATAGTATCAAGGATTTATATAAATGAGGTATCAAGGACATGAAAAAGAAAATAAAAAGAAAAAATAAAGAAGGAATCAAAGGATAACATAATTTTAAAAATAGTAATGATTTGTATTAATCATTCTAATCTTTTTAGGATTTTCAAAATCTAAAAAAAGGAAAAAAGAAAAGAATCCGAATAAGAATAATAAGAGAATTCTCATTTAATTACAAAAGTGATTGGTGTATATCAATAAATAGATAGAAACAAAATCATAAAAATTTCACTATAAAAACCAAATTCAATTTTTAGTGCTTCTTATCCTGGGATTTGGGATCAACAATTTTAGTACCCTTATCAAATGCATATGAAAATGAAGTTCAGGTTGTGGATGAGGTAACAAACGATAGAGTCATATTCTATAATATGATAACTGTATAAAGATACTGGAAATCTTCCTTGAGAATCATACTGAAGGGATGAAATATATCAAGTAATTTTACATTAGGATAAAAGGAAACAATATCTCTGAAGAACTCAAGGTTAGTGGAAAGAGGATAAAAATGTGTGGTAACTAGAATAGCCTCCTGAGAAACCACAGTAGTTTCAAAAACATGGAAAATGGATTGATTATATTGATGATTACCCTGATGTTATTTCTCGCATTTTCAATGGCACTAAAAATGTATTTTTTTCTCCTCTATAAATACAAAATAATGCAGGTCGTCACTTTTTCTTTATTCAAATTTATCCTTGATAGCGCGTGTAACCAAAGGAATCTTGAGGTTCTTCGTAAGGAACATGATGTGTGAATTGAACTCATTCCTTCTATAGATCCTCAAATAGTAATATTTTAAAGCCTTGTTAATTATTTTCCATCATATATTAACTCCTTAATGCATTAATTGACTATATTATACAAATGATCATTATTATGCATAATCTTTGTCATACTATCCTAAGGGATATCATGAAATCCTCCTAAAACAGCTCCATTATCCTCCCAAAAATTTATTTCATCATCTCAGAATCCAAAGAAAGAGTGGGAGGTGGAGAACTAGATGTTGATAGAACAAAATTGAGAGTCATTTTTCTATCTGGAAATGTATCCAAAGATGTAGTAACAAAATTCTTCATCCCATCCATCACTAATCTCAAAGACTCCATCTCACTGGAAGATCTAATGTTTTCTATATCCACTTATTAAATAAGATGCATCATATTAGGATGGATGTGGTGTACAAATATCTCAAACAGATATATTTCATCTATATGACTAGTATTTTGTTACAAAATGTGGTTGATTCCTATGAATCCCATCGAATTCTGAATGATATATTTCTCTAAATTAATATATGTTATATATAATAGAACATAAAAAAAACAAAGAGAATATCCACCAAAGGTAAGGAAACACTCTCATAATTATCTACTATAGTCTAAAATATAGTAGAAAAATGTTAAAAAAAATATTTATAACTACCTATAATTGTCTATATGATTAACCATGCTTCCCTTAGGATCCCAATCAACATGAATTTCAAGTTTAGGTTGACCATTATTTGGTGGAATCCATTGATCATGAACAAAATCATAGTAGTATAACCCATGTCTTAAAAAACCGAATTCTTATCCAATTCTTCAAGATATGAAACACCTACTCTAGAGTTATATATAATAACATTCTCAACAACCATATCCTCAAAATCTATCTTCTCATCAATTATCTACGAATCAGGCTCCCCATCAACATGATCAATATATAGACTAACAAGGTTCCCATAACCTCCCCCTAAATAACAACTTCTAAATAATATCTTGTAACTCTACAACCTAAAAAACTAAGCATAGACTCACCTCAAACATACACGAAAACGATAAAACTAGAGAAAAAATGAGTACTTAAGGAATAACATTATCATCAAGACTATCATGGTAAAAACCAACATCATCCCCTTATTCATCAAAATTTCCCCCTTCTTTTCCATATCCATCTTATACATATTTTCATTCTTCTTTATAATATATTTTTTTCCAATATCATTGACTTATTTAACATTTTATTCCTAATATTAATCTTCATCACCATTTTCATCATCTTTTTTACTTCATTTTTCGTCAATAGAATGAGTTACATCACCCTATGATGATCTATATGAACTCTTATATAATTCCTCATTAGAAACCACAGTTTCTTCTTCTTGAATTCATTATCTTAAAAGTGTATCTCTAATTAAGATAGATACAAGAGGACTAACCTGAACAAAAGTTATACTAGAAAGTCTTTTAGGAATGTTGGGATCACTACCTTCATTAACTTGGGATTCTTCCTCACTTCAAGAAGCTCAAACCTCATCTTCTTCTTATTCCTCAATAAAATAAAAAACCACCTAATCTGTCTCTAATCTATGATGCACAAGATTATTTGGATATAGGGTGATCAACTAAATTTTAATATTTCTAAATATATTCAATATAACAACCCACTGCCTCTTCCATGGGTTCTAATAAATTTTCATTATTTTGAAAATAAAATGGGTCATAAAAAAACATCCATAGCTCACCTAATTTTCTTCATCTTGATAAACTATTCCCTTGTCCTCTAGCATGATTGTTGAGAACATGGGATAAATTTGGGAGTTTTACATAGAAAATATCTTATAAATCTCCATCATATAAACAATAAAATACCTAAATGGGTTTATTTTATATCACATCATCATAATTTATAGTATATACATATCAAGATATCATGTTTTTCTAAAATAAACATTCATTGTGCCCAAAAATATTTCAATAATGTCTAATAGAAAATGCTACTCACCATATAACTCGATTGAAGCTGGTCATCTAATATTTCCATCACCTATCTGTTTATCCAATGCATTCCCATATTTAATAGATTATGAATCACTCAAAATAAATCATTGTTTATAATTTAATAATCCATCAAGAATAATTTTTATACATATATCCCACTGATTCAAAAAGATCACAAGATTTTATCCACTGATCCTACTTCGAAACAAGTATTTTTCTTCGCTGAAGATAAAATAATCATTCTCATAAAACTGATGATCTAACATATGATAGAATGGCCTCTCATTATTATGGATCAAATATAATGATCCCTAGTCTCCTATCATATTAAAAAAAATGATCATCTCAAAATCAACCACTATAGAGTCACATCTGTCTTAGGTACCATTTTTTTTTGAGTTGTAAGTTACACACCTCTATTGCAAGTTGACTCAATTATCATCTTAGTTTTTTCAAAGGACATGACATATCATAAGATTATGTTTTTTATATCTTCACTCGAACCATTGAGATAGAACCTAAAGTTCTATGATTTTTTGAGGGAAGAATAATTTTTGGGGGTGAATATTCCACAGAGATTGTTCATGCGAAAGGATGAGTGAGAATTGAAATTGGTTATAAGAGTCCAATTTACATCATGTAGTGATGTTAAATATCCTAAATTCAAGGAATTTTTTAAATCAAAATTAAATAGAATGTTTAATCTGATTTTTTTTGAAATGGTGGGTTATTCCATTGCTGATCCATTGTAAATGGTGGTAAATTCTTATAGCAAATAAACCGTAATGGATGGTAAACATCAAGGGTTGGTAAACACTATGGGTGGGTAAAATATAACAGTGGGAAAAATCCAATGGTGGGTAAACACCAATCCCCATTCAAATTAAATTATCATTTACAAAAAGTAGTCATTCCATATTATTGATTTATATAGATCATTATTTTTGAAGTCAATGTCTTAGTAAAAAATATTATAATGTTATTGTTTGGTGCCAATGTTTACAAGTGTTATATCACAATTTTAAAAATGATCACTCAAAAAGTTATGTCTTGTATAAATTTGGTTTGATCTAGAGAGAGGAACATGATTCATATAGTTTTTTATAGCACATGGGTTATCACAATTGATAGGGACATTGTAACACCCGAGACTTTTATGTTATATAAATCATCAAAGGAATCTTTTTCTACACAACAGTTTCTTGGCTTGCTTTACACGCAATCGCGACCTTCCTCGATAGCTTGCGTCGTACGCAATACCGAGTTTCACTAAACAACAATATGCTATTAAAACTAGCCGTTATGAATAGTAATAACCACTTTTTGAAATTTTATAAATTTTATTTTTCAAAATGGACTTCATTTTTGGACTCAGAATATCGAAATTAGCCTAGGGTGAAATTTTGGTATTTTTCTGAAAACTTTCAATTTTTGATGAATAGTGAAACCACTAAGTGGTAGGTTAAAAACTGAATTTTGCATAAAACTTAATTTTACCGCTTCTGTGATTGGAATTTCAAAAATCCGAGAGACACGGTTAATATCAAGGACTAAAATGTGGTTCAATGAGATGAAAATAATTTTTTGGTGAATAGTAACTTTTTACTATTTTTACCGCGGTTAATAGTAAATAGGGTAACTAAGGGTAAATATGATATCAATATTACCCTAACACATGTCCTAATTCTATTGGACAAGTGTAATTCGACCAAAAACAAACTTAGGAATAAAATATGACCATTTAGGCCCACTTGGATTAGATTAGGACATTTATTATTAATTTATTTAAAGAAGGGTTAAAATAGTTAAAATCAAAGTTTAATAAGTAAATCATTTTTAATATGGGGTTATACATAGGATAAATTCAATTGTAAATACTCATTAGAAAGCTAAAACGATTTCCTACATGATGGTATTTTATTTGTAATTTTTAGACATCAAATAATTTAATTTATATGTGACACAAAGATGATGCAGTAATTATCTTATTAATGAAATATTGACAAAATTGATAATATAAATACCAAAATAAATGCAATTTGAGACTTTTTATGAATTCCACTAATTTTATAGGTTACTATGATATATTATTGTTGATTTAATCAACTTGGTTCGAACATATAATTCTGTTATGACTTTCACAAAAATCATATATCAAATAGTGTCAAAATTGACACAAAATAGTTTTTAAATCAAATATTATATTATTAATTGTTATTTTATTCCTAAAAATCTAAGGTTCGGCCAAATGACTTAGATAAGGATATATATATATTAATAATAAACAATTTTGGGTTCGTTTGGCATGTTATAGTAAGTGTATTAACCATATAGTGAAAGAAAACAAAAAGTCATGGTAAAAGTTAAATTATTTAACTTAGAGTTAAATCTAATTGATAAGGTTAAAATAATACCCTAAACTTGTCTAAATTCTATTGGTTGATAGGATTTCGACCCATCCCCACTTTGGCTTCGAAATAAGACCCTTTGGAACCATTATAAACCGATTTTGACTTTAATATAAAATAATATTTTGAGATATTCCTAAGGTGCCCCTCTCCTCCCTTATAAAAGGGCACCTCCTCCCCCTCCTCCTCACACCAATTTGAGCACTCAAGCTCGGCCAACCCCTGCCATTTTCCCTTCTCCACTTCCCTAGAATAATCCTAGAGGTCCTGGTCTTCTCCAAAGACCAATCTTAGTTCCTTAAGTGGAGGATTCAAAAAGGCGTTCCAAAGAAGAGGTAATATCCATTACCGATCTTTTCAATTTCTTTCTTCTTCAACTTCTTCTTCTTTAGTTGTTTCATGATAAAGTAATAACATCAGTATTACTTACATACTGATATGTTATTATAAATATGAAACAACCCTAATTCACCTTCTATCCATCCTACGGAAAAATGAAATCACCGCGCGTGCGTACGTACGGAATACCGTCTCCACGCCGTGGTGTAATCTATTTTCCACCATCACCTTACAAGGATGGGTATAATGGTGTAATCAGTAACTATATATGATTATTATTAAGTAATATTGATACTGAAATAATATATATATATACTCCAATACAATTCCACGATCATAGGAACGATATCATCACTCGTGCGTACGTACGGAATACCGTCTCCACGATGTGATGCGACTCGTTCTACATGATCTTCATAATGATTATATAAATGAATTGAATGAATGAATATGGTATATAATACACTAATACCATTCTGGAAATAAATTATCTATAACCTAAAGATAAGAATAAGAATTTATTCGACAAAACACGCATAAGAACAAAAAGTTATAAAGACCCGAGTAACAAGTAACAATGAAATATTACTAACAAGAAGCTAATAATATGACCATATATGATCTCATATCAATATGTATGATTCTGGAATAAGTCAATAACATTATTTAAACCATTATACAGGAGCTTCGGACACGAACAAAGCAAATCGGACCTAAGGTAAGGGAAATATCACAATCTCATTTTTATCCGAGATTGTTTATTCGTAAGTATTTACTAGGGTGTATTTTATCATCCACATCCATGTTCCCTCAATATGTAATATTTTTTCCATCCACTTGAAATAGTTTAAATCCAATTTTACCCTTAGGTGAGTTTTTAGTAAAGAATATGAAAGGAATCTTTTGTCGTTTTTCCGTACGAGGTACTTTTTGACTTTTCCGACAAAAGTACGAAGAATGTTTTTTTTAACATATACGGCATGAATGGATTTTTAAAACATTACTTCAAAGAAGCTTCCTTTACAAGTTTTCAAGTTTATTTTTAATCAACTTCTTTTATTTTAAAGTTGTATGACAGGAAAAATGTTTTTGAAGAAGAAAGGATATTTTCCTCAAGAATTCAATTCAAGTGTTTTATCAAAATTATTTTCCATCTAAGATAATAAAGGGTTCTGTTTCTATCCATATTTTTACATTGGTTTGACTATGTTGTGATGGAATTATGTTTATGAATTCCTTTATCTTATATGAATTGATTTATGATGTCATGATGTTTCAAGAATCCCATTTTTGTTATATGTGTTATGCGATGATGTATGTTTTATGATTATGTGGCACACATAAGAAAGGATTCATTATAAGATGGGTGGGACCTATATCTCCCTCCAATGCATTGGGTAATGATTTTATATCTCATGAGATAGACATGGCTGGAACGGAAGGTTATTTCGGTTCAGTGATATAGGACTGAAACGAGGAGTGAACTCGGTTCAGAAAGGGACTTTGTCCACTAAGATAGTCTTGGGAATGAGTCATGACTAACAAGAAATGATTTCCATGACTATGTGTGCATGCCACAAAGTTTCAAGTTTTATGTTATGATTATGGGGATCTCATTTTCACTTCTATGATTTATTCCATGTTAAGATATTATGATCTCTTTTGCAGGTTTTGATAAAGATATGATATGATTTTTATTTCCTTTATTTGCCCTTGCTGAGCATTTGAGCTCACCCTTTTATGTTTTCTTTTCCCCAGGTCAGGAAGATGGATATTAAGTAGAATATGCTAAAAGGGACCCTAGATATGATGTAATAAATGGGAGACACTGTAGATGATTTATGAACCAGTTGTTTATGTTTCCCAGTTTCTAAAGACACTATACCTATACGGTCCTTTGTGGTTTTGTCATATGTTGTAATAAGTGTGCTTCAATTTTGAAGTATTAAAAATGTATGTAAAGTATGGGTCGTTATAGTTGGTATCAGAGGAAAGGTATAGTCAACCTTTGGAAACTAGGATGTGAAAGCCTTAGTAATAACCCTAAGGATAAGTCTAAGCATAGAACACAATTTTAGAAATGGCCTTGAATAACCTAGGATAAGACCTTAAGCATGAAAATTTTATTCTTGAATTATGTGGTTTCCTATTATAATTAGTGTTGCTCACACTATTCTTCTTGGTTTTAGTCAATGGCTGGAACCCGAAGGAACCGTGTTAATGCGGAATGCGATGGGCAATGCAATGATTGTCCCCCTGAGCAACCAAACGATATGGGAGCTGGAATGCAAAATCTTGTAGCCATGCTCACACAACTTTCTCAAGCTATGAATCATGCAGGATTTCCAAACGAACAAAGAAGGGAGCAACATTCTGTTGAATCCTTCATGAGGCAGCGTCCACCATCTTTCAGCGGGTCTACTGATCCATTAGTTGCTGAACAATTGATTAGTACTACTGAAAAGATATTTTCAGTTCTTCAATGTTCTGAGCATGATAAAGTCATCCTAGCAGTGTATCGTTTGGAAGGAGATGCGGATCAATGGTGGAATCTTGTTAAGAATACGAGGCAAAGGGATGAAATTGAGTCTATGGAATGGGACGAGTTCAAGAACTTATTTTTCAATAAGTACTTCCCTCGTATTCTCCGAACAAAGATGGAGAAAGAGTTCCTTGAACTGAAGCAAAGGGATGATGAATCTGTTAGTACCTATGAAGCAAATTTTACAAGACTTGCAAGGTACGCTTCTGGTATTATTATCCAACCTGAGAGTAAGATCGATCGATTCTTTAGTGGCTTAAAACCAAGTCTTCGAAGGGCGTTAGCCATAAGGGACTTCAATAGCTACGAAGAAATCGTTCGATGTGCTCTCAAAGTCGAGATGGAGATTGGAGTAACCCATCAGTCACATGGGTTTGATAAGAAGAGGAAGATGGAATTCAAAGAAAAATCTAAAGAGCACACGGAAAAGAAGATGAACTTCCCCTTATGCTCAAAGTGTGGAAAGAAACATGGAGGGAGTTGTCTTAAAGGGACAAGTAAATGTTTTAAATGTGGAAAGGAAGGTCATCGGGCATTTGAATGCCGTGATAATGGGAAGAAGATGTCTAATGATGCAAACAAAGGAAGGGATACACAGAATGAACCTGCTACACTTCAATGTTTCAAGTGCAAGGAGATGGGGCATTATGCCAATCAATGCCCAAATCCAAGGGTTGATGATGATGGTCGACGTCAACAAACTCTTAAGGCTAAAGACAAAGGAAAGTCACATGCAATTTCTATCAGCGAGGTGGAGTACGATAACGATGTGGTGAAAGGTACACTTACCATCCACTCTAAAGTAGCAAATGTTTTATTTGATTCTGGATCCACCCACTCTTTTATTTCTGAAAAATTTTCTAAGGTTATCACCGTATTACCTCAACAATTAGATGTTGAGTTAGCTGTGACAACACCTAATGGCACATCAATCGCATCAGAAGTTTATAATTCTTCTCCGATCGAAGTTTGTGGGAAAGTGCTTCCTGGAAATCTTGTGATTCTTCCTTTAGTGGAA
The DNA here is from genome assembly GCA_963277665.1 of Viscum album. Classification (NCBI taxonomy): domain Eukaryota; kingdom Viridiplantae; phylum Streptophyta; class Magnoliopsida; order Santalales; family Viscaceae; genus Viscum; species Viscum album. The sequence continues at coordinate 1,443,141,909 of OY728165.1, read as the reverse complement.
TTTGATGTGATTCTTGGCATGGATTGGCTTTCTCTACATGGAGCTCATATCAATTGCCAAAGAAGGGAAGTCACATTTCATATTCCAGATCAATCTACGATCGCATACCAATGCAAGGATGAACATAACCTTCCAGTGGAAATTTCTTCCATCTTATGGGTATTGATTCCACTAAATGAAGGTTATTTATCTCAAATGGTTGGTGAGAAACTCACGATTAAGAATATGCCCATTGTACGGGAGTTTGATGATGTCTTTCCGGAGGAATTGCCGGGTCTTCCACCAAATCGTGAAGTTGAGTTTTCAATAGAACTCGTACCGGGTGCTTTGCCTATTTCAAAGACACCTTATAGAATGGCCCCAATTGAGTTGCAGGAATTGAAGAAGCAACTCCAAGAGAATCTTGATAAGGGATTCATACGCCCTAGTGCGTCACCTTGGGGAGCACCTGTTCTATTTGTTAAGAAGAAAGATGGATCAATGAGACTCTGCATTGATTATCGAGAACTTAACAAGATCACTATCAAGAACAAATATCCTCTCCCACGCATTGATGACTTATTTGACCAACTACGCGGAGCTCAATACTTTTCCAAGATTGATCTTCGTTCAGGGTATCATCAATTAAGGGTCAAAAGGGAGGATATACCAAAGACGGCTTTCCGTACAAGGTATGGACACTATGAATTTATAGTGATGCCATTTGGTCTTACTAATGCCCCTGCTATCTTCATGGATCTAATGAATAGAGTCTTTAGAGACTATCTTGATCAATTTGTGGTAGTCTTTATAGACGATATTCTTGTCTATTCAAAGAGCAAGGAAGAGCATGAAGATCACTTGAGAATTATATTGAAGACCCTGAGAAAAGAGAAGCTTTATGCCAAATTTACCAAGTGTGAATTTTGGCTTCAAAAAGTTGCATTTTTGGGTCATATAATCTCAAAAGAGGGGATATCTGTGGATCCAGCAAAAACAGAGGTTATCGAAAGATGGTCAAGACCAACAACAGTAACTGAGATCCGAAGTTTTCTTGGTTTGGCTGGATATTATCGACGTTTTGTAAAAGATTTTTCACGATTATCTAATCCACTCACCAAGTTGACTCGGAAAGGAGTTAAGTTTGTCTGGACAGAGGAATGTGAAGAGAATTTCAAGGAGTTGAAAAGAAGGTTATCCAGTGCACCTGTGCTCACACTGCCTTGTAGTGGAGAAAGGTTTGTGATCTATAGTGATGCATCCAAGAAGGGATTGGGGTGTGTTCTTATGCAAAATGATATGGTGATAGCTTATGCCTCACGACAGTTGAAAATCCATGAGCAAAATTACCCAACACATGATTTGGAGTTGGCTGCGGTAATCTTTGCATTAAAGATTTGGAGGAATTACCTTTATGGTGAAAGGTGTGATATTTATACTGATCATAAAAGTTTAAAGTATATTTTCACACAAAAGGAGCTGAATATGCGCCAAAGAAGATGGTTGGAGCTGATTAAGGATTATGACTGCTCAATCCATTACCACCCTGGGAAAGCAAACAAGGTGGCAGATGCATTAAGTCGACAAGACCATGCTAGTTTATCCATGATGAGGATCACAAAAGATCAAATATTTATGGATTTACAAAGGATGGATCTTGGAATTATAATGGAAGGGGAAAAATCTTATCTTTCTCAAATGAATGTTCAACCATCTATACATGTGAAGATTAAAGAGGCACAGAAAGAAGATGTCGAGTTACAAAAGAAGGTGAGAAATGTTCCTGAATTCAACCTTGATTGTGATGGGATAATAAAGTTCAGGAATCGGGTTTGTGTTCCTCCCATCCCCGAATTAAAGAAAGAGCTGCTGGATGAGGCTCATAGTTCTTCATTCTCTATTCATCCTGGAAGCACGAAGATGTATAGGGACCTGAAAGAGTACTTCTGGTGGGATGGCATGAAAAGAGATGTTGCTGAATATGTCTCTCGATGCTTGGTTTGTCAACAAGTTAAAGCTGAGAGACAGAAGTCTAAGGGGATGTTACAACCATTACCCATACCCGAATGGAAATGGGAAAACATCACTATGGACTTTGTCACAGGACTTCCTAAAACATCCAAAGGCAATAATGCTATCTGGGTCATAGTTGATCGTCTTACAAAGTCTGCACACTTCATTCCTATTAGAGAGGATTTCTCTCTAGATCAGCTTGCCAGGATATATGTAAAGGAAGTGGTAAGATTTCATGGAGTACCACTTTCTATTATATCTGATCGAGATCCGAGATTTACCTCGAAGTTCTGGCGAAGTCTTCAGCATACTCTGGATACAGAGTTGAGTTTCAGCACTGCTTATCATCCCCAGACAGACGGTCAGTCTGAGAGAACAATTCAAACCCTAGAAGATATGTTGAGAGCTTGCTCTATAGATTTCAAAGGAGGTTGGGATCAACACCTACCTTTGGTGGAATTTTCTTATAATAATAGCTTTCACTCCAGTATTTAGATGGCTCCTTATGAAGCTCTCTATGGAAAGAAATGCAGGACTCCAACTTGCTGGGATGAAGTTGGGGAAAGAAAGCTATTAGGACCTGATCTCGTTGATGAAATGGCAGAAAAGGTCAGATCTATTCAACAACACATAAGAGCAGCTCAGAGTCGACAGAAAAGTTATGCCGACAACCGAAGAAAAGACCTAGAGTTTGAAGTGGGTGATAAAGTGTTCTTACGAATATCTCCCTGGAAGAGGGTTATGAGATTTGGAAAGAAGGGGAAGTTGAGCCCTAGATATATCGGTCCTTTTGAAATACTGGATCGTGTTGGGAAGGTAGCTTACCGATTGGCGCTTCCACCGAATCTCTCTCAAGTTCACGATGTGTTCCATGTATCTCTCCTGAGAAAGTACATACCAGATCCTTCACATGTACTCAGCTCAGAAGTTGTACCACTGGAGCAAGATCTTTCTTATGAAGAACAGCCGATAGAGATTCTGGATCGTAGCGAAAAAGTCCTACGAAACAAGACCACTCGCTTGGTGAAAGTTTTATGGAGAAACCACCAACTTGAAGAAGCTACATGGGAGCTTGAGGATATGATGAGGGAGAAGTATCCTCATTTGTTTGTTGCAAAGTGACGAATTTCGAGGGCGAAATTCTTTTTAAGGGGGGTAGAATGTAACACCCGAGACTTTTATGTTATATAAATCATCAAAGGAATCTTTTTCTACACAACACTTTCTTGGCTTGCTTTACACGCAATCGCGACCTTCCTCGATAGCTTGCGTCGTACGCAATACCGAGTTTCACTAAACAACAATATGCTATTAAAACTAGCCGTTATGAATAGTAATAACCACTTTTTGAAATTTTATAAATTTTATTTTTCAAAATGGACTTCATTTTTGGACTCAGAATATCGAAATTAGCCTGGGGTGAAATTTTGGTATTTTTCTGAAAACTTTCAATTTTTGATGAATAGTGAAACCACTAAGTGGTAGGTTAAAAACTGAATTTTGCATAAAACTTAATTTTACCGCTTCTGTGATTGGAATTTCAAAAATCCGAGAGACACGGTTAATATCATGGACTAAAATGTGGTTCAATGAGATGAAAATAATTTTTTGGTGAATAGTAACTTTTTACTATTTTTACCGCGGTTAATAGTAAATAGGGTAACTAAGGGTAAATATGATATCAATATTACCCTAACACATGTCCTAATTCTATTGGACAAGTGTAATTCGACCAAAAACAAACTTAGGAATAAAATATGACCATTTAGGCCCACTTGGATTAGATTAGGACATTTATTATTAATTTATTTAAAGAAGGGTTAAAATAGTTAAAATCAAAGTTTAATAAGTAAATCATTTTTAATATGGGGTTATACATAGGATAAATTCAATTGTAAATACTCATTAGAAAGCTAAAAAGATTTCCTACATGATGGTATTTTAGTTGTAATTTTTAGACATCAAATAATTTAATTTTTAATGTGACACAAAGATGATGCAGTAATTATCTTATTAATGAAATATTGACAAAATTGATAATATAAATACCAAAATAAATGTAATTTGAGACTTTTTATGAATTCCACTAATTTTATAGGTTACTATGATATATTATTGTTGATTTAATCAACTTGGTTCGAACATATAATTCTGTTATGACTTTCACAAAAATCATATATCAAATAGTGTCAAAATTGACACAAAATAGTTTTTAAATCAAATATTATATTATTAATTGTTATTTTATTCCTAAAAATCTAAGGTTCGGCCAAATGACTTAGATAAGGATATATATATATTAATAATAAACAATTTTGGGTTCGTTTGGCATGTTATAGTAAGTGTATTAACCATATAGTGAAAGAAAACAAAAAGTCATGGTAAAAGTTAAATTATTTAACTTAGAGTTAAATCTAATTGATAAGGTTACAATAATACCCTAAACTTGTCTAAATTCTATTGGTTGATAGGATTTCGACCCATCCCCACTTTGGCTTCGAAATAAGACCCTTTGGAACCATTATAAACCGATTTTGACTTTAATATAAAATAATATTTTGAGATATTCCTAAGGTGCCCCTCTCCTCCCTTATAAAAGGGCACCTCCTCCCCCTCCTCCTCACACCAATTTGAGCACTCAAGCTCGGCCAACCCCTGCCATTTTCCCTTCTCCACTTCCCTAGAACAATCCTAGAGGTCCTGGTCTTCTCCAAATACCAATCTTAGTTCCTTAAGTGGAGGATTCAAAAAGGCGTTCCAAAGAAGAGGTAATATCCATTACCGATCTTTTCAATTTCTTTCTTCTTCAACTTCTTCTTCTTTAGTTGTTTCATGATAAAGTAATAACATCAGTATTACTTACATACTGATATGTTATTATAAATATGAAACAACCCTAATTCACCTTCTATCCATCCTACGGAAAAATGAAATCACCGCGCGTGCGTACGTACGGAATACCGTCCCCACGCCGTGGTGTAATCTATTTTCCACCATCACCTTACAAGGATGGGTATAATGGTGTAATCAGTAACTATATATGATTATTATTAAGTAATATTGATACTGAAATAATATATATATATACTCCAATACAATTCCACGATCATAGGAACGATATCATCACTCGTGCGTACGTACGGAATACCGTCTCCACGATGTGATGCGACTCGTTCTACATGATCTTCATAATGATTATATAAATGAATTGAATGAATGAATATGGTATATAATACACTAATACCATTCTGGAAATAAATTATCTATAACCTAAAGATAAGAATAAGAATTTATTCGACAAAACACGCATAAGAACAAAAAGTTATAAAGACCCGAGTAACAAGTAACAATGAAATATTACTAACAAGAAGCTAATAATATGACCATATATGATCTCATATCAATATGTATGATTCTGGAATAAGTCAATAACATTATTTAAACCATTATACAGGAGCTTCGGACACGAACAAAGCAAATCGGACCTAAGGTAAGGGAAATATCACAATCTCATTTTTATCCGAGATTGTTTATTCGTAAGTATTTACTAGGGTGTATTTTATCATCCACATCCATGTTCCCTCAATATGTAATATTTTTTCCATCCACTTGAAATAGTTTAAATCCAATTTTACCCTTAGGTGAGTTTTTAGTAAAGAATATGAAAGGAATCTTTTGTCGTTTTTCCGTACGAGGTACTTTTTGACTTTTCCGACAAAAGTACGAAGAATGTTTTTTTTAACTTATACGGCATGAATGGATTTTTAAAACATTACTTCAAAGAAGCTTCCTTTACAAGTTTTCAAGTTTATTTTTAATCAACTTCTTTTATTTTAAAGATGTATGACAGGAAAAATGTTTTTGAAGAAGAAAGGATATTTTCCTCAAGAATTCAATTCAAGTGTTTTATCAAAATTATTTTCCATCTAAGATAATAAAGGGTTCTGTTTCTATCCATATTTTTACATTGGTTTGACTATGTTGTGATGGAATTATGTTTATGAATTCCTTTATCTTATATGAATTGATTTATGATGTCATGATGTTTCAAGAATCCCATTTTTGTTATATGTGTTATGCGATGATGTATGTTTTATGATTATGTGGCACACATAAGAAAGGATTCATTATAAGATGGGTGGGACCTATATCTCCCTCCAATGCATTGGGTAATGATTTTATATCTCATGAGATAGACATGGCTGGAACGGAAGGTTATTTCGGTTCAGTGATACAGGACTGAAACGAGGAGTGAACTCGGTTCAGAAAGGGACTTTGTCCACTAAGATAGTCTTGGCAATGAGTCATGACTAACAAGAAATGATTTCCATGACTATGTGTGCATGCCACAAAGTTTCAAGTTTTATGTTATGATTATGGGGATCTCATTTTCACTTCTATGATTTATTCCATGTTACGATATTATGATCTCTTTTGCAGGTTTTGATAAAGATATGATATGATTTTTATTTCCTTTATTTGCCCTTGCTGAGCATTTGAGCTCACCCTTTTATGTTTTCTTTTCCCCAGGTCAGGAAGATGGATATTAAGTAGAATATGCTAAAAGGGACCCTAGATATGATGTAATAAATGGGAGACACTGTATATGATTTATGAACCAGTTGTTTATGTTTCCCAGTTTCTAAAGACACTATACCTATACGGTCCTTTGTGGTTTTGTCATATGTTGTAATAAGTGTGCTTCAATTTTGAAGTATTAAAAATGTATGTAAAGTATGGGTCGTTATAGACATGTCAGAGTTGATGTCTATAGACTAGTAATGTGTGTTTCATAAAATAAATTGAGCACATCAGTTATATACAACTATGTTTTCGGCTATAGAAGTAGAGAATGATAATTCATTTTTTTCATAATATACCAATATACTGGATACTTTCCCAAAAGATAACATTTTAGAAACTTTCTTTTTTATATATATTTTGATCAAAAACTTATTCTTCTAAAAAATAACTATGTCAAATGATTGTCCCCTTGGATAAAGAATCCAAAATTGGTTTCATAGTCGATATAATTAAAATTTATTTTAGAATCATGTAAATGTGACTATTGTGGGTTTCCAAGAAAATGACCACAAATAAAAAAACATATTATATTATTAGGTTGGAAAACAATTATGTGGATATGTATTCAATCATGCCTCTATAACTGATTTGATCGACTAGTTTCCTAACTTTATCAAGATCAAATTTATAGGAGGTAATCATCAGAGTTTACATAAATTTAGTATTTTCCAAACCCAAATGTTAAATAAATTATTTGTTATACATAAATTAATTTAAAATAATTATTTATTTATACTAAATAATATAATAACCAAAAAAATTTAGTTCACCCATTAAACTCATTTTGAACTCATTCTTCATAATTTCTGAAAAATATATATACAAATTGTTTTTTGAATATCCAAATATATCATCTTCAAAATAGAATTGTAAAACTAAATAACATTTTGAAATTATTTTTATAAATAGGTTTGGATTAGCTACCCATTTTGAAAATTATTTAGAAATAATAAAAAGAGATGATCATATCATACCAAGCTGCATGATATAGTTTTAAAGCATATGTAACTTTTTAAAAAATTTAAAACATAATTTTGAAATTAGGTTTTTAAAATCTTGGAACTATTCAATAAAAACGTCCTTAACTATTTAACCATTAAATAATGAAATTTTATAATACATTTGATATATTATTAAATCTATATGAGGTGTATATGAAACTTCTCTTCTTATGGATTCATATATAGCTACAAGTGAAGGGGTTTACACATAGTCAATACCATCTTTCAAACTGTACCTTTGTGTAAAATGTCTAACCTTATTTCATACTCTTGTTCTAAATTTAGAAAAACATTTTCTAAACACCCATTTAGGTATAGTAGTTACGGATTTTATAGGTATGTTAACATGTTTCCAAACTTTATTTCTCTCAAATTGGTTTAGTTCATCATTCATATCCAATACAAAGAAATCAACATTTATAGCATCAGCGTTGATCCTTGGTTAATGATATTTCAAGAATGATTGATGTTCTACTATATTCCTTAGATATTTATTAGTATATGTGAATATTTCAATGTATCCAACTACTGAATCGAGAGTATGATATTTATGAGTTCTATCATACCTAAAAACAAGGGATGGTAACCTCATAATATACAATAGATTTAGTTTAGGTGGAAGATGTTTCCTAGAAATTGATGATTTGTCTATATGTTTTACATTACTATATGTGGGTTTGGAATTCATATATATATTTTAAAAATTATCGTCAAGGTATTACTAATTGATTTTAGACTTTTTTGGATCTATGTCATCAAACATGACATGAACAGACTCTCCCACAGTCAGGGCTATTTTATTAAATACCCTTTAAAGTGTACAATAATCTCAATAGCTAAGGAAAATTAATTCCTCTCCCTTGGTGGAAAAAATTTCAAATAATCCGTAGACAAACTATTACATATTTGTCATCCAAAAAAAATAAATTAATTAAGATTAATGTTTATATTATTCAAATTTTCCTATAGATTTTTCATCAAGATAGGTCCAATTAAATAACTATTAATTATATAAAATGTTTTATTCTCATCCTATCCCCAAAATTAGACCTAAAATTCATATTCATTTTGCATTTTCTGAGCCATATATTTATGTGTTATATTCCTTCATTATAAAAATCCATTCTTCTTGGGTTTCCTAGTATAATAAAATTTTTTGTTATAGACATTTTTTGAGAAAAATGATTAAAAGTATTGATTTCCAAACTCATGGATATCGTCAATTCTTAAATTCATAACTATATTTTGCTAGGTTTTTCTATAGATTTTATATACATGTTAATGTGAGTGAAATATTCCATTTTTTGAGAAAAACATTATACCCGTATATACCTCAAAATGTTATCTATATGTACATTGACATAATGATACCCATTTAAACTATAAAGTGCAAATTTTCCAAATAAATCCATGTGAACCAATTTAAGAGGTTGATAATTTGAAACTTATTTATTAGATTTGAATGATATTTTGGGATGTTTCTTTTTCTAACATGGGTTACAAACTTTATCATTTTGTAATTCAATATTCGTTGGATCTCTATCTAAAAATTTCCTAATCTGATTTCTAAGTGGTTTAAAATTATACTAGAATAATCTCATATTCGAAATACATGATTCTTCATGAAAGGCACATAAACAAGAAGAATTTTATGAAATTAAAGAGTCATGATTAATAAAAAACACATTTTAATATCTCAATGATGTAAATTGTAAATAAATTTTAGAATTAAAAACATTACAAGGATTATTTTGAAATTTCATATGAAGACCATCATCACATAGATATGAGATACTATGTAGACTATATTTTATCCCAATAAAAAATATTACTTTAGAAATTAAAACTGTGATTTAGATATGGTATATTTCCAAGGATAATTATTTTTCCTTTACCAATGTCACCAAAGGATACATTTCCCCCCAACAACCATTATCAATGTTTTGAACCTTGAATAATATTTTAAAATTTTTCTGTAATATAATTGTCTTTGTACCATAGATTTTTACTATATCTCTTCTACAAAATTCCATATAAAACAATAATATACCAAAAACGTTTTTGGAACAGGAAATGTATTGGTTTTTTCTATGTTAGAAATAAGATCATTAAAACCCTATATTTCTATGATGGAATTCTTATAAAAATATTGGTTACATGTTGAAATAAAATATTTATTATGTGTAATTTAATAGTAATTTTGAATTAAATTTTCACAATTGTATATAGGAAAAAAATTGATCTTCTCTACCCTCTTATTTCCTCGTTAATGACATAAGTTAGGAATATATTGATGTATATTTTCATTCCTAATATTTGAGTTAATGTTTAATTACCATTAGTAACACTCTCTATGATATACTTTAATTTCTCATTATATAACTTGAGGGATGTATTTTGTTTCAATAATTGGGAAACATTTCTTTTCCTACCACAATATAATATTTTAGGTTAGAAGTTAAATCATTATTTTTCTTTAGACTCTTTTATTTCACATTAACATTAATGATGGTAGAATCAATTGTATTATTATATTAAAATATTTCTTCTTATGACATTTCATCAGAATTATGTTCATCTCTAGAATGATTAGTCATATATATAAGAGATAAATTTGGTATTTCAAATGTGCATTCAATGAAGATCATGTTGGTTATGTTAGACGTTTCTTGTTGATTCATGTCTGATTCATATGAGAGATCCTTAGATGCATTATAGGTGGATTTAATTTTTATTATTATAATGAATTACCTTATACTCAAACTTCTCCTTGTACTATAACATGGGCAGTCATCCTTAACATGTCCTTTTCTTGTACACACATAATGTGTAATCTCATATGAATTATCATCTCTTTTCAAATATTCCATCCAAATCACTCTACAATCATACTTTACTTGTACCTTGTATTTCTAATGAATTTAATCTTATATTAAAATTTCTTAAATATTACAGCTAGATGGTTCATCTCCTCATTACTATTGACTGCTGGTTCCCCATCATTAGAGTTTTCATCATGTAATTTTTTAATTTTTTTAGGAATCAACAAAAATGGATACTCAATTAATTTTAAGTTTATATTACCATTCTTGATTATCATTATTCTATTACTCATAAATCATCAACATCTTAATCAATTCCATGATAGTTATTTCACTGATATAATAAAACTCTTCTTGATATTGATTTTTGAATCCACAATTCATGAAGATATATCATCAGTCTCATGATATGATCATTTTCAGAAATTGGATTTCCTATGGAACTCATTATATTAAATACCTCATTATACGTGATATATATATTATAAATATACTCATCTGGTTTAATCTTGAATGTATCAGATTTATCTGTATAATTATAGAATATCATTTAATTGACATTAGTTTTTCCTCCAAGAGAAATTGTTTGTTTATCTAAAATTTCATGAGATATTTTAATATAATATTTTTTATTAATAACATAAGTACCTAAATTTAAATAATGAGGATTAAGTGAAAATTATTTCTTTTTTGTGATCATGTTTTGTGGAATCCTCCCAGTCCATTATATTTATCTTTTTAAATTCATATTTACTTTCTATAGAATCAAATAATCCAAAACCCGATATTCGATATGATTTTTTTCAATATAGTATAATTATTTATAGTAAATATGTGTAGACTATTAGAATAATAACATTATTGTGCATTATACAATTAACGAACTAAATGTAGAATTCAAAAAAAAATTAGAATCTTTAAAACGCAACTAACATCATAGTAGAAATGATTTTTAAATCCTCTCATACCAAATGATTGTTGGAGTGAGTAACTAAAGAGGGGGTGAATTCAGTTCTAAATAAAATTTCAATTAAAAACTAGAAAACTTAACATCCCAATGTTTGATTAAAAGTTCCCAATTAATCATAAATATATATCTGTATAATTTTTTATCATTTAAAATATTCCATACAGCTTTATTGATGATCTATTAAAATAAAATGAAAAAATATAACTTTCTAAATCAATTTAAATAATAATATATTTATAAAAAAATAAATTGTGATTATATATATATGAATTGTTTTGGATAATAGCTAAAAAAATTTGTTTCAAACATTTAATTGAAACTACAACCAGAAAAATAGTGGAATTAAATCAAGGGGTTCTCTCTCAAGTTTATAAATATTCCCCACAACTTTTAAATAATCTAATAACAAATATATTATATAAAAATAGTAATTATCCACAACCAATATTGGTACAAGGAAAAAATCATGTTTATGGGCTTTTCATGGACATATTCTATATTAACCGTGGGAATAAAATAAATATCAGCCACACATGCCATCTTCTAGAACACAGTGCGTAAAAAATGTAATGAGATAGTTAGAAAATATCAAGTATTATCCAGTTTTAGTGTAAGAGATAATGTGTGTTAGTAAAAAGGTCAAACAACACACTTTGTAATTATAAAAGTCAACTATGCATAATGATAAATAACAATGATTTTAAAATTAGTGTTTCTAACCAATCTGAAGTGATTTTGATGCGTGAGACTCAACTTATGTAGAATGCATAGGATATTGATCCAAGTATCTAAAAAATGGAGTAAAATGAATAATTGGATGATATATTTGTTCTAACTATATGATAGGAATCATATGTTTTATTTTCTTCACTATTCCAAAGTTGGATGCTGGTAAGAATACTATGTGTCAATCAATTAAGTAAAATGAGCACTTGATAATTTATTTGTACTCATCCATAATTAATATATTCCTACCATAAATAAGAGTGTCCACATGAATATGTATCATTAATGGTTAGGGAGACCTATTCAAGGAAAAATCATCCAGGTCTTCCCCATCTTCGTACATATTACTAACATAATCGTTAATGTTATCTACAATAATTTAAGAATGATCATTAATATATTCCTCATAATTAAATTGCATAGTATAGTAGATAGAACTAATTAATTCAAATATCCCATAATAGTGAGGGTGATCTAGACTTGGGGTGACTCATGTATGGTATTGATTCAAGACAATAGTGTGTGATTTAAATAGTTGGTCATTTGGTGGTCGGTCATATTCAATGGTGACACATGTTTAGTGGTGCCTCATTTTAATTGTGTCTCATCTCAACAAAGACATGATTCAATAGTGATTCATTTCAATAACGAATCATCTCAATGGTTACTCATCCTAGTGGTGACACATCTCAATGGTGACTCATCCCAACTGCTACTCCACTCAATGTTTAATTCTCTAATGGGATGACATATTTAGTGGTGAATCCTTTGTGGTTTTTGGTAAAGTCTTGTGGTGAGTAAACAATGATGGTTACTCATTCTTGGTGGGAAATCATCTTCAATGGATCCTTTTTTCTAGAGGTGACTCCTCTTGAATAGTGAGAGATTTATAATGGTGACACATCTTCAATAGTGAGTCTTTTGTATTAGTGACTCATATTAAACATTGAGTATTTTCAAGTGGCCAATCATATTCAATGGTGAGTACTTTAAAAAATTCTCCAAATTTTAATTGACTAAATTATATTATAAAATGATGTAAGAAAATAGTGAAACCATTAAACACATAATTACCATGATTTTTGATCATTAAAACTAAGATCTTCCAATAATTATGAAGTTTGAATTCCCCCTATTCATGATTTTAAAAATTATTCAAAGTAATTATATAATCAATCATTTGTAAAGAAAACATACTATCAATAATCATAATTTTAGTTCTATTGCCAATTATTACTATAAAATCAGCTAGAAATTTCTTTCCATCCATGAGATTTGTAATTCCCTTCAATTTCTCACTATATAAAGAAAATCAATGTACAATTTCTCCAAAAATCTCTATACAATGACAATTTTTCCTACACATTGCTCAAAAATATTGAAGACAATCACTTGTTTTTTGTTAGAAACATTGAACTATTTTTCCACTGTATAAATTCTGAGATGTTGTCATCATCTATTCTAAATAACCCCCCTTAAAAAATTGATTCTATCTCGGTTGTAACATATTATACCAAAATGTGTCGTATGTGACAATAGGAAGTCCACAATAATAATAATATAATGGGAAATAAAATCCCCAATAATCATTAAAATAACTTCTGAAAAGAATTTGTAATTTCTATTTTACATGACTTTATGGATGAAAATTTTCTTCTATTTTTGATATTATGGGGATCATTATTTCCTCAATTCATTCACAGATTTATTAGATTATATATCAACATTTTTCAATATACATAATAGAAAACATTTTTTATTTTAATAATACATTTTTAGTTAATATATATTAATAAATATATTGATCCGGATCTGATTTAACCCGATTGTATGTGAATTATTTTATATAAAATGTAGAATATTCATCTCTACATGCAAATAAAATTTTTCAGTAATCATTTATCCTTTTTTACATTATTTTAATATCCAATTAACATAACTTTTCTCAGATATAATTCACCTTATTTAAATGTGTCTCTTCCTTAAAAACTATTCACCATATTTTCATTTCCAACAACATTCATTTATATATTCATGATTTAAAATCTATTGTATTTTTGAAGAAAAATAACATTTGTTTATTAAATAATTAAATTTGTTTCTTTCCTCGGTGGATGGTATTAATTATTTAAATTATTATTTTGAATAATACATATATTATAATAAAATTTTAAAATATACAAATGATTATTTTGTTTGGAAATAGAATAAATAAAACAAATGTTACAATGAATTTTCCACCATGAGCAATAAAATTAATAAATTTCTCACGAGAATCACATTTGAACTCATTACTAGATGAAACGTCACATTTTTCATTCATTATCAACAGATTAATTCATATTATTATAGAATATATATTCTTTATTCCTCTACCATTGTATTATTTTATTGATCTTTTACCATAGTTAAAATATTATGGATTGACATCATATTCCAGTTTAATACCTACTCTATTATTATGTTGAATTTTAGTACAAAAATTTATAATTCCATTAAATTAATAGGATTTTGGTTGAAATTTGACCATGTTCTATCTATTTCATTTCCTATGTTTCTTTGAAATTGATAAAATTTATCTTTTAAAATATTCCTCATCATATATATTTTTTAATTTATTTTAATTTTCATCACCAACAAATTCTTTAATTTTTAATTTTCCTATGGCCTCGAAATCATTTTTATAATTAACGATGGATTTATTATGGAATAAGATATAATATCTTCTTTAAATTTCATCATGTTATTTTTTTATATGTCTTAATGATATTATATTTGGTTCAATGATGACATGAAAATTTGACATAATATTCTATACAACGGTAGAATCTTCAAAATTTACACTGCAACTTTAGAAATTATTTACAATTTCATTATTCCCTATAAAATAATAATTAATGATATATTTCTCTATAATATTACTATGATAAAATTTTTATTCTATATATATTTAATTTATCAAAATTACCATTAATATTTCTATTAAATGTCCAAAATATCATAGATAATTGATTAATTATCAATATAGTATATAATTGTAATTAAAAATAAATAACAATTCCATTTTGTCCTTTTCTGTCAAACTCCTTATATAAATAATCCATGAAAATCATATGAAAATAATTTTAAATGGATGTAAACCCAGTAATTGTAGTTTCTCTAACATCATGGATATATAATATAATATATGTAGATATTATATTCTTCCAAGTATTATAATTCTGTTCATATAATGATTGAACCCCTGTATTATTAATAGAATTCTGATTTTCCAATATCAACACATGATTACATATTATAGGTAAATTTAATCTAAAATAACAATTTATATTCTAAGATAATGTGATTTACTAAAATGTGGGACTGATTTAGTATATATATATTTTTAAAATTTTGATTCTCCATGAGAATATCATATTTGACCATCTACACTTCAATGAAAAATAAAAAAATTCCTCATATGCACATAAAAAATTCAAATTCCTTGAACATATATATTCTATAAGGTGGGACACAATATCAGAATCGATACATTATTCCTTGGTGGGTTAGTTTCATGGACGATTAGTTATTTAATATAATCACATGGGAAATCAAGTTTAATGATCAACAACTATGTCACACTATGATTATATAGAATCAAACTGCACAATGTAGATCAATAATAAATATTTAATGACATAATTAATGAATGAGAAATAAAACTTTAAATCCTTGGTTATGTTATCAATAGTTGATGATGTTAATCTTTAATTAGCTTTTAGGATATGGATATATAGTACACTCACATATATTTTCCATAAATGAAAATATTTTTTTGATATTTAAATCATTTTAATCTCTTGAATTTATCATATCTAATAATTCTATTTATTTTTTTAGTTTAGGTACAATAAAATTTTATTACATAAATATTTCACAAAATGAAAATATTGGATACTAAATATACATTTTTATTTTTTTAATGTGATATGATTGGAAATGCTAATAATTATACATATTCAAGCTATTATAAAGGATTAAAAACATTTAGGGTGATATCTAATGTCATGCATGATAATGTATTTGTTGATGGAAGTTGTTATTCTTGAAATATTATTATGGTTTCATCACCCACAATAGAATCCTCCTTAATTTTAAATGGCAATTTATTTGTAAATAATATTGAGAAATACATATTATCCTTTTCCATAGTGTGTAAATATCATAATAGTCTTATATAATCGAGAGTACCCATCATTATATGCCTATATAACAATGATTCTGGTGTAGTGTAACCATGATGGACACATATATTAAATAAATATACATCTTTTCCCCTTTATATAATTCAGAGAAGTCAAAAAAATTCAAAATACGCATGGTACAATCCTTAAACACATCATCATATGTATTAGTTAAGTCAATGAAAATCCTTTAAGAGGAACATCCACTCTTTGAGATAAATAATTAAGATTCCCTGCCATTATGAATTTTAACAATTAAAGGGTCCAATGTAGATATTTTTTAATTAAATAAGAGTTACGAAAACCCAAATTAAATATTAGATGTATCATAGATATTTGAATCTATGAAGTAAAAATGAAATAGTGAATGGGTGTTGATGTATTAGATTTTGAAAGGGGAAACTGTCTCATATTTTATACCATGACCAAATGATATTGTAACCATGGAATTTTAAGAATAACATGAGACCAAAGGGAAATCGAGTTTAGTGAGGGGACTTTATGTTGAATCACCATGTTACTGTAAAAAAATTTCACTTGAAATTTTATCCTCTGATTAATTATACAAGTTTTTATTCCCCATTCTACTCGGTTACACATTTCATATAGGGGTAAATTAACTTTTATTAGGGAACAAAATTCAAATACATTTGTAATAATTTAATTTTTCTGTATCATTAAAGAAAACTATTTCTCTTCCGACTGTCAAACTGGTTTTAATATTCTAGTAGATGTTTTACTAATTTATATTTTATTCATTATTTATTATTTATTATTTCTTAACTATGTTATAATTATCTCCCATAACATTTTTATTAAATTTATGTGATGAATAAGATTGATCTAAGAGGTGAATTGATCGATGAATGTATGTACATGTGGAAGTGATAATGGATACTTTTTTCTATTTTGGAGGAACATGACCCAATTGAATATTTATAACATCAATCATTAATGTCTACTACAATTCTGGTGCATATAGAAAATAGTTTAGAAAAATTTGTGATATTAGTTATAAATATTTTTACTATCAATATAATATCAATGTGAAAGAACATGTAAATATATACTATTTCACCATCAATTTAGCAGAATAAGTGTTGATAAAATTGAAAATATTATATTTATTATAATAGGTTAACCCATCAATTTCCGAACCACTAACTCATTATTAGATTCTTTTAAATCAATTTTTAATTTCATTAATTAGTATTTTAATTAAAACCGCCAAAAAATGAACCTATTTTCCCAAAACGACTTGAAATAATTAGGATAGATGAATCCTATATAGTGATTAAACTAAGGATACCAATATTAATTAATTAAACTAAGGAGAAATATTTTTTTAATACTCACCATTCTAGGAATGTGTCAAAACATTTTTTCATTGTTGGGGAGGAACTGTTAAATAAAACCCTCATAATTGCATAACAAATTCATTAAATAAAATATTTTTAATTTTGAAACTAAAATTGAATGATCATTGTTATCTAAAATCAGGAATCATTAATTATAATAAATTTTGGAATATATTTCTCTAACATAATCAAGTGAAATTTTTAGTGTTCAAATAGAGAATGTGTCCTTGGAAATTAATATCATAAAAAACTAATAAGATAAATTTTCACCATAATTAATCAATCAGTAAAATCATTTATATATGTATAATATTCAAAATGAATTTCACTATATGACTAGTCTTATCTACTAGATTCCATGGTTCCATGGACATGAAGTTGAATACCAAAATAAATAGGTAAAGCGATCCACACATGTCGGATCCATCCTGAAACCTGAAGGAGTTGATGAAAAATAAATGATATAGAGATAATTTTCCTTTTCAATTGAATGAATAGTAATGGAATAGTTATATAGATTACAATGAGGATTGATCCATCATTGGAATAATATGAAAACAAGATTCAATCCATGATTCTTCAATACTTCAAGGATAAAAACTGTTATGAATGAGTTATATGCTATCATAAAAACTTCAATAATACTATATAACTAATAGGTAAGGTTTTTTATGTTATATAAAATCTTTCCAGGTAATAAAAAATGGGAGACTAAATTACTTGTGTTGTTTTAATAGGTCCTGCTAGAACAACATGAAAAAAATATATATCTATTATCTATTGAAACACAGATAAAAAATCACAAGTTCAAACAAATTTCTATATTATGATTATTTCTAAATGTCACATTAGTTTGGCATGGGAGTTATTATCATATTAGATTTCTCTAAATTATAGAACTTTTTTCATAACCATTATAATAATTTAAAACTAATGTGAAAAAAATGTTTTGGGAAATATTGATTTACAATAAATCAACTAAAAATCACCAATTATGTCATATGGTTTATACACATCATTAAACCATTTCAATGTCCAGTGTGTGTATGTATAGGGCATGAAATGTTGTGAACCATCTTTTTGGATAAAAAAATAAATAATAAAATAAATGTTATTGTTTATATACTAATGTCTTTTATAGTATTGGAAATAGTTATTATAAAAGTTATGCCTCTATAGAAATAAAAAAAACGAGTTTTAGTAGCCACTAAATTTTGAAAAATATACCTATAGACTCTTTGAAAATTATTAACCAATATTCACATTTCAAATAAATGATACACAATGAATATACATCCACCAGTATAAAACCTAAATTATAGTATCTATCAAGACCTATGTTAGGTGATCTTAGAAATAATGTGGAATCATTATAAAAAAAATTTGAACTTATTATACACATATATTCTGAAAACCAAGTCAAACTACCAACCAAAGTATTTCATAAAAAAAATAAATATTTCCTTATTATAAGAGGAATAAGTGTCTAGGAGGATCTACTATGATCCCACCATAATCTACACAAAACTAAACCAATAGAGGAGAAACTAAATCTACTAATTGAAGGATGATTTTTGAAATAAATAACTATGAAGTAGAAATTAATCGGACCTAATCATAGGAGGGACCGAGGAGTAAGGAAATAAGAAACACCAATATAGTGAAATATAAATGAGAATAACTTTTATCCCCATACATTCCAATCATGGATAATCAATTAATTGAATATTCAATAAAGAGACCTCTAAATAGATATTTCTAGAAAATTAATAGAAATTTGATATAAACAGACTATATCATAAATCTCACTAAAATATTACAATGAATGATATGTTCCTTAAGTATATTTTTAAATTAAATGAAGGTTTCATGGTAATGAGTGGATCGATAGTCAAGATGTATCCCATACTTGATAATAACCTATATACCCACTAAATTTCAACATCCATATAAATTTAATTCCATTAACCATTGTGTATTTAACATTATATGATTTTTTATATGATCTATTTGAATATAATAATATATTTAATAAATAAATGATTAAGTCTTTATATACTAGATTTTAACACCATGGGAGTGGTTGTACATTTTTCAAATCAATCCACATTTTTTTAATTGATTTTTTTGGATGATGTGTTAGTTATGTTGAATTCCATGTATTTTAAAAAGACATAAATGTTCATAATAATGAGAAATAAAGACAATCCAGAAAATGATCCATAATTTTGGGGAGACCATTCATATAGATAGTTAATACCAATTTTAGTTTCCATATAGAGAAATTAACATAGTAGTTGGGAGATAATACTATCCACATTAATGATTTTAACACAATAAGGTACCATTTTGATGAATATTCTCTTCTTAACCTATCCCACATTAAATAGGATAATAGTTTTATTTGTCTAGGTATATATAATTATTTTTTAAACTTATGGAATAATTTTATTATTCAAATTCCCATTGAATATGTCGTTATCTTGAATTATAGAATTTATTCAGATTTAATGAAGACATACCATCAAGATATTCTAATGTGTATAATATTTTATGTGATAATGAGTTAATATGATATGTTTACCTGTGTATTGGATGTTTAGTAATTTGGAATGAGAATACTCAATTTTTTTTTCATCTCTCCAATTTCCACCATATATGGAACTGAAATTATTTCATATTGTATCAAAATATATTTATCTCTATGAAGAATAAAATGTATCTTTGTTTATTGAAAATAAAATTTCTAAAAACCAAAAAATAACCAAATAAATATAACATTTAGTGAATAATTTCTATGAAATTTAATTGAATATAGCATCTATTCCTGTTGTAAATAAAAAAATCTATTGAAATATAATTATTCTTGAAAAATATTGCACTTATATTTGGTAGCACCAAAAGTGTATAAATCTAACCATTATAGACGTATTTTTGAAGGTGATAGATAATAATTTATCTGTATTTATAATCTATCACATAATATATTAAATATGATTTATCTACATTGATGTAGTTCCAAGGAAAAGTTTCCATAATGTTGTTAGAAAGGTAAGGAATGAATTAATCCTGATAATTCAAAATAGATGGATTGTCTGTATTGACTATATGATGATAAATAATTCCATTTAAAAATATCATATCCCTATCCCAAAAAATGACTTGTTATTGGAGAGATGTTTATGAAAAGAATTATATTTCTCATTCTATGGGCTCTCAAAATATTTTCAGGTACCCGTAGCTCTGAATGACCCCCTGAAACCCTCCTTTAAATGTCCCGTTGACACATTTTCTTATCGAAGGATTAAATTTAGAAAATGTTATTTAGTAGATATATATTAGTGTTGGAAGATCAAAATATTTCTAATCACAGCGAATATTTTTTAGGGGTATTTTTGGTTTATTTCATAGTTTTATAAAATTATTCATACCATTTGATAGAAAACATTGAAACATGTATAAATAACATTAACATGAAGGAATAATTTTCCAAAAATTTAAAAACTTCATTCAATGGAATTATGATGAATTTTTCTTGTTAATATAAAATAAAAATCAATATATTCTATAAATAAAAAATTCAATGTGATAAATATTTTTATTTACCTCACATGCGTGAAACATGTTAGATCACATTTAAGATATATATAGGATTCTAAATTAGTTTTATTATGAATGTCACTAGGAATGATCTCTCTGTATGAAGATTAAATTATTTATCTTCTAATTTTGAAAGTAATGATATGTGTATGGAATCTATTGATGTGTTTATGGGATATTGGTAATTAAACTAGTTATTAAACCACTTAATTGCGTTCAAATATTCAATAAATCTTATAATTATTCTAAAAATTTATAGATAATTATATTCATAGAGAATTCACAGAATGTAAATATCATTTTCTATCTCAGATGAACCTTAGATTTTTTCTAAATCAACAATAAATCCATATGAAAATAATAATTATATGATAAATTCTATTTATATATATTAATGTCATAATTAGTTGAATTTAATGTTTTTTTAACAATGAATCCCTTAGATATTTATAAAATATGTTATATTCCAATCCCATAAATATGATATTTCATCAATTACTTCAAGAGTTCAAATTATAAGTCAACCAAATATATTTATAATATAATATAATGAAATGTCACATAATGATACTACCTAGCATAACCAAAGTGTATATTTTAGTAATAAAATGAGCATGATACCTCATTCCAGGGGAGAAACTCTTCATGGTTGAAGGTGAAGTTGTGTCATATAATTATTTACTTAATTATTTGGAAATATAATCACTTATAATCCTCAAAAAATACCCACTAAATATATAAAAACTAAATTCTATATATTGAATGATCTAATTCTTTATAAAATTTAAAATGATTAAGTGATAATTATATTCATTTTTGAAAGTTATTTTGATTTTATTTTTTTATTTTATCCCACTAGAGTTTGGGGCTTCCAATTTTGACCTAAAAAGAAACTAATGCAAGTATTAGAATGAGGAATATATTTCTAGGTTATTTTTCATAGATAGATCTGAATTTTTCAAAATAATTTATACATATTACATTTATGTAAATATATTAAAAAATTCCCAAAATCAAATAGAATTTTGTTAAAAAGATTTATGTCTCATGAATATATATTGTGGGTATCTTTCCCAAATCATTATGAAATTTATATATATTAGATAATATAGGTTATGTTTAAAAATTTATAAAAACCACAACTATAAAATGTAATTATGTTATTGTTGTGACTGATGTTTTTAGAAATAGTATATTTTATTGGTTTGGAGTTCCCATATTCAACCTTTGTGATCATTGGAAACATGTTTTAAATAATAAAATGTAGTATTTAGTATGAAAATGAATATTGTTTCTTAAAACATTACCACCATACTATATATAGACCAATAGAGAAGTTGAAGTGTCCAAAAGTTTGATCATGGGAATTTTAGAGAATTTTTTTAATCCCAATATGAGGTTCTAGATTCAGTTTTTGGAAGATAACTTATAGTATTAAAGGATATCATAAAGAAAAATCATAATAATGAGCCCATATATATGAATTTATTGGAAAAATTGTCAACAACCTAAGGAAATTGAACATAATGAAAAATAAGTTAATTTAGTGATTAATTTTGAATAAGAGAGAGATGGAGAAGAGAGAACACTATAGTTTGAAGTGTTGTAAGAATATAAAAGATAATATTTTAAAAAATTTATAACAATCAATGAATGAATATGGTATCATAATGAAAATTTGTTCAAAATAACACAATTCCATCTTTTATAACTATTTTTATTAAATAACTCATGGCTAAAAATGATGTCAATTAAACATAATTCTAAATGGTAAGGCCCATTTATTGTTACTCATGTCTATTCATCTATTTTTGTGTATATTTTAAAGGATTGATAGTAGAAAACTTTAATTGTTATCGAAAACATGCTGAAGAAACACAATTAGAACATTCCATAAGATATAGTTTAGGATATCACACTTCACTAATATTTATATCACCGAAGAATATCATGTTGTCATATTAATTTAACATTCATAATTTAAACTACATTTCAAATAACTGAATGATATTTTATGTGTTGACTTTATCTAAAATAGAATAAAATCTATGGTGAATTTTGACCATTATGAATTATATAATGTTTGATTCAATTGATTATTATTGATATTGACTATTTATAATATATCTATTGTACAATGATATTTACGATTATTATTTATAAATAATTATAATATATCCCACTGACATAGATTAAAGACATGATGTCATCGACCAATAATAAAATACCATATGATGCCAATTTATTAGAGAATCCTTGTGAGAATTAATTACTAGGACTTCCCCTTGATAAATGAAAATATGAATTTCAAAAACTGTTGCAAGAATGAAATCATCTATGGGTAAACATAAAGATTACCAAGATAACATCCCAATCAATGATCACTAAACCACCTCAAGAATGTTTGACTACAAACACTTCACTTTAATAGAATATGTTGTCTTACAAAACGGTTATGTTCTTACTCTATAATAATATGAATCATTATATAATTTATTTAATAAAATAATGACTAACTTTCTTCCTTTATCTCATAAATCATTAAAAACAATTTTTGATAAAAAAATATATTTTGATATTCTAAAACCAGAAGTATTTTATTTTATAAATTATATAGTCTCACTAAAGAAACAATTTATGATGAATTCAATATTTTTTGAAATAAATTTATTTTAAAAAAATTTTCTTACTAAATAGTATTTATTTAAATATAATTCAAATTATCATTTTATAAAGTTAAATTTAATTTATATAATGATGTCAAAACTTTTATTATAAAAAAAATTCTAAATTGACGATAATTTTTACTTATTATTGAAAATAATCATATTTATAAAATTATTTTGATACACTAAATTTTATTTGAAAAACATTATGGTATTTATTTTCATAAATTTTTGAAATAGTCAAAGTTTTTCGTAATAATTTAACATGGTATAAATATATTGTTGGTATTGTGTCATAGTAATTTCAAAAATGTGGTGTTATAAATGACATAAATATTATATATGACTAAAATAATGATTTCCAATTTAAATAATTCTTCTTATGATATTATAATAACTCATTAAACCCTTAAAGAATTCTCCAAAACCAATATTATATTTTAAGGTTTTAAAATAAATAAATAATAAACTTGAATCACACACACATCATGAGGGGAATTATATATATATTTTTACATATATATAAATTAATAAAAACCAGACATATTTACCATAAATTGTCGAAAAATCCATCATAAGGTTTTCAGTTTCTGTTATTTAATCATAGTGTGTCTAAATACTATTTTTTTAAAATTAATAATTAATTCACAAAACATTTTATACAAATACACATATATCCTTCCACTAATCTTCAATGAAAATAAATTTAGAAAAATTTTCACATCCCTATCAATCTATAAATCAATCCCAATTCATCTACATGTTCATCATAATCACTCCCCAATCATTTAGAAGACCCCTTTCATAAAAAGTGATCTTCTCCTTCACCCTATTATTTGTGAAAAATCATTATATTATGGATTTCTATTTCCATTTTTTCTTTCTGGAAAATGTTTTTACACATTATTTTTTATATCGTTATGATTTCTATATAATGAGAGGCCTTTATTCTCTCTCAATAAATCCATCCATGAATAATTATGTACCCCATTATGTAGAAAAAATTATCATGTGATTTTCCATTCAAAATATTTGTTTAGTGAATAATAATAATCATTTACACTTGAGGATATTCATGTATATGCACCAATAATTCAATTATTGGGTGCATCTATTTATATGTCCCACACTTTATAATAACTGTATTTAATTGAAAAAAATACATCCTTGTGTTGTATGATCATTCTGTCACAATTATTCATGTATGTGATATGAATTTGATGGGTGGACAAGGGATTATATACCTCACCAATTCAATAGGTAATGGTATTGTAACATCATATTCCATGTATGTTACATGGGAGGTTGTTCTAAGATCACTATGTAATGATATGTTTAATTTTATCATTAACATATTCTTATGTTGTCATGATTGATTTTGTTTCCACATTATAATATGACATTATTTAATCATATTTTACAATTCATCAAAGATCATGTTTAGGATTTTTAATCCATTTATGTCACCATGATATTCATCATTTTTATCATATATTTATTTTGTCATTGTGTCCTTTGATTATTACATTACTGAATTTATTGCTCACCACATTCCTATATATTTCCCAAGTATATCTCGTGCAATATTAGAATATCAATTGATTTTTCAGTGCAAGACAATGAATTTTTTAATAATATCTCTATATCAATTTTCACATTATTATGTTTGGTACAAAATTTCCAAATGATACACGTACTTAGGATATTCTGGGATTTTTTTGTGTACCTTTATGAAATTAATATGGAATTAATGTGTATTAAGGATATGGTTTTTCAAAGATGGTATCATTAGAAAATCAAGTTACTTTTTAGATTGGGATCACTATACCCTTGTGAAGGAATTATGGAAAAGAAAAATCATAGGAAAATAATCATATATCTTTGTATATAGTATGTATTTTCCAAAAAATAAATATATTTCTAGAAACTAAAATTTGATAAAATTTATAAAAAAGTTATATCTACGGATAATAATAATGAATATGTAACCTTATCCATGACTTGATGATCACCTAGTGTAGAAAAATTGTCCTTTTCTACACCCCCGGTATGAAACTCTATGGGTAAATTCTTAATAAATTCACTAGACCATTACAACCCATTATTATGGGAACCTAAATTCCCATATGTTTTTATGTAAAAAATTGATTATGGATTGTTTGTATTAAAACATTTAAATTATTAGTTTATGGTATATATTACATTTATTATTTATCCATTCAATGTTCATGGTTTCCATTTTTTAAATAGTAAAAAAATTCATATCGCTAGTTTTCACCTTAATATATGGTATGGATGGAAATAGGGCAACTTTCGATAATAACCAATGTTATATGTAATGTGATGAATATCTCAACTAATTCCCAGCCTAATAGGAGTTGGAATAAAGATCCTCATTAGTATACTTTCTCAATTATTTCATGTTCTGAAGAGAATCAAGAATGTCTAGGATAAACCATATTCTCTTAAGAAAGAGAATACATGAATTTAAAACTTAATGTGAAAATTTCTTTTAACATTAAATGTATCTTTTGACCATTAATCCTGAAATAATTGATTTAATCAGTTGAAAATGACTCTCTCTATCATTTAGTTTGTTTTTCAATTGATTTTCATTCTTGATTTTTTATCATAGGGATTTTAAGATGATCAATAGTCCAAATTGATAAAAAATATGAAACTCAAGGAATATATTTAAGTAATGGAATACAAAGAATTTAGGAATTTTTTTGGGGAAAAATAATTTTCTTCAACTCATTATTATAACATGTAGTATTATTTCTTTACCCTTGCTGAAAATTATGTGAAATCAATTTATGAATACACGACGAACATCACAACACTTTCAAAGAATGCTTCCATGTTTTTTTAAAACCCCTAAAAGTAATGTTGATCGCTTAGTTTTTTGGATAAAAATAAACTGTATAAGGAATTAAAGATTTTAGACATTGGATTCTAAGGGGAAATTAACTTAAGATCCCTAAATGAAAAAATAGGGATCATTGAATCTCATGGGATTCATGGTTCTATATAAAAGAAGAACGGAATGAATATTAATTTTATATCTATTGGAGATAAAGATAATTGGGTACATAATTACTAAAATCCCACATTTAAAATGCTTATGAAGAAACATCCTTGAAATTTTCTGAAGGGGATAGGGAAATTCATTAGTTTAAGGAAGGAAGGGATCCTAGGTAATGAATGCTGATATAAGAATCAAAATTATGTGTTAAAATAATTGAATTCTTTACTAAACCCTTAACTTGTTTTCCAATGGTTAAACTACAAGGAATGAAAGAAAACTATGTGAGTCAACAAACCCTACAAATTTATGTTGATAATAACCAAGTATAACATCCTCTATGTCTAAGATAACACGAGTAAGATTACTCCATCGCAGCTAGTAAAGGGTATATCGATAATTATGTGGTGAAAAATTTGCCGGTTATTTATTCCATAATAGGGAACAAACCACATCTTTCTAATTATATGCATTATCTCATATCACATATGTTTATAAGAACTAATAAAACACAACCACAAAACATCGAAGTAGATATATCATTGAATACAACCAATAAGGGAAATATTTTATTCTAATAATACAATTAAACCCCTATATATATTTGATGGCTAAATATCCATGAAATTACTAGGTTACTCCCTTTATCATTTATGATTCAATTTTGGGTATGGATTATCTTTACATGTATAAATACAATATAAATTAATGGGAGAATTAAATAACCCCCATATTGTAAATTTCCAAATGATCCTATAATTTTAAAAGGAGAAAGATGTATATAATTTTTGATTAATATATCAATCATGGATTCTATTTCATTATAAGATAGAACATATTTCTTAAATGAATAATAATAAAAAAGGATCATTTATGATGACATTCACATTGTGTGGGAATTTTCTGATGTGTTTTCTCATGGATTTCTAGGTCTTCATCAAAAATATGATATAGATTCTCTATAAAACATAAAAAATGAAAATTTACAATATCAAAGAATTTATTTATAATGTCCAATGATTAAATAAATGATCTAAATAAGAAACATTGTGAGAATACATACATATAAATGGTTTATATTCCCAAGTGATTTATCATGGGGTGAACCCATACTAATTCTCAAGAATATGGATGGATCAACTCACATATGCATTCATTATCATGAGATACACAATATCATGACAAAGAACAAGTCTCCTATAACATATATTTCTGACGTTTTGTCCAATCATGATATTTTCATGTAAAGGTGACGAATGAGGATCTCCCCAGGACTCATTTTCATACATTGTATGAGAACTTTTATGTCATAATGATTCCATTTGGAATCACTAATTTTATAGAATCCACCTAGTATTAAATATTTATGTGATTGGGAATTTCCTCATAAATTTTGTCATAGTGATTATGGACTATATTCATAACTACTCCAAACCCAATATAAAACATGAGTTGAATTTTTATATCATACTCAAGATGATTTAGATATAAATTTTCTATATAAAGTAAAAAAATTGGAGTTCTATATAGATAATATAACACTCCAAGAAAATTTCTTCGCCAGTAATTGGATATATTTGGAACCATCAAAAATAGAGGAAATTGAATGATTTTATGGTCCAAAAACTAAGATAAAGATCTATAATTTCGATGTATTACCTCAAAACAATAATTGATTTGTGATAAATTTCTCACAACTTCTTGAATCCACAAATCGTGATTACTTAGAAGGGAGTAATGCATGTTTACACTAATGAATGTGGGGAGAGATTTAAATTGTTATCTAAAATGATAGATAATTCACATGTGTTGATATTATCCATTGGTGGGAATGTATTTTTTTATGAAATTTTGTGTAAAAATGGTCTTCTGTTGTATACACATGGAAGATGAACAATTGATAGCATATTCCACACAAATATAAATGACTTGTTAGCAGAGGTATTGGATGCATGATCTATAATTTACTGTATTGATCTTCACATTAGTGATTTGTTTATAACATCTCTATTGGGTGAAGTGTGACATATAAATTGTTCATAAAATGCTGATGTGTATATTCAAACAAAGAGAGATCAATATGCACAAATGAAATTGTTTGTATATGATAAATAATTATGATTGTTCAATCCATTACCATTAAGAGAATCCAAAAAAGTGGTATATTATTTGTGTAAAAAGGATAATATATCCATATCCACACTAATAATTGTAAATGATATTATATTTATTCATATAATTAATATGGAAATAGTAATTATAAAAAGATATTTATAATTCAATTATAAATTAAATTGTAAACCATCAATTCATGACACGATCAAGGAAGCCCCGAAAGAAGTTGATGTTCAATAGAAAAATATCATGAATATTTTGAATTTCCACTTTTTTGAGGATATATTTATATTGTTTGGAACCTACAGATATTTCCCCTTAAATGTTGATGTGAATATGGATATTTTATATTATATCCATAACCCACCCTTCAATATTCAGCCTGGAAGCACGAACTTGTTTGTTGATATAAATGAAAACATCTGGTTGAAAAACATGATATTGTAGATTTCATAATATCTATATCGATACTTTGTATTCCAACATGTCACGTATTAATGATTAAATGATAAGTGTATTATGACACCATTTCCCATACCCATATGTAAATTGTAAATAATAATGATGCATTTCTTCATAGGACTGTCGAGTATATCTATAGGAAATAATTCTATCTAGGTGGAAGTCAATCACCTTATAAATATAGTTTATATCATTTATATCAAAAATGATTTATATATTCACCAACTAAGTAGGATGTAGATAAGGTAAGTGGTTAGACAACATAAAGTCTCACTCCATATTGAATCCAATCAAGATTTGAGGTTTAAATAATGGTTTTGGAGAATCCTTCGTCAAGTATTTGGTATGGAACGAAAGTTTATTACTTTTTATCAGAATCATAGGGATGGTCAGAATTATAGAACCGTTGAATGTTTTGAGGGTATTACGATATATTTTTTACTATATTTATAATCATGTTGGGATTGAGACCATCACCTCTTTGAGTACTTATATAATAATAGTTTATATTCTAGAATCCAAATGGAACCATATGAGGCTCAATACAGGAAGAGGTGTCCGAATATAAAATGTTGGGATGATGTTAGAGAGATAAAAATGATGGGACCTGATCTTTTCCATGGGATTATAGAGAATATTCAAAACATTAAATTCTATATAAAATATAAAAAAAATTTGATATAAAATATATTTGTAAAATCATCAATGTGATCTGAACATTTAGGTTGAAGATAAATTATTCCTTCGTATATATATATATAAAACTATCATGTTTTTGGGGAATAATGGAATGTTTATTCCCAGATACATTGAACCCTCTAATATACGTGATCATATAAGGGATATGGAATATCAAATAGGTTACCCTCCAAACCTATATCAATTATATGATGTATTCCATGTATCCATATTAAGGAAGTATATACCAAACAATTTGCATATAGTATATCTATAGGTGTATCCCTTAGAGAATTATCATATATACAAGGAGTATCCAATGAGAATATTACATCTCGATGATTATGATTTATGAAACACAAAAACTCACTTCTTCAATGTGTTATAATTTGTAAAGACTCGGAAATTTCACGAAAATTGTTTTTATTAAATTCTTTGGAATTTTACGAGTATTCAGTTTCTAAAGGCACTTGATTCCGAGGCTCGGTGTGCCAAGAATAAATTTCCAAAGTTTATCTCAAGTACGTTCAGTGAACGAACGAGTGGGGTTTTCTATCTTTTGAACCGGTGCTTGGAATTGAAATCTGAGGGAACTGATGGAACCACAGCGCCGGTAATTGCAAAATAGGACCTTTACCGAAGATGTGTTTGCTTTGGAGGAGTTGTTTAAATTTGTGGTTTAAATAAAAAATGAATAAAATTGTGTACAATTTTATTTATAATTCTACGGTGGTTTTATCCTACATGGGGGAGTTAGGGTGGGACCCAATAACATCCTAACTTCCCATGTGAGGATAAATGTGAGGGGGGGCCCACACGAGCCCCAAACCTTCACATTCCTTAACCCCCCCCCCCATTAAACCCTTGTATTTAATTGGGTAACTCCCCACTCTCCCACATTAATTCATGCCAACATACACTTAATCAAATAATTGAATGAAGTGTTCACATTTTTTATTTTGAATGCATGGCATGTTTTAATAAAATAAGAGGGGCCTTATTTTATTTGGGGGTTCGCTTGTTGAGTTAAGAATTGGAGGAGAGATCTCTAGTTCCTTTTGGAGTACTTCTTCTCAAATGAAGAATGCCAACTCTCCGACAAAGAACGTCGACTCGGCAGCTTGGTTTGTCCAACATATTCTTCTTCCGCGATAAGGGAGGAGACACCGATGACGACGGAAACGATGCCATCCTCTTTAGCGCTTGACAACCATGAACTTCTTTTGAGGTAGGGGTGTGTTTGGATTGAGTAATGATTGGTTTTCCTTCCATGTATTTGTTCCTCATAAACCACTTGATAAAAGACTAATGTGGAAGTGATCGGACCAAACTAACATGATTCGATTCCTCCGCCGCTCTTGTGAATATGTCGAGTTCTTCTGCCGTTCTTGAGTGGTAAATCAAGCTATGATTTCGGAGCCAATCGGCGGCCCGAAAACATCGTAAACTACCTCAGAGCGTCGGGGCTTCCTAGAAGTGGAATTTTCGTAGAAATCAAATCATCGTAATGAAGAATGGACACCTCAGGAGGCGTGCTAGCCAGAGGCATCGTTTCTGGAAAATTCCAGAACACACAGCGTGTACTCCATGAGCACACTCCGTGTTGTGAAAGCGTACTGTGGCTTCCATTTCAGACGTTATAAAAGTAACACATGGTGTGTGAATCTAGACACACAGCATGTAATCCCCACACTATTTGACAGAGGAGACTTCGATGGACATGGCGTGTATTCAGGAAAATACACCAACATAGACAACAATACACGACAAGATAACACGACGTGTATTCTCTTCATAGAAAGGTAGATGCGGATTCGCGAGTCTCGGCGTGTAATCTGGGAGATACACAGACATGGGAAGAACCACACAACCAAGAGGCATGGCGTGTACTACCTTTTCCAGGGCAGAACCTGCTTTGTGATGACTCGGTGTGTATTCCAGGAATACATGGACACAGGGTGGAGTACACGGGCATGTACATCACCACACGGCCAGGCATGGCCAGCACACATGGAACTGACCCTAGAGGTTTGGACACGGTGTGTAACCATACCACATGCCATGTACTTGCTTATCTACACGACCAGCCCTATGACATGGGCCGTTTCACACGGGCAGTACCCAGTGTCTGATGACCCAGCGTGTATTTCT
Organism: Viscum album; assembly: GCA_963277665.1. Taxonomy (NCBI): domain Eukaryota; kingdom Viridiplantae; phylum Streptophyta; class Magnoliopsida; order Santalales; family Viscaceae; genus Viscum; species Viscum album. Next base: position 1,443,109,533 of record OY728165.1, on the reverse strand, counting down.
TACCTACATGCTGTGTAAATTAGGGAAATGTATTGGTTGTCTTGTTCTCTGTGACTTGGGAACATTTTTCTTGGTTTTTCCCCGATGGCGTGGGACGGAACTATGGTATAAATCAACTCTAGACTTCCTGACAGTTGACGTATCGATCTTTGAATCGAGGAGTGGACCCTCTAGAAATCGAGCGAGCTGTGTATGGGAACCCTAGAGCTAGCTACAACTATGACAAAGATGATGACTGTATTTGGATACTATATTGGTTTGACAGCAAGGACGACTATAATTGGATCCTCGGTGGGTTCGACAGTGATGACGACGACACTTGGATCCTATGTGGGTTCGGCAGTGATGGTTACTATATTAGGATCCTACGTGGGTTCAGTAACGACGACTTTTGTACTAGGATCCTACGTTGGTTTGGAAGGGGAGATGATTCAGAGAAGACATATAATCATCTCCACCCCTCTTCGTGAGTAGTATACTTGTGTGAGATGAGTCTTGACTTTCAATCAATATCATCGATATGATTGACTTGCTTTCATGTGTGGATTGGGTTGTGCTTTCCTGTGTGGACTGGGTTGTACATGGGCTCGTGAGTTGGAGCCGAACTGGAATTGATGACTTAGGTATATATATGGGAATATACCTAAGTTGAGTGGTTGATACTTCGTGTTTTGTATCTTTCCATTGTGGTCTATCCTTTGTGGATTCTGGGAGACCTTCGAGGGTCTCCGGGTCCCTACTGAGTATTTTATACTCACCCCTGCACAGGCTATGCCTACACTACGTGGTGTTGGTTGCAGACGACGGACATCGCTGATCGTGGTTGAGGCTTGAGGAGCGGGACGGTATCCAGAGGTGGACTATCTGGCTGGAAGTACATGGAGAAGATCACTGGACCCGAGGAGCTGAGGAGACCATCTGTACTCACCCTTTAGGTGGGATAGCCTGAGGATGACTCAGTGGTTGCTGATTTACATTACTATTGCAGTACTTTATTTTCAGTTGTACTATACCTTCAGTTGGGTTTGTATTCTGGCCCTCTTACTTTTTAGCACCTGCTTTTGTACTCAGTTTAATTAGTGTTTACTTCAGCTTGTGTCCGCTATTGTGTTGTTTACTTATATAAAGGCAATGCCTTCTCTTTCATCGGGACGTACACCTTTGGTGCTAGTCTCCATCCCCTGGCCAATGGAAGGCGGGCTTGGGGTAATCAAGGCATGGGCCCCGAGGACGGGTCGTGAAAAATTGGTATAAGAGGAGTCAGTTCTACCGTAGAACTTAGGACTCTGATAATTCCTTATATATGAAGCAATAGTGTTTAGGGTATAGAGTGTGGTTATCAGTCCAGGGAGCCTAGTGTTGGTACAACGGCCGACGTATCCATACACCAGGACCCTGACTTCTAATTTCTGACTTAGTGCATGAAAACATTGATTGCATGTGTGTTTTAAAAGTTTTATTTGTGATTTCATTGTGTCACCTCACCAGTTATACTGTATTAACCATGGCACACCTGTTACTTTCAGGATGGACCTACGATGGCAGCCATCTAGGGTTCCGAGCATTGTGAGAGATGACAGCCCACCGAGCGACGAGCCCTCAGTGCAGGGCCCCATTACAGCGGAGGCACCGACGGTGCCTCTACCCGCTGAGCCACCGATGCTACCAGCCCCAGCAGCTGAGAGAGCACGTTGCCTGAGTGCACTGCACGAGTTTCAGCATCATAGGCGGCCCAGGTTCTGTGGAGAGACGGACCCTCAGGAAGCCGAGGATTGGATTGAGGCTATCGTCCGAGCCTTCATATTGGTAAGGACAACAGCTGACCTTATGGTGATCCTTGTGGAAATTCTCATGTACACAGTAGCAGGTAGATGGCGGAGCTTGATGATCCAGGTGCACGATGAGGCATCTCTTCTATGGACGGACTTCGAGAGTCTCTTCCGCTTGGAGTTCTTTCCAACCACCCTTCATGCGGTGGTCATCCAGGAGATACTACCGCTGCGGGATGGCCGCATGACAGTAGTCTAGTACTCAGCTAGATTTACCTACCTCTCGCGCAACTCCACGGACATTGTACGAGACTCATTCTTCCAGACCTGGCCCTTCGAGCAGGGACTGAGGCATGATATCAAGTATTCGATGATCTCCCTCAGCATTCCGATGCAGACAGGAGTATTGGAGCGAGCCCTTCTTGTGGAGAGCTTCTTTGCTGAGTCTACGCCAGCAGTGAGGCCAACCGTATGGCGCCACGTAGAGGAGTCTTCTGCAACCGATAGTAGACAAATGACGCAGAGGTCCAAGCGTACCAGGCCATCAGGTGGGCGACCTCAGGATACTGATTCAGATGTGTGGGGAACACATAGTAGAGCCAGTCATACGAGAGGCAGGCAGTGCTATGCATGCAGTGGGCAGGGCCACATAGCTCGTGACTGCCCGACATTCCATGTAGAGGAGCAGCAGACGGTTGAGGGACCACCTAAGTAGAGGCAGAGGTTTGATCGTGGCGGTCCGCAGGGAGAAGGCGGATGAGGAAGAGGATGTGGCCGAGCAGCAGGTGGTGGGAGACTCTTTGAGGCTCTACCACCACCACCACTAGGAAGACCACCCCAACCATAGGGAGTTGGCAGACAGGAGCAGGCCCAGCTCCAGGCAGTCGAGGCCTACGACCACGACACACCTGATATGATTCGAGGTAATATCTATGTCCACTCCACCCTTGCTGCAGTTCTTATAGAAATAGGAGTGAGTCATTCTTTAATTGCCGCTGCCATTGTTCAGAGTTTGGAGATTCAGACAGAGCCGTTGGCTCGATCCTTACGTCTAGAAACTCCTTCGGGAGCAGAATCGACAATTATGCACTGGTGCCGGCAGTGTAAAATTACACTAGGAGGCGAGATCTTCGGCTGGCATCTTCTTGTATCGCTGTCTAGGCCTTACAACGTCAACTTGGGCATGGATTAGTTATCTACGGTCCATGTTCAGATCCACTGTATTAGGCACATGGTGCGATGTGTCTACACCGATGGGAGCAGGTTCACCTTCACCGGCGAGAAGAGACCCTTTGAAACACAGGATTGACTCACATAGAGGAGAGGACAACCGATCACCCATAATTTCACTAATATCATCCTAGGAGAAGTTAATGTGCGGAGTTTGAGTTTTCCGGTTGTAGCGGATTAGTATGCGGACGTTTTCTTGACAATGTTCTAGGACTACCTCCTCGCAGATAGGTTGACTTCTATATTGACCTGTACCCCAGGATAGAACTGATATATACTATAGCATATCGGATGGCTCCCACTGAGCTTCGTGAGAGACGGGTATAGCTGGAGGACTTGCTGGGCAAGGGATTCATTCCACCCAGTGTTTCAAACTGGGTTTCTCTGATTTTATTCGCCAAGAAGGCGGATGGGAGCTTACGACTATATGTCGATTACCACCTCCTGAATCAGGTGACTGTAAAGAACAATTATCCACTCCCGAGGATTGACGACCTCTTTGATCAGATCAAGAAAGTACGCTGGTTCTCGAAGATAGTCCTCAGGTCAGGCTATCATCAGCTCAGAGTTCGAGACGAGGATGTGCAGAAGACAGTCTTCAGGTGTCGGTATGGCCACTATGAGTTCTTGGTTATGCCTTTCGGCATAACCAATTCTCTAGTAGTGTTCATGAGTCTCATGAACATGATCTTACTTCCTTACCTAGATCAGTTTCTCATATTCTTCATCGATGACATTTTGATTTACTCAACTACTGAGGAGGAGCACGCTTACCACTTGTGGGTTGTACTGGATACAATCTGAGAGCACCAGCTTTATGGTAACCTCTAGAAGTGCCAGTTCTGGATTCAGGAGGACCACTTCTTGGGGAACATCATCTCTGAGGCGGGAGTTGTGGTGGATCCTGCGAAGATCGAGGATGTTCTAGCTTGGGAGCCACCAAGGAGCGTGATTGAGGTGCGGAGTTTCCTCGGTCAGGCTGGGTACTATCAGAGATTCATGCCAGACTTCTCCAGAGTTGCAGCACCACTTTCAGCTTTGACGAAGAAGGGGAAACCCTTCGTTTGGTCAGATAGATGTCAGTAGAGCTTTCCGGAGCTGAGGTAGAGATAGACCAGTGCACCCATCTTGAGGCCATGAGAGGAGGGCATTGGGTACGTAGTTTACTGCGATGCATCAGGGACCGGACTCGGGTGTGTCCCTAATGAAGGAGCGGGCAGTTATCGCCTATGGTTCATGAAAGTTGAGGCAGCATGAGTAGAACTACGCTATCTATGACTTGGATTTTGCAGCACTGGTCTTCTCCTTGAAGATGTGGCGGCACTATCTGATGGGTGAGCGCTTTACAGTCTATTCTGACCACCTCAGTCTCAAGTACATATTCTCACAGAAGGACCTAAACTTGAGATAGAGGCAATGGATCGAGTTCTTACAGGACTATTACATTGAGATAGTCTATACTTCTGGGAAGGGGAGCGTAGTAGCGGATGCTCTTAGTAGGAGATCGGGCATTCAGCTACTTAGAGAGGCGACAGAGCAGTCAGCCGTGTTGCAGATATCCTTTGTGTATAGAGATGGAGCAGCCTTTCTACAGTCGCTAAGAGTCATTCCTCCACTACATATGCATGTCATAGAGACAATGCATGGGGACGTTGACTGTGAGAAGTGACGTGCTCAGATTTCCATAGGGTAGGCACCTGATGGTTTTTCTGTAGGAGTAGAGCACGCCATCCTCTTCAGGGGACGTACCATGGCACCGATTGCATTACAAGAGGAGGTGTTGAGGGAGTTTAACACTTCCCCTTTGCCAGTACATCCAGTAGTGGTGAAGATGTACCAAGATCTCAGATGATAGCATTGGTGGCCAAGTATGATGAAGGCTGTTGCAGAGTTCATTTCACGATGCCTCACCACCCAGCAGGTGAAGGCGGAGCACGAGGTACCAGCAGGCTTGGTACATCCCTTAGAGGTCCCGGAGTGGAAGACAGACGATATATCTATGGTTTTCGTGATAGGGCTTCCACATACATCTAGAGGACACGACTCCATCTAGGTGATTGTTGACCGACTCACCAAGTCGGCCCACTTTATGACAACCCTGGTTTTATTACAAACATAAACATGATTTATTACATAAAACTTCACTTGATACAAAAAAGAAGATCTAAAGGTTTAGTGTCATTAGGTATTATGATCATTACAGGAAAATTGGAAAAATGAAATAAAACATCTTTATTGAAAACTTCCTTTACATGACCACTACATTCCCTCATACTTAGCATTTCATTGGATAACCTCAGGACATGCATAAGAAAAGGGTGAGCTATAAAGCCCAGTAAGGGAAGACACATGAAATAACATGAGGAGTACAAGACATGTTAGAAATTAGGGATATAAATAGATCACAAGAGAAACATGAAGATTAAGTAATGATAAAGAATGATATTCAAAACATGGAAATGTGGCAACAACAGTTAACATGGCATTAGCATGAGCCAAGGCTCATTGCACATAGAGAATGAGTAAATCCTCATTGCACATGAGGCATGAGTAAACCCTCATTTCACTTGAATTAGAATGATTCAACACTCATTGCACATGGAGTATCATGATACTATACTTTACCCAATGCATTGGAGTACTATAAGGGCGCACCCTTCTTAAACATTTCATTTCATGCATAAGTGTGCCACATGGATCATAAAACATGGATTCATAAAACATAACAATTTATTCCATGATAAACGAATGTGGAATTCATACATGAGACTTTATAATCAATAATTAAATGTGCATAAAGGTGAATACCCTTGATGGAGAAATGGGCATGGTATTCACTACACAGTGACATTGGATTAGAAAATCAGTGCGATTTCGGCAGCGTAATGATGTGACATAAGAATTCATAAAAATGGTTGATGAGAGAGAAAGGGTTTCCTCATCATATTTACATGTAATGGATAGTAAGGATGTCATATAGAAACATGTCCCAACAATTTTAATGGAATTTAGATTCATGATACAAATGTATTGCTTGAATGTAAAAGAGGAGAGAGAAGTTCCTTTCGGAATTTCGGCATTGTAATGGGTGTACATGGGAGGCATTTAATGATATAGAAAGGGGTCTCCCATAATTAAAACATAAATAGGTCAGTATGATGGAGTTGAGAAACCATACCCCAATATTAATAATTGAAATTAAAAGGGAAAAACAACTTAATGAAAATTGAACCAAAATGAGAAAGGAAGAAAAAACCCTTACCTGGAAGTGTGCTTCCAAAGGATAGAGAGAGTCTTGTGAGAGGCTTTTTGGGAGCTTGGGGAACCTTGGGAGGAGTATAGAGAGAGTAGGGAAGAGTTTGGACTAACTAAAAATGTTTTGAGTGAGGAGAAAGTGGGATCTTGGGTTGGTTTATATAGGAAATGTGAGGGAATTGTTTATTATTTAGGTTTGGGACCCCTTATATTAAATTAATCCAAACCACAAAAAATACCCTGGTTTTTGCCCATGGTTTTTGTAAAAGGGATGAGGAAAACAATATTTTATATTTCCAAATTCCGAACTTCTTAAAATAATGAGGTTGCTTATGTGGAGGCGAGTCACACTCCCATGGAAAATAATTTAAAAACACAAGATGTTTAATAAGTCTTGAGGGGTCCATTAATTATTTGATAAGTAAGTCAAAAAACCCAAAATCACATTATTTTAATGGTAAGACATATATTGGACGAACATAAAGCTTATAGTATTTTATTACATCACAATTGTGTCATTATGATGTCATAAAACACATTATATATTTAAACGGTATTTAATTTTTACCGAAAAATGTGACTGTCTCAGAAAATTATGAAAAATTCATCGTTGGATAATTTTGATGTCCTGATTCCTGAAATAACCTTTATTTTATCTAAATAATTTGATAAATATGTTAATTTTCACTTTTAAAATAAAAACAGATATTTATCGAAAATTGACGGGTTTTGACAAAAATGGCTTTCAAACCATAATAAAAATTACAATTGCATTCATAAAATTATAAGATCGTTTATATTTAATAAAAACTAATTTAATAATAATAATATTTTATTAAAATATTATTTAATTCAAAAATCCCTTAATTTAAAAAAATAGAAATCTTAATTAAATAATAACTAAAACACTACTTGTACTTTAAAAACTATATACAATGTATCAAAAAAATGACAAGTAGGTATATTCATTATTATATACAAAAATAATATACATGAACATAGTACTTAGAAATTTGTTACATAACCCCTTAAAATAGCTGCATAAGACCTAATGGTAAGGTGTGTGATGGTGAAAGACTCTTGGTGTAGCTCAGATAACATCGCTCGAGTGGTAATCTCTATCAACTTCCACTTTTTCAATAGACGGTCCCATTCGAGCTTGACATGATGAAGTTAAGATTGGGTTTGGTCAAGAGTGAAGCCCAAGGATGCCACCACTTTTCTGAGCTCTGACAAATGGGCTTCGTATGGAGAAATTATACTGCATGAGGCCATCGCTTCCTTTGTCTGTGTAAATTGGATTTGTTAAAGCCCTATATTTATACTAATCATGTGATCATTGTTCAATGGATATATTAGCAACGGTCAAAATTCTCAACATAAAACCAAAGAAGTTGACATTTTATATAAACATAAAGAGACATTTAATTAGATCAAGAGGGATTTCCATTAATGAAACTTTGGGTCGTTACAATATTCCCCCCTTAAGAAATTTCGCCCTTGAAATTTTCGTTTTCCCACACTAAAACAGATATGGGTAACTCAGCTTCATCATTTCCTCCAATTCCCAAGTTGCTTCTTCAAACTTGTGCTTTCTCCACAACGCCTTAATGAGGCGAATTGTTTTATTTTGTAGAACTTTTTCCCTATGATCTATGATCTTCAATGGTTTCTCCTCATAAGAAAGATCATCCTCCAACTGTTCCACCTCAGAAGAGAGTACATGTGAAGAGTCTGGTATGTACTTCCTTAAAAGGGATACATGAAAGACATCATGTACTTTGGCCATGGTAGGTGGAAGTGATAGTCGATAGGCCACAACCCCAAAACGATCAAGAATCTCGAAGGGGTTGATGTACCTTGGACTTAACTTCCCATTCTTTCCAAACCTCATGACCTTCTACCATGGAGATATGCATAGAGACACCATGTCTTCAACTTTAAGCTCAAGGTCTCATCGAGGATTATCTGCATAGAACTTTTGTCGACTCTGGACTACCTTGATATGCTGCTGAATGTTTTTCACCTTCTCCACCATTTCATCGACCATTTCTGGTCCAAGCAGCTTACGTTCACCAACATCATCCCAACATGTCGGTGTTCTGCACCTTTTCCCATACAGGGCTTCATATGGTGCCATTTGGATGCTTGAGTGGAAACTATTATTATAAGAGAACTCAACCAGAGGAATATGTTGATCCCATACTCCTTTAAAGTACATTGAGCACTCTCTCAACATGTCCTCAAGTGTTTGGATAGTTTTCTTGGATTGGCCATCAGTTTGAGGATGATAAGCCGTTCTGAAGTTTTGTTCTGTATTTAGATCATGTTGAAGACTCTTCCAAAACATAGAGGTGAATCTTGGATATCGGTCAGACACAGCAGATAGTGGTACTCCATGAAACCTTCTTCCATAATATATATCAGTGCCAGTTGATCTAATGAGAAATCCTCCCGAATAACAATGAAGTGTGCAGTCTTTGTAAGACAATCCACAACAACCCAAATTGCATTGTTGCCTTTGGATGTCCTTGGAAGTACGGTGACAAAGTCCATGGTGATGTTCTCCCATTTACATTCTGGTATGGGAAATGGTTTCATCATCCCCTTAGACTTCTACCTCTTTTCCTTCACTTGCTGACACACCAGGAACTTTGATGTATATTCAGTGATCTCCTTCTTCATATTATCCCACCAAATGTTTTCTCAGAGATATTGATACATCTTTGTGCCCCCTGGGTGAATCAAGAAATTTGAACTATGTACATCATCCAAAAGTTCCTTCTTCAGCTCCGGACTCAGTGGAACACATAGTATTTTCCCAAATTGCACAATTCCTTCTTCATTAACATTAAACTCCAAGGATTTCCATTTTTTGATAGCTTCCACTTTTTCCTGAATTCCCACATCATCCTTCTGAGCATCTTTTAAACTTTCCAAAAGAGACGGTTGAGAAATCATTTGTGAAAGGATTGATGATGTTCCCTTATTTATGATTCGCATGTCCATCTTCATCAAGTCTAAGAAGATTGGCTCCATCTCAATTCTCATCATTGATAGAATCACTGGGTCCTTTCTACTTAGGGCACCTGCCACCTTGTTCACTTTCCCAGGGTGGTAATGTATTGAACAGTCATAATCCTTGATGAGCTCTATCCATATTCTCTGGCGCATATTAAGCTCTTTCTGTGTGAATATATATTTAAGACTCTTGTGGTCAGTATATATCTCACACTTCTCCCCAAAGAGATAATGCCTCCAGATTTTCAAGGCAAAGAACACCACTGCCAACTCCAGATCATGTGTTGGATAGTTTCACTCAAGGAATTTCTTCTTCCCTGAGGCATTGGATATCACTTTATCATTCTGCAACAGCACATAACCTAATCCCTTCTTCGAAGCATCACTGAATACAATAAAAAGTTCCCCACTTGTGGGTAAAGTGAGAACATGCGCAGTGATAAGCCTCCTTTTCAAATAATTGAATCTTTATTCGCATTCATCACTCAAAGAAAACATTACTCCCTTTAGAGTTATCTTGGTAAGAAGGTTTGACAATCATGAGAAATTCCTCACAAATAGTTGATAATATCCAACAAACCCCAAGAAGCTACGAATATCTGTTACCGATGTTGGCCTCGAACATCCCTCAATTGCATCTATTTTGGAGGGATCCACATATATCAAATTGCTTGTGATGATATGGACTAGGAATGAGACCTCCTTTAACCATAACTCACACTTTCTTTACTTTTTATAGAGATTCTCCTTGTGCAAAGTCTCTAGTACAGTTCTTAAATGATCCTCATGAACCACCTTGGTTTTGGAGTATATTAGAATATCATCTATAAAGACTACCACAAATTTGTCGAGGTAATATCTAAAGACTCTATTCATTAATTCCATGAATATTGTTGGAGCATTAGTGAGTCTAAAAGGCATTACTTTGAATTCATAGTGCTTGTATCTTGTTCGAAAAGCAGTCTTGGGGATACCTTCCTTCTTCACCCTTACTTGATAATATCCAGACCGAAAGTCCACCATGGAGAAGTATTGTGCACCACAAAACTAATCGAACAAGTCATCAATTCATGGGAGAGGATACTTGTTCTTTATCTTGATTTTTTTGAGCTCACGATAATCGATGAAAATCCATATTGACCGATCCTTCTTCTTGACGAAAAGGACTGGTGCACCCCATGGTGAAGCACTTGTGCGTATACACCCTTTATCCAGATTCTCTTGTAGTTGTTTCTTTAGCTCTTAAATCTCCACAACAGCCATTCTATATGGAGTCTTTGATATTGGTAATTCCTCGGGTATATTTTCAATTGGGAATTCAACATCTCTTATAGGAGGAAGACTAGGCAGTTTCTCTGGAAACATTTCCGTGAATTCACACACAATAGGAATTTTTTCAATGATGATTTCTTCCTTGGGCTCAATCATCTGAGCCAGATACGCATGCTCATAGGGCAGTAATATCCATGCTTGATATGATGCAGCTAAATGAGTTTTACCTTCCTCCTTACACTTGTAATGAATCGGGGGTCGATTCTCCCTATGGAGTGTGATTTCCCTCTCCCGACAATTTATGTTGGCTCTATATAAGAAAAGCCAATCCATGCCAATAATTGCATCAAATTCCACCAGAGGGAGTATGATGAGGTTCCCAGGGAAATTCAATCCACATATTATAATAGGGGAGGACTTATATTAATGGGATGCATTGATTGCCCCATTTTCCATACTCACCGACATCTTCACTTCCATGATTTGTGGTGGTGCTGGGATTGTCCTACTAAACATTCGAGATATAAAAGAATGCGTAGAACCTGAATCAAAAAGTTCATTTTCTATTCTTGAATTAATAACTGGCCTACTGGTCACCACTTCATTTTCAGGGTCACTTCGGTAGAAGTGATGGCAAAAGCTCTTCCTTGCTACCTTGGAGGTTGTCGGTTGCCTCCAAAAACCATAGGATTAGGGCACTTATTTTCAAAATTCCCTGGTTCATTGCATTTGTATCATTGAACAATGAGTTGAGGTTCGAACTGAGCATTCCTCTCCTCTGTCGCAGTCGCGGGTCTTTCATGCCGACAATTAATAGCTAGGTTCCCTTCACTTCCAAACCTGAAGCATTTCCTCATCCCTTTAGGGAAATTTCCTGGGTGCTTCATTCTGCACTTTTTTCAAGTTGGGTGCTGGATCTTCTTAGCACCGTTGGATTTATCCATCAGACCACCAGCATTGAATTCCACCTTACGCTTCTTCTCCGCTTGATACCTCTGTTATTCTTCGATCTCCATTTCGACCTTGAGGGCACATCGGACAATTTCCTCATAGCTGTCGAAGTCACGGATCGCCAATGCTTTCCAGAGGCTAGGCTTCAGCCCAACAAAGAAGCGGTAAACTTTTCATTCGGGGTAACGACAAAGCTGGAAGCGTATCATGCAAGCCTTGTGATGTTTTCCTCTATGCTCTAACAGATTCTTTGTCTTTTTTCTTGAGGGAAAGGTTATACCTTTCCTTCTCAAGCCGGAGGGTGCGTGAAAAATATTTATCGATAAACATCGTCTACAAATCCATCCATTCCAATGCCCAGATCTCCTCCTCAAGCTTCGTAATTTTGATCAACGTCCACAATTGATCAGCTTCACCCTCCATACGATAAGCCACCAGAAGAACCTTCTATTGTTCAGTACATTGAACGATGGAGAAGATATTTTCAATGGAGTTGATCCATTGTTTAGAGATCATGGGATCAGGCGATCCACTAAAAGTAGGAGGCCTTTGTCTCATGAAGATCTCGATAGAGACTTGTTCTTTCTTAGGGGGGGGGGGTTGAACATTCCTCATGACCCGTGATTCTATTCAAAACTTGAGTTAGATGAGAGATAAGCGTAACAAAGTTCGCGATTCTCGCTCCCATTGGATTGGGCATCTCATTAGTATAGTCATCACACTTATCTTCACAGTGGTTGTTAGCCCAAGTCCTCCTCTTACCAGCCATTTGCTAGAATAAAAGGAATGTTAGGGGTAACACATAAAGGGTAATCCAAAGACAAAAGTTGATGACTTATAAATAAACTTTTATTTCCTTAACTCATGAGTCTATAGGCTTTAATCTAGGCGTTTTATGACCTACTTTCTAACATATCTTCTTATGGGCATTTTTTTTAAATTCCCTTCATTAGGGTTCATACTAAGCTTTTGAATTTTTCAAAACAAATCCTCTGTGAGTGTCGTAACCAAGAGTGTAGAAAGGCCCGTTTTCATGCATCAGTTCCCGTTTGAGCCTAGCTCAATGTGGTGTTTTCGGGTTTTACACCTAGGATATATTTGTGCCAGAGCCGCCTATACGTGCTTGTATCCAGACAGGGATGTATTTTCTTGATAAACCACTTAATTAGTACTTACCAAAACATAGGGATGTTTTTATTATATTTAGTCTTATCTCTAAGTATTTACTAGGGATTTCTAATCCTAATCCCAAAAATTACTAAACCAATATTCTAATACCAACTATGACAACCCTGGTTTTATTACAAACTTAAACATGATTTATTACATAAAACTTCAGTTGATACAAAAAAGAAGATCATTAGGTTTAGTGTATTTGGGGCTTAGGATCATTACATAAAATATGGAAACATGAAATACAATATCTTTATTGAAAACATCCTTTACATGACCACTACATTCCCTCGTACGTAGCATTGCATTGGATAACCTAAGGACATGCATAAGAAAAGGGTGAGCTATAATGCCCAGTAAGGGAATTCACATGGAATTACATGAGGAGTAAAACACATTTTAGACATTAGGAATATCAATAGATAACACGAGAAACATGAACATAATGTAATGACAAATCATGATAATCATAACATGGAAATGTGGTAATAACACTTAACATGGCATTAGCATGAGCCAAGGCTCATTGCACATAGAGAATGAGTAAATCATCATTACACATGAAGCACTAGTAAACCCTTATTGCACTTGAATTAGCATGATTCAACACTTATTGCGCATGGCGTATCATGATACTATACTTTACCCAATGCATTGAACCACTATAAGGGCGCACCATTCTTAAACATTTCATTTCATGCAGAAGTGTGCCACATGGATCATTAAATATGGATTCATAAAACATAATCACTTATTCCATGATAAAGGAATGTTGAATTTATACATGAATCATTATAATCAATAAGTAAATGTGCATAAAAGTGAATACCCTTGATGGAGAAATGGGCATGGTATTCACTACACAATGACAATGGCTTAGAAAATCAGGGCGATTTCGGCAGCGTAACTGCGTGACATAAGAATTCATAAAAATAGTTGATGAGAGAGAAATGAGTTCCTCATCATATTTAAATGTAATGGAAAGTAAAAAGGTCATATAGATACATGTCCCAACAATTATAATGGAATTTATATTGATGATTCAAAAGTATTTCTTCAATGTAAAAGAGGAGAGAGAAGTTCCTTTCGGAATTTTGGCATAGTAACGGGTGTAAATGGGAGGTATTTAACGAGAGAGAAAGGGGTATCCCATCATTCAAACATAAATAGTGCAGTATGAGGGAGGTGTTAATCCATACCCCAACATTCATAATTGAAATTAAAAGGACAAAACAACTTAAATAAAATTGGACAAAAATGAGAAAGGAAGAAAAAAACCCTTACTTGGAAGTGTGCTTCCAATGGATAGAGAGAGGCTTGTGAGAGGCTTCTTGGGAGCTTGGGGCACCTTGGGAGGACTCTAGAAAGAGTAGGTAAGAGTTTGGACGAACTACAATTGTTTTTAGTGAGGAGGAAGTGGGAGCTTGGGTGGGTTTATATAGGAAAGGTGAGGGAATTCTTTATTATTTAGGTTTGGGACCCCTTATATTAGATTAATCCAAACCACAAATAATAACATGGTTTTTGCCCATTGTATTTGGAAAAGGGAAGAGGAACAAAATATTTTATAATGACAAAGTCCGAACTTCTTAGAATAATGAGGTTGCTTATGTGGAGGTGAGTCACACTCCCATGGAAAATAATTTAAGAAGACAATATGTTTAATAAGTCTTGAAGGGTCCATTAATGCTTTGAAAAGTAAGTCAACCAAACCCAAAATCACATTATATTAATGGTAAAACATATATTGGCCGAACATAAAGCTTATAGTATTTTATTACATCACTATTGGGTCATTATGGTGTCATAAAACACATTATATATTTAAACGGTATTTAATTTTTACCCAAAAATTTGACTGTCTCAAAAAATTATGAAAAAATAACCACTGTATAAATTTGATTTCCTGATTCCAAAAATAACATTTATTTTATATAAATAATTTTCTAAATATGTTAGTTTTCACTTTTAAAATAAAAATTGATATTTATCAAAAATTCACGGGTTTTGATAAAAATGGCTTTCAAACCTTAATAAAAATTATAATTGCATTCATAAAATTATAAGATAATTTATATTTAATAAAAATTAATTTAATAATAATAATATTTTATTAAAATAATATTTAATTCAAAAATCCCTTAATTTAAAAAATAATATAATTCGTAATTAAATAATAACTAAAACAGTATTTGTAATTTAAAAACTATTTACAATGTATCAAAAAAATGACAAGGAGCTATATTCATTACTATATACAAAAATAGTATACATGAACATAGTACTTAGTGATTTGTTACATAACCCCTTAAAACAGCCTCATAAGACCAATGGGTAAGGTGTGCAATGGTGACATACTCTTGGGGTGGCTTGGATAACATCACTCGAGTGGTAATCTCTATCAACTTCAACTTTTCCCGTAGACGGTCCCGTTCGAGCTTGACATGATGAAGCTCACCTTGGGCTTGGTCAAGAGCGAAGCCCAAGGATGCCACCTCTTTTCCGAGCTCCGACAAATGGGCTTTTTATGGGGCAATTATACTGCATGAGGCCATCGCTTCCTTTGTATGGGTAAATTGGATTTGTTAAGGCCCTATATTTATACTAATCATGTGATCACTGTTCAATGGCTATATTAGCAACAGTCAAAATTCTTAACATAAAACCATAGAATATGACATTTTATATAAACATAAAGAGACATTTAATTAGATCAAGAGGAATTCCCATTAATGAAACTTTGGGTCGTTACACACTTCCTACCGACCAGAAAACAGGGCTTAGTGGAGAGCTTGGGATGCCTCTACGTTCAGGAGATCATACGGCTTCATGGTGCGCCATCATCTATCATCTCCGATCGAGATGCTCTCATTACTTCTCAGCTTTGGAAGGGGTTGTAGGAGGATTTTGGGACACAGCTACGCTTGAGCACCACCTTTCATCCTCAGATGGATGTCCAGACATAGAGGACCATTCAGACTCTCGAGGACATGCTCCATGAATGTGTCCTCGACATTGGTCAAAGCTGGGAGGATCACATAACATTGGGGGAGTTTTCGTACACCAATAGCTACCAATCCACCATCAGGATGGCACCATATGAGGCATTGTATGGCTGACCTTGTAGATCACCTCTGTGCTGGACTGACCTTGGGGAGTCAGCACTCGTAGGACCAGATATGGTTCAGGCTATGACAGAGAAGTTGCAGATCATCCAGGAGCGGATGAGGACTGAATAGAGAAGTCAGAAGTCCTATGATGATAGAAGTCAGAGACCACTGGAGTTCTAGGATGGCGACCACATTTTTTTACGGGTCTCACCTCGACGTGGATTATAGAGATTTGGCTGGGGAGGCAAGTTATCTACACGCTTCATCGGACCTTTCCAAGTTCTCTACAGGATTGGCGGGGTTTCATATCACGTGGATCTTCCACCTCACTTACACCGGGTGCACGACGTCTTCCACGTATCCCTCCTGAGGAGATACGTGCATGACCCGATGCAGATCATTGATCATGGGATGCTAGACATTGATGACAGGAAGACATTTACTAAAAACCTGGTAGAGATCGAGAATCGACAGGAGCGAGTCCTACGTGGACGATTGAATCCTCTAGTGTGCATCAGGTGGAAGCATGAGAACCTCTAGGAGAGCACATGGGAGTGGGATGCTCAAATGTGTGCACTCTACCCTCATTTTTTTCCCTAGGTTATGATCCAGCTTTACAGGGACATAAAGCCTTGAGGTGGTAGTAATGTAAAGACCTGAAAATTTCAAGGAATTTTTTTTTATTAAACTCTTTGGAATTTTACGAGTATGCAGTTTCTGACGGCACTAGATTATGAGGGCCGGTGTGCCCTGAATCAATTTCCAAATATTAGCTCGGGTAGGTTCAGGGAATGAACGAGCATGATTTTCTATCTTTTGAACCGGTCCTCAGAATTGAAATCTAAGGGCATCGATGGAACCGCATCGCTAGAAATTACTTGAGAGGACCTTACCAAAGATGTGTTTTATCTGGAGGAGTTTTTTAAAATTGTGGTTTAAATAAAAAATGAATAAAATTGGGTACAATTTTATTTATAATTCTAAGGTGGTTTTATCCTACATCGGGGAGTTAGGTTGGGACACACTAACATCCTAACTACCCATGTAAGGATAAATGTGAGGTGGAGCCCGCATGAGCCCCAACCCTTCACATTCCTTAACCCCCCCCCCCCCATTAAACCCTTGTATTTAATTGGGTAACTCCCCACTCTCCCACATTAATTCATTCCACCACACACATAATCAATTAATTTAATTAAGTGTTTAAATTTTGTATTTTGAATGAATGTAATGTTTTAATAAAATAAGAGGAGCCGTATTTTATTTGGGGGTTGGCTTGTTGTGTTGAGAATTGGAGGAGAGATCTTTAGTTCCTTTTGGAGAGCTTCTTCTCCAACTAAGAACGCCAACTCTCCGACGAAGAACGTCGACTCGACGGCTCAGTTTCTCCAACCTCTTCTTCCTCCGTGACAATAGAGGAGACACCAACGATGACGGAAACGATGCCATCATCCACGATGCTTGACAATCATGAAATTTATTCAAGGTAGGGGTTTGTTTGGATTAAGTAATGATTGGTTTTCCTTCCATGTTGTTATTCCTCTTAAAACACTTGCTAACGGACTAATGCGAAAGGGACCAGACCAAACTACCACGGTCCGATTCATCCGCCGTTCTTGTGAATATGTGGAGTTCTTCAGCCTTTCTTCTACGGTAAATCAAGCTATGTTTTCAGAGCGAATGGGAAACCCAAAAAAATTAAAAACGGCCTCAGAGCATCGGTGCTTCCTAGTAGCGGATGTTTCGTAGAAATCGGATCATCGGAACGAAGAACAGACACCTCGGGAGGCGTGCTGGATAGAGGCATCATTTCTGGTAAATTCCAGAATACACGACGTGTCCTCTAGAAACACACACCGTGTAGTGCAAGAGTACTGTGGCTTCCATTTTGGATGTTAGAAATGTAACACACAGCGTGTGACTATATACACGCGGCGTGTACTCTCCACATAGTTTGACATAGGAGACTTCGATGGGCATGGCGTGTATTTGGGAAAATACATAGACACGGACAACAATACACGACCAGATAACACGGCATGTATTCTCTTCATAGAAAGGCAGAGGTGGCTTCGCGAGGCTCAGCGTGTAATCTGGGAGATACATAGACATGGTAAGAACCACATGGCCAAGAGGCATGGCGTGTACTACCTTCTCCCTGGCAGAAGCGGCTGCGTGATGACTCGGCATGTATTCCAGTAATACACGGACACGAGGTAGAGTACATAGGCATGTACTCCACCACATGGCCAGGCAAGGCCAGCGCACATGGAACCAACCCTAGAGGTTTGGACATGGCGTGTAACCATAACACATGCCATGTACTTGCATATCTACAGGACCAACCCTGCGACACAGGCCATTTCACATGGGCAGTACCCGGTGTCTGATGACATAGTGTGTATTGATTACCTACACATCGTGTACTTTAGGTTAATGGCTTGGTCGTCTTGTTCTTCGTGACATGGGCATGTTTTTCTTGGTTTTTCCCCTATGGAGTTGGACAGAACTATAGGATACATCAACTCTGGACTTCGTGACAGTTGATGTATTGATCTTTGACTCGAGGAGCGGACCCTCTAAAAATTGAGTGAGCTCTGTGCAGGAACCCTAGAGCTGGCTGCGACTGTGACGACTATGACGACTATACTTGGATTCTACGTGGGTTTGATAGCGAGGATGACGGTACTTGGATCCTTCGTGGGTTTGGCAGTGATGACGACTGCAATTGGATCCAACGTGGGTTCGGCAGTGATGGTTACTATACTAGGATCCTACATGGGTTCGGTAGTGACGAATTCTGTATTGGGATCCTACATGGGTTCGGCAGGGGAGATGATTCAAAGGCTACATCTAATCATCTACACCCCTCTTCATGAGTAATATACCTTTGTGAGCTGATTCTTGACTTTCAATCAATATCATCGATATGATTGAATTGCTTTCTTGTGTGGATTGGGTTGTCCTTTCCAGTGTGGACTAGGTCGTACATGGGCTTGTGAGTTAGAGCCAATCTGGAATTGATGACTTAGGTATATGCATGAGAATATACCTAAGTTGAGTTGGTTGATACTTCATTTTTTGTATCTTTCCTTTGTGGTATATCTTTTCTGGATTCTGGGAGACCTTCGGGGGTCTCAGAGTCCCTACTGAGTATTATATACTCACCCCTGCATGGGATATGCCCGCACTACGTGGTGTTGGTTGCAGACGATGGACATCGCTGATTGTGGTTGAGTCTTGAGGAGTGGGATGGTATCCGAAGGTGGACTATCAGGCGGGACGTACACGGAGCGGACGACCGGACCCGGGGAGGTGAGGAGACCATATGTACTCACCCTTCAGGTGGGATAGCCAGAGGACGACTTGGTGGATGCTGATTTACTTTACTACTGCTGCACTTTCTTTTCAGTTGTATTGTACCTTCAGTTTGGTTTGTATTCTGGCCCTTTTACTTTTCAGCACCTACTTTTGTACTCAGTTAAATTAGTGTTTACTTTTGCTTGCATCCTCTGTTGTGTTGTTTAATTATACAAAGGCAATGCCTTCCCTTTTATCAGGATTTACGCCTTTGGTGCTAGTCTCCAACCCCTGGCCTATAGAAGGCGGGTTTGGGGTAGTCATGACACGGGCCCCGAGGACGGGTCGTGACATAATAGAACATCGATTTTGAGAGAAAATTGTGTCAATTCGATGATTTGATGAAAAAGAAGAATCATGATAAGTTTCATTGTACGAAAAGAAATGTCAAGGGGTAAATTTATGAAGGGGGAATAATTTAATGACCGGAAATTTTTTAAAATAAATTCATTTTTAAATAATTAAATTCATCAATATGTTATTATGTTAAAAACCCATACACTACATTGGTAATTTTATACCATTATAAGATATATCCTATTTGACTCAATATAAATTTATGAATCATAATCATTTGTAATTAGACATTATATAGTGAGTGCTATAATTGATATATATTTAGGGTTATGATAAATCCATTAAGAGAGATGAAAGAAGAAATGGCATCGTCTAGTAATATCATACTTCATAAATCCCATTTATTGGAACATCCAAGGAGGATAAAATCATTTTTTTCCATGCCCTATTTCATATATATCAACACAAGCCCGAATGAAATTATTTATAGGAGATTTATGATCTCATCAGGATCACAACCCAAACCATGTTCATTGAATCACCCTATAGATGATACACAATCATCCACATTACTATTAAAGAATACAATAATGCAATATGGGGTTGTGTATCAAGTCCCTAACATTATGAATTTTTATATATCTATTTATTTTAAAATAGAAATAATAATATTTATCCCTTAATTTCTAAATGATTAAATAATGAGTTTTATAAAAAATAAATTATGATTTGATCCATCAAAAATTGTATTTTGATTAAATATATATATTAGATATTGATACTATTTTGGATTATTTAAAAAAATTAAATAGTTTTATTTGAAGGAAATATTATTATTATTATTAATTAATTAAATATAAATTAAAATATTAATTTATAATTTTGAAATTAAAAATTTTAAGGTTCAGAAAACTATTATTTTAATAAAAGGTTATTTCCAATAAATGAGAATTTAAAATTAAAAGTGAAAATTAAAATAATTAGAAAATAATTTCAACAAGATGACAATTATTTTTTAAAAAATCACATTATAATTAAAAAATGTTAAATTTTTAATTATTTTTTATGACAGAAAAAATGTAAAAAATAAAGGCAGTATAAATATATTGTCAGTATCAGGACATTATGATGACCCAAAAGTGATGTAATAATTTATATAAAGTGTAACCATGACCAAAATTAAGTTTCCACTATAAAATAATGTTTTTATGCTATTTAATTAATTTTATAATATTATTAATGAATCCTATAAAACATATATTAAATATATATGTTTTCAAATCAATTATTTATAACCAAGATTCAGTTCCAAATCACCAAGGGTACACTTTAAATTATTTCTGTTCATATCTTTATAAATATTTAAAATAGATCACCAATGGTAGAAGCCTTGTGAAAACCCCATGGGTCAGGTTTTGGTTTATTTTTTTAACCTTTTGAATACAAAGCCTATGTTTGTGAATTAATAATGAATTCTCCCCAGTTTCCTATAAATACCCACCCATCCACCCACTCTTATTCACTCAAATACCAATGATAATTAAGTGACACCATCCTATTTATATCCCTAAAAATGTGCTCACAATCCCTTTATAAGATCCTCTAAATGATTTAGAATCACCCACTCTATATAAGGGATCCTCTATTTTTCATCATTATTCATTCACCTTATTTATATTATTCCTTTTGATTCTAAAATTTTCTTGTCAGAATATGTTTTTATAAATTATTCACAATTAAATTATGATATCAAAGTGATGAGAGAACCCTTTCACTATCATTAAACCCTTCTATGATACTTTATATACACCTATTATACTACAATATTTATCATTTTATTTTCCATGAAAAATATTTCTGTACTAAATACCAATCCCCATTTCCACTTAAGGGAATTCACCAGGATGTAAATATCCTTAATTGGTTTGTAAATTTTATATATTCTACCAAAAAATCCTAATAATGTGATTATAATTTATGAATTTAATATTTATGTTTTTTGATTTATATCAAAAACTTCTCCATGTATATGGTATTAATGTGATGGGTAGGCCAAAAATTATATAGCACTCCAATGTATGAGGTAATTATATTATATAATGATATTCTATCTCTGGTTCATGGTATGTTATCCTATGCACACTATATTATTCTTTCTTGGATGTCATTTATTAATTATGCTTAGAATGTCATGTTTTATGTTTCTCCTAAATTCCCATGTTTCCTTTACATTTTCATCTTGTATCATGATTTGATGATCATGTTTAGGATTATCAGCCCTTTTTTATCACCATGAGATAACCATTTCGTAACATTTTTTTCTCTCATCATGCGATGCATTTATTATTAAATTACTAGAAAATATATCTCAGGTTTTTCTTTTGTATTTCAACAGGTTTTCTCGTGTAGTATTAGAAGGTAAATATATTTTAGGGTAATGTAAAATGAATTTAAAAAAATGTCTAATTATTTGGATTCCTATTATTATTTTATGTGAATAATTTTCCATATACACTTTGACTCATGATCATTTGGTATTGTATTATGTGTACCATTATGAGATAAATAATGAATTAAGGTGTATTAATGATTTGGGTTGTAATATATTTTACCATCCCTTAACACTTAGTTTCTCACGTGAATTGCATTAAAATATTATTAAATGTTAATTTTTATTTGAATTCATAAATGAAGTTGAATATGTTTTGTGTATGGGAGGGTTTATTTTAGATTGAAATAAATTATTTTATAATGATTAATATAAAAAATTTCAATGTTTCTATTTTAATAGTAAAATTTTTCTTTTAAAATTATTTTTGTTTCTTTTTATATTTTTGTTTTTTTTGGGATCTATGACCATAATTAAAATTTCAACAGAAAAATTGAATCCATTCCATTTTCATGAAACTATTTTTAAAAATTCATTAAACATCTCTGAATAAGAAAATAATTTTTTTAAATATAAATATGATAAAAATTATTATAAATACTTATAATTTATTAATTCAGTTTTGTGACATACTATATTTTATTATTTTGAATTACCTATTATGATTGTAATCCAATAATGACATATTATTCATAATTTACATATTAATGGGATAATCAATGAATCTTTCAAACACAATAATTGAAAATTTTTATAGTAAAAAAACTATTTTATTCAGGGTTATTATGTAATTTTTTAAATGAATTATATATATTTTATGTGAATTTTACAATAATTTTTTTTTCAGGAATAAATAGTTGTTCAATATGAAAAGATCATATCATCCCTAGACATCTCAGTTTGGTAGAAACAATAAAATCCCAATATCACTACCAAATTTTCATTTAAAGTTGATGTCTGAGTTAAATTGAATTAAATTGCTTAATAAGGGAAAAAAGGTGAGATAAAAAATTGTTTAGAATGACATATTAGAATATTAAGAATAGATTGAAAAAAACAATTATTATAATTTCTTTTAGGTAAATCATAATCAAATTAATGTGAAAATTTACAGTATTTCATTTATTGTTGTGCATGAAAATTATAAATATTTTAAAGAAAACATCCCACCTCATTAAATCTGAATATTAAATTCTGAAAAAAAATATGAAAACAAAATATTCTAAAAAATAAGACTTGAAAATATTAATGGTGGGAAAAAAATATTGCATTGTTGATTAATTTTAATGTTTATAATAAACATAATTCCGCGGTTGAGTTTGGAAAAATATTGTTGTTGAAATCAATTTGATAATATTGGAATTTGGGAAGTCTTTTTCAGAGTACCTACATATGAAATAATTCTTCTTAATAGAGAAATTAAAATCAAATATGGATAAATAAAAAGGAACTAAAATAATTCACTACATTGGATAGGGGAGATCTATTTACTACAAAAATAAATTACGAAGACCTCTCTCCATTAAGGTGCATAATCACTGTAAAATATTTTTTATACGTAGAAGATAAAATTTTCCTACATTTGAATTAATCAAATGTGTTGGATTTCATTGGATAATTCATATATTTTTTTCAAATATAATGTAGAGAGTTTTTTGAGTGACATAAATTCTAAAAAGAAAATAGAAATCAGAAAATGAAATTTAACTCAGATAAAAGCATCTTTAATCCACCATAGATGATTTTAAAAATAAGAATTAACCAGACTATGTAAAATAAAAAACCTTATTTTAAAATAATGATAAGTATAAATAGATTTCTAATTTTCTAGATACAAATAAATTCATCCTGATTTGGTGAAGCTTCTGTGAAAATGGAATGAGATTGTTTTTAAAATCCTAGTTTACAATTGAGTGACATAATTATAGGAAGGTATGTATAAGTGTGAATCAAAAGATAAAATATGGGATATTTTATTAAAATATATTGGTTAGTAAAATATCATAATTAAATTTAAGGAGGAATGATAAAAATAATGACCACGTTGTTGAAAAAATGAATTTTTATTTATTTATGAATTGATTTTTATTTGGAAATCAATTTATATTTACTTGATCTAACTGTAATGATAATGCGTTGGGGAAATTATATTGTAAAAAAATTCATTTTATTTTATTGACATAAAAAATAATATTATTCTAAAATATTTATCAATTTATAGTGTTATAATGAGTATATGAATGTAATTGTTATATGTTTTGATTTTTTGTTTATTTATTAACAAATCAAAATATAGTTTTAAATTTAATTTCATGATTTTATATGTTATTTGAATATATATATATTTCTTAAACTATACATATATTTTATGAAGCATTATAAACATTGATGATGAAATTTCACAACATTCTAGATAAGGTAGTTTTTAAGGATGTGGTCAATGTTAGAGGATTTTAGTCGATTCATACACCTAAGAGGAATCTTAATGAAACAAAAAAGATAATACCTATGTAAATATCATTTAGTGGTTGTTTATAGAAATTATTCCCCCAGTTATAAATCCTAAATTTTCCAAACAAATATGAACTAACCATCATTAAAATCATATGTATGATTTTATATAGTACAGGGTAACCATTATGTTGTCCTATATAACAATCATCTATAACCTTCCACAAGGTGGCCATTATATAATTACGAAATATTTCTATGTAAGGATGGTAAAGTCTTCAATGACCTAGAAATAACTATTATTAAGGTATGAGACATGCATTTTAAAGATGATCAATAATTCTAGATGAGGATCTTAGTTACGATGTTGGGATTAATGTAATAAATAGTTTTGTTTCACATTGATAACAATAGATACAATCCTTGGTAAGGAAACATACAAAATCAAAATAGGATAAACATGTCTCATGGATATATTAGACTATATAAAAATATTAAATACTAAAATAATAGGAAAATATGAGTTTTAAATGGAATAAGGATATCATATGACTGAACATGACTGGTGATGATGTGAACTGGGGACCTGTAGCATGAACATGAGGCTATTATTTGAGGGACGTTTTTCAATGTAATTTATACTAGATGTCCATAATTGTACATATTTTGTAACGTTATTTATTATTTACTTTAGTTTTTTAATGTTGAATTATTAACCCTTTATCCATAAAACTCGTTTCCCAGAGGGATAAATTTGAATTTATTTTGGGATATGAACACCTTTCAATATGTAATGCATGTTTTTTCACATCATAGTGTAAAACTATTTATCTTTATTCTTTTGAACTAGTACCAATAGTCAAATTTATATTTTTTTATCAACTGAAATTGAATTTTGAATTTTGATTCAATTAATTTACTATTTCTTTGGTAAATGTTCATTACCTACCTATATCTAGTTTTTTTAAATATATTATGCAATATGATATATATAAGTTGTAATTATCTTCATGATTGTAAATATTCCTAAATGTCTCATGTGATAAATCTATATATTTATCAGGAAAAATAGATTATTGTTAATTTTCAATCATAATCGTAGGGTCCAGAAAAAAAAATTATAATAACAAAAAGTATATAACAAGTTGATATCTATTCGATAAATATTCAAACCATGACCATTAGATCCATGGGATATGAAGTGGTTGGTGATTCTTTCCAATTAATTTTGTAATATAAATATATGGAATGTTTGTTACTTTGATATCATTTCAATATGTTAAGTCATCCATCAAATTATTACTTATTATTCAGTAGTTTCATTAAAATCAATTTTTTATTTTGTTATATAGTTTTAAAATTAAAATCATTCAAGAAAATAACATTTCCCTAACCAATCAATAAAAATTTATTTAGAGTATTAGAAGATAGATAGTACCCATGGTTACCACTATTTATACATTTAATAAAGGATGAATAGTTATTTTTTCCACACCATATCGTATGCTTATTCCATTCACATTATGAATACTTTGACATTGATCTTAAACAATATTTGTAAACTTATACTAAAGTATTTTAATTTTTATATTCTTATGAGTTTGTTGATCTATGATAATCATTGAGTTTTAGAAACTCCTATTTTATTTATTTTTCTACATTAGTATGATATAAATTGAGTACACCTACTCTATCATTGTTATTTCCTCACTTCTGAACACATACAATTTATATAATTCACATACATTTCGAATATCAATTTTAATCTCATTTATATTGCGACGTATCTCAATATAATTATACAATATATTTCTCATTTAATTCCTCATTCAATTTTGATTAGGAAACATTTACCATGACCTTCTGAATATTCTATTTTTGTAAAGATGATTTCCCAGTTATATTTTAGAAATATCGATTATATATTCCATCTCAATAAACTAAATATAGAATGATTGAGATAAATAAAATTCTCAAATCTATGAAAATAATTCAAAACAAATGTTTATATTAATTAAAATACTACCCTACATGTTATTCTCATTGTCTAATTTTTGAAACCTATAATTTAAATTTGTATGGTAAAAATAATAAATACATGGTGAAACACTTAAAAATTAAAAATAGAAAACACCCAAGTGAGTCTTTATCCACATCTTGTTTTCTCATACATTCTCTATCCCAACTCGAACACCTAACATATGTTCTTTTCCCTTATGTTTCCCCACAATCATGAAATATATTGGGGTGACGATCACGTATCCTAAGTAGGGTTGGAGTACAACATAGTATTCCACCACAAACGGCCTCTACAGAAATATCCTTTAAATAAAATTAAATGTAGTTATATAAATAGATAATCACATTTTAAAAATATATAGTTACCATTTTATAAAATTATTACTTATTTAACCACAATAACTCACCTAGTTTCAAGGACACCCGGCCCTCAATTCCTACTTCTCCCCACAATATAGTCTAAACTATCCCCAAGGGATATAATTCCCAAAAATTCCATTGTTACAATTATATAATTCATCTCATATCTTATATTTCTATTATTACCACTCTATATCTAAATTCTCTTATGATTTCTATTGTGAACATTCATCATTTAATTAATTAATTAAAAAATTAATTAATCATCTCATCCTCATTAATTAACACAACCATTAAATAAACTTCTCAATCTCATTAATTAATTAAAAAATTTATTTTTTATCTTAATCATTTTAATTGATATAAGGATTAATTAATCATATAAATTCTATTAATTTTGTCAATAATTAATTAATCATCTCAAAATCCAATTATCCCACTCAACAATTAGTTACTCAAGTCAACAATCTCAATATACCTAATTAATTCCAAAACTAAATAATCATTTCAAAAATCAAAATATCCCATAATTAGTTCCATTATTTATTACTCAATTCAGCAATCACAATATACACTAATTAATTACAAAAATTAATTACTAAAAAACATTATTTCCAATATTATGAAATTTCTCATTTTTCCATTAGTATTCATTTCACTAAATTAATTAATTCAATCATAAAATAAATTTCAAAAACTATAAAATAAATTTAATAATTAAAAACACATAATTAAAATCAATACATTTGGAATTGAATTATATTCCACCTTCCAAAATTTTATGAATAATGGTTCCCCAATGGAACACCCCAAAATTTGTGTCGCACAACGACTTAGAACGTTATATAGATTTAAAATCCTAAATCACGATAAAAACAATTCCTTAAATTATATATTATATCAAAAGTCCTAGGTAAATAAATAATCGAAACATGAAAAAATTATATCTATGATCGAAGAAGAAGGGATGTCCAATAGGAAACTAACTAGGATAGGATTATATTACCCACATGGGTGAATATATTTGATCTTGGATTCAAATAATGAATAGTGATGGTATGTAAGGATTGGAATAAATCTAATAGACTCTATAATCATGAGGATATGAGTTGTTCCATGTTAGAGTCAAATTTGTTGAGCGTCAATGGTTCTGGTGATTTAAGACCAATTTTGCAGGGGAATTAAAATATTTACCATCTTGTGGTGGGTTTGGCAGCATGTTTTTCCCTTACCATCAACCTAAACTATGCACCATTTTTTGGGGTTCATAGTTACTCTTATGTGAGGGAATTGTTTTTTAAAACTATGTGTAAAATATGAACTTCCCCTCCGTATAGGGTTGCACATTTTGTTGGGATGGGCAATATAGTTTTCCTATCTATGATCCAACTATTCACTACCCTCATCATTCCAAATTTCCCATTTTGTTCACCCAATATCACACCTAAGTAAATCACAATGAAATAGTATTAAACATAAATAAAAATAGATCCTAAAATCAAGCTCGAGTGACCTCTAAAAATGTTTGGGATATTTTAATCTCACATCCTTATAAAATATTCTCTATGAGATGTAATCCCATGAAACTCCTTGATTTTGAGCCAAAAGGGTGTTTCAACTAAGCTTTCATATCATTAAATATAATCCATATTTCTTCCTAAACATGGACATTTTCCATAATACCTGAAATTTTGGAATAGTCTTTTCCCATAACAATTTCTCACAATGATCCTACAGATGTATTAGATGATCCTAAAAGGAAGCATCTTTATCAAGCTCAACATCATCCACATAATTCACATGATAAGGGTCTATGTGATACCATCAA
Organism: Viscum album; assembly: GCA_963277665.1. Classification (NCBI taxonomy): domain Eukaryota; kingdom Viridiplantae; phylum Streptophyta; class Magnoliopsida; order Santalales; family Viscaceae; genus Viscum; species Viscum album. The sequence continues at coordinate 1,443,081,048 of OY728165.1, read as the reverse complement.
TGTTGATAAACATTAAAAACATCATCCATACCACATTACTTATATGGATGTGATAATAGGTATTCCACTAGGATGATTCTATCCAAAATATGAAATTGTCCAACGAAATTGGGCATTAGATTTCCCTATCTCTGTATCTGGAGAGGAACCAATCAAGGAGAAACCCAAAAATAAAATTGATTATTCTATTTAAACTATTGGGGATGTTATTTCCTTTCAGTAGACTAATTCTGAATCCTTTGATTAATATCCATAAGCATATAAAACAACAAAAAATTCTATAACGTATCCTTTTATGAGAATCGGACCAAAAAACTCTAACTCACCTACATATATCAGGCACAATGGGGACATCAATGTCATACCATAAAGATCCATGTATGGTTCCATATGAATTGTGTATAGATAACTATTGTTATAGACAAGTTACATGAAATCTAGGTGAATTTCCAAAGCCTCTAAAAATTCTAGAACACGTGCTAGAAGAATATCCTCAAGAAAAGGTATAGCACACTATGATTACCTGTATCTCTGTCAGTGAAAATTCAGTAATAAAAACATGTATAAAACAACCATCTATAATACATTCTAGAATTCCTAAGTAAAAAAAAGTCACAGTCTGAAAAAATCGAATGTTACACCCCATGGATACAAACTACCTATTGAAAATATATATCTCAAAAATTCTCCACTATGATAGTCTATTATATAGGAAAGAAATTTTATTCCTCTATATTTATGTCCATAATAACCCAAATATATTCTCTCTTTTGAGGAATCCTTGAGAGTCCCACCACAAAGTATATTGTAATGGCATCCCACTTCAACTTTGTAATGGGAAACAGCTCTAGCAAAGCTCCATGTCATTGACACTCATCATTAACCTATTAATAGGTCTTGCATCCTGTCATGAACCAGTTTTCCCATATTTCATGCTCATCCTCCAAAACTGTCATTTAATGTCATGGTACAATTTGGTCATACATGGATGTATCACCCACTTTGATTCATTAAATTCCCATATTAACTCCTCCCTCACACACATAGTCTTAATTAATCGATTCATGACATAAATGTTCTATTCATCATCTATCAAACTATCTAAATTTGTCTACCAACCTAAAAATATTTTTTCTCAAAAATAAAAAATTTGTATCTTTATACTACTTGTCTCTAAGATATCTCAAATTTTTTGACTCTATCAAAAATTAAACTAAAGTTATTTTCACATGATTCCCTAGAACTATCTCAAGAATCTCAGCTAGTAGAGTCATCAACTTCCACTAAACACTAAACTCATTAATAGAACGAGTCTGAGTTTTTATTTTTCAAGCATCACAATCAATATTTCCTTTCTCGGATATATTTGATACATCAATATCAAATGACTGCACATACTCCACCAATATCTAATAACGTTGAATTAAATACCATTGAGATAAGATATACATTATTCTATTATGATCAGTAAACCCTTTAAACTTTGTTCCTGATTGATAATAATTAAAACACTTCAAAACATAAACCTCCAAAAAGAATATGAGTTCATGAGTCGGGTAATTCCATTCATGTGGCCTCATCTTCCAGGACACATATGCCACAACTCCATCTCCATTCGTCATCATTGTTCCAAGACCTATCCCAAAATTTTCACTAAACAGATTTTACTCCTCATATGTCTCATTTAAGTTCAATATTGGTGATTATTTCAACGAATCTTCCTTCTCCTAGAAATAATCCTCGCATTCATTCCACCATTCACCATTATCCTCTTTTTTCAATACCAAAAGAGGTGTTTCAATTTTGAAAATGTATTGGGTAAACCATATGATAATATCCATCTAATCAAATAACTAATTGGATGTCAAAAACATTATTGGGTATTCCTGTGAAAATACTGCATGAAACTTCTTTGGGTACACTATTTCAGCTTCATTCAAGATAATCTGACCCAAAAAATTTATATTATCAATCCAAAACTGACACATAAACTGTTTGGTGTATTGACAGTGACCTCATAGTTTACTCAGAACGATGTCAGGTTGTTGGGATTGATCACCACGAGTCTTGGAGTACATAATGATTTTGTCCACAAAATGTACCACAAACTGATCAAGGCACGCCATGAATATTTTCTTCAATAAGTCCATAAACTCTTTTAGTGTATTCATCAACACAATTGACATTACGATGACCTCATATTAACCAAACCTACTTTTAAAAGTAGTCCTTGAAATATCATATGTTTTAACTCTCAACTGATGACGCCCTAATCTCATGTTATAAATTAGAATACTCATGATCCTTTAAACTGTATACTAGATCACTGGTTAGTAGAAGATAATATTGTATTTTCAGGGTCATATTGTTCAACATTTGGTAATGAACAAAAAAGTTAAAAATGTTTTCATACTTATATAAAAAACCAAAATTGATACTCAAGAATACATACACAGATTGATAAACCACTTATCCATCAACTCCACCAATACATCCTTAACGACATGAAGCTATATTGGATCCATTTTCTATGGTAAAATTAAAATTATTTCTACTCCTAGCATGTTATCAATTGTAAGTTACATATATATCTTATGTGTAAACCATGAGAAGTTTTCAAGAAACACATACTTACACTATTATAATACTGGGGGAATAAATCACCATACACACCACATTAATTCATCATTATATTAGAAACCTAAGCTATGAGCTATCAAGTTTCTGAGTAACAGGCTTTTATCGGCTCGTCTGAATTTCCCTCTATCTGGGATATATATAATTTATCCCATAAGAGATGTAAAATTTCCAATCATATGGTATAAATAAATATAGGATCTATATTCTACTAACTATTCTATTCCAAAAATTTGGTTTATGCCTAACATGTCATTAACGTACAGATCCCATAGAAAATTTTACTTTCCAACTTCAAGATAACACCGCTTTAACATATATATTTACTTGTATCATACTTACAATGGTGTATCTGTCATTAACACCTTTCTAATAAACTCTTCCCCAAGGATTAAAAAATTCACATGTTTTAAAGAAAAAATGGAATGAGAGGGACTAATATCAAATAAGTCACTAGATACTGTACAAGCTCAAGAAACAGTGCCTTTTTTCAATTGATGATCTGACCTCGCTATCCACCAGTGTAAGTTAAAATATATTAAACTAAGAAGACCCTATTACCATTGTTTTAGTCTGTGATCCATGATCTAAAACACTATGATCATAAGATCACTCTATCATAGAAGTACAAAATCCACTACATTTACTTACAATTTATGTAAAACTCAAACTGCCAGCCTGATAAGGTGTAGATGATCCCCTTCCTACACTTTGATTCTGTATAGCTTCCACATCATTACCAATCTATCATGGGTTCCTTCCGAACACCATTAGATGTCCCATATTTTCAAAAAATTATTACAATACCAGTGGTCAGGGAAAGGGTCTAAGATAGTGAAATTTCCTACCAAACTAGTGTACAATTACAAGTGAAACATCATGTGTAACTAATGTTCCCCCAGTGACCACTCTCTTTTCCAATCATCTAGCTATTGTTCTCATAACGAATCTTCTTTCTTTCGAATGATGTACCACTTGATCATCCAAAAACACCCATCGGTGTTTCTTTGGAAACCTTTTTTGGGTTACCCTCATCTATGAGATACTGGTGACCACTTTTGAAAATTTCATTAACTGGAATATGGTCACCAATGAAATAATTTCACACTTCTGTCCTTTCAAAAATCATTTTTTTGAAGACGACCCATCTACATCCAAATATGGAGAAATTTTATAAAAATATACAATCTATTATTGACAATCCAATAAAAACATACTTTCATGAGTAAATATCATGAAATCAACAACTCTCTTCTACCTCATCATCAATGGATTGAAGTCCTTCCAAAAAACTCCAAGAAGTCCTTCCTTAACATTGCATCAGCCCGATCAGTTTGAACAAAAACGTCCCACCAGTGTTTCATTGATCCTTATAAAATATAAGAAAACATCATTATTTTATTCATAGAATTATTCTCTATGGGGTCAATTATAGTATTGATAGACTCAATCTAGAAATCATCTTCCTCAGGTCCACCCTCTCTTGAATAATTTGGATGGTTATACAACTAAAACTCCATATTCAAGCCAGAAATTATATTCACCACCCCAATGGGTATCTTTTATTGAATTCCATGAACAACCAAATGTTCTTCTAGAATATCACTCATTATTCTTCACCTAGAGATATCAGTGGCTCATGCTCCACCACTGGATTACTATACCTATCCATGTCCTCATGTCATCCACTCAATGTGATTCATCATGGAGACATAAATCTACAATAAAAACATGCATCATAGGGTAATTTTATCATCAAAAACACATTCAAAAGAATATAAAACAATCCATAACCATTATTTTTTCAAAAACCTTTCCAAATGGTTAAAATCAAAGCTTTAACACTACCTACAACCACTCGTCAACTAAGTCAATGTTAACAGAATTGTAGCACATTTTCATCATTAAATTCTACCATTAGAAAAACTAACTATTCTCATATTTCATCATTTTACCAAATTTTATATCGAATTTGGAACCATTTTTAGAACAACTTGACAAGCCAGGAGAAACTGTTCATGTTTAACAACATAACCATATCCTTTTTTTCTTGTGCATACCGAAAATAATATATATCACGAGATATTCATGGGGTCACATAATGGTGCATGAATAACCAACTCCAATGAATTACTGATCCATGTGTAAAAACACTAAAATACTCAAAATAAATTTTTGAATCACAAAAAAATTGTGTCAACCATGGTGAAACAATACTCAACAGTAACAAGACACAATAATAACAAAAATCCCACCCAAGGTACTTAGATTCTCCCCAATACATTGGTTAGATACTACCATAAATGAGTTCCAAACCACGTCATGACTCCTCATAGTCATTGGTATTGGTTTAAAAAAATAGTTAGATAGAATACAAAGAGATGATAACTAGGCTCGGATACCTCATTGGAACATCCAGAACTAGGTTCCACATACAAGTGCCCTAATCTAGTCCTCTATGTGACCTCAAGTGGGCCTCGTCGTATGTCAGATTATGATTTCTATAAGTGATGTTTTATTTTTTAACATGTGGATACAATAGCCTCATTTTCATAATAGTAAAACACAATAAGAAATAAATAAACAATAAAAATGTAATAAAAAAATGATATCATAACCTGAACAATAACTGTATGACAAGAAGACCTTAAAGGAATAAAATATTAGGAATAAATAGTAGATGTTCCATGATAATGTAAAGGAAAAATTTCCCATAAATAAAAATAAAGACCCTAATGTCTCCCATGAATGTCACGAACCACATTTGGTTCCCTCATTCGTGCTCCATCCCAACTCATCCACCTAATAGAGTAAATTTTCCCTTATCATGTCATGTAATCATGAAATCTATTAAGCTACCAATTTGTAAGACATAGTAGGTTGTGGGTACAACATAGTAGGATGAAACCAATGGTGTCTAAATAAATATAAATTTATGAAATGTATATGTAGTGGTATAAGATAATTATACCAATACATAAATAAATTGTTGTTATATTATCAAAATATTCCTATTTAACAACATAAAATCCCTATGATTATTGGAAACCAGAACCTCAATACCATTATTAGTTCATGAAAAATTCTAAACTTTCACCATGTGATATCATCTCCTTGAATTATACTATTACCATTTTATATATCATCTCATATCTCGTAATATCACTTTTACCATTCTAGATCATGATATCCAATTGAATTCCATTGTTATTATTCATGATTTATTTAAATAATTCAATATTAAATTTATCATCATAATCTCATTAGTATATTCAAAAATTAATTAATCATCCTGATCTCATTAATTAACACAACAGTAATTTAATCATCTCAATCATTTTAGTTAAAACAACAGATAATCAATCATCCCAATCCTTTTAATTAACTCACCAATCAGTTAGTCATCTCTCAATCAAATTATCGCATAAGTAATTACCAAAATAATTAACCAATTAAAAAATATCAATATCCCTTAATTAATTAAACAATTTATTAATCGATTCAGAAATCCCAATATTTGTTAATTAATTACACAACTAATTACTCAATTAAAAAATATCAACAAGAATTAATTAATTCTACAATTAGTTAATCACAATATACAATTCCAATATCCCAAAATTTCATATTTTTACTAAATTAATTATTTTAGTAAATTAATTAATTCAATAATGAAATAAATTTATAAACATATAATATAAAATATACCATTACATACTAATAATTTCAATCAATACTATGAGATTTTTAATCATAGATCACCTACCATTATTTTTTGAAAAATGATCACCCAATAAAAATCCCAAATATTTGATCGTCACAATGACATAGAACAAGATTCACATATAAATCCTTAATAAATATTGAAAAAATAAACACCCATAAATTCTAGATCAATGTCTAAAATACTAGATATAGATCTTATAAAAACATGAAAAATAATCCTTACAAGGATGAGAGATGAATGGAAGAGGAATAGGAAACCGAGTAGGATATGATTCTCTTTCTATGAAGGGATCATATATTTTATCTAGGCATTAAATCATGATGAAAAATGGTTTTAAATACTTGGAATCCATTAGGGATGCTCTAAAATCACGAGGAGATGAGTTAGTATGAATTCAGGATAAATCTGATGAGTTTCATGGTTTTGCGGGTCTTAAAATCTATGGTTTGGGTAAATTAAAATTTTCTACACATTTTTCTGGGATGGGGAGTGTGATTTTCAATTTCTACACACCTAAATAAAGAACAAAATTTTAAATTTCCCTCTACCTATGGTTGCATGTTTTGCTGGTATTGGGTATAAAATTTTCCATCACTGTGTTTTAATCATGCGCTACCCTCTTTCTTGAACATTTGACAATATTTTCACCTAAACACACCCCAATGTAAAGCCCAAACAAAATGTACATAGCATAAGGAAAAATTTTACTAAAATTCAAGACTAATTCATATCTAGAAATGGTCAGGATCTTAAAATCATGGTAATCGTATGTCTAGTAATAATATTGAATCAATTTTGAATATCATTCCATTTCCAAAACCCTGACCATCTGAGGTGAAATTGAATGACAATGACCTTGTTTGAGTTGATTAGGCTACGAATAAAATAATGTCAATATTTCATCCTAGAATCCAACCACCATTAATTTATGTTGTCAATTATTTTGGAAGAAGATGTTTTTTCCACTTTAGGGTGATCCAATTGGTCGGAAAAAGTTTATTTTGTTACATTTTCTCTCATTTGTAGCATATGCCAGAGGTATATGGAATAATAGCTTTAAGAATATCATTTTCCTATAACAAGACATTTTCTGGATTTTAAAAAAATTGAATTGTTACCTATGATAAATTATTTAAATAATATCAATGCTAAATTAGGATGACCCAAACATTGGTCATGAGATTCTATTACTCTATTCTATAATCCTTCTTGTATTGATCATATTATTCCACTATAATGTTCATTTTTTTAATTGGTTTTGGTTTTATATAGATTTTTATTTTTCTCAAACCCTAATAATTTATTGATATCTATTGTACACAACATTGGAAACTAAAAAATGAAAAATATTTCCTCACATATTCATATATCATTACTTTAAAATTATTCTCCAGACAACATTGATAACTCATATAGTCATATAACAAAAAATTATATTCAATAACATATATTCTACAAATTATGATGATCATTATAATAAATAAATTGAATCACCATAAAGAAATAATAATCCCATTTATTCATATATATGATTAATCACCCATTATTAATCAAATTAAATAAAATCTTATGTAAAAATATTTCTATTTTCTGTAATCATATAATGTTCTAAATGGAGTGAAATTATTCAATTATAACTTCATTACTTCAGTCCCCAAATAAATTTTTTATCATACAACTATATATTAATTAAAAAATATGTTCACCAAATATGATAACACTTTTATCCAAAATAACTATACTAACATAAAATTTCATATTAAACATAATGTATATATATATATTTCATCCAATTTCCAAAATAATACACACTTATTCTTAATAATATTACCTTTTCCCTAAAATGCATACTAAAAAAGGTTGTTTTCTAAAAAATATATCCTAAATTGTTATTCTTCATGTTAAAAACCAATACCATAAAAACTTAAATGTTCTATCTAATCCTGTATGTTTAGGATAAACATTTAAATTATATACTATAAAACTCTGTCCATAGTAACCCCAAGTCAGCATCTTATTAATTACTTTGGCCTATATTCAAGGGTCAAAATCTTTATGTACTAATAAATTAAGCTTCTTTGAAGACCCGATAAATAAATGATACCCTTTTTACATTGACAATAAGGGTTTTGGAAATAAATTTAGGCAATTTAAAAGAATAAAGGTAATGAATGTGAGATATTAAAATAAAATTTAGTTAGTGAATTTTAATTGAAAAACCCCTGAGTTGTTTTGAATAATCTATATTTTATAAAATATTTATTGTACCAAGGAAGACCATTTTAAATTCATATCTAAAAAACAATCATTAATAATTTTTTAAAAAATAAAGTTTGAAATTCAATATAAATGTTTTATCGAAACACTTTTTAAAAATCAATGACTAAATATTTTTTTAATAAATCCTTTGAATAAATAAATGGAGTTTCTAAAGACATTTTTGAAAACAAGGACATGGAATAATTATATATCAAATTTAAAAGTGGAAAAATATGTTTATATTAAAAAATATTATTGATTCAAGTACAAATTAGAGAAACGGTTTGAAGAAAAAATTGAAACTGTTTAAATATCCATTTATAAGATAATGAATGGATCTTTAGAAGGATAAATGATAACATTCCATTAATATGAGTAAAAGTAATCTCTAAAGAATGTTTTGCTGTAAAATATACTCATACCTCATAGGTAACATTAAAATAGTCCCCCCTTTAAAGAGAAAAAATAAATTTTAATAGTAACCATGGAGAGTGAAAATTTATTCAGGTTAAATAAACTAATTTTGAAATATATACACATTATAAAAGTAAATAGGTAAATAATAACAAATATGTCCCAATGGAATGAAAATTTAGATGAAATTGCATAGCTCGCTCTTCACATTAGTTAAACATTATTTAACTTTTAATATAATGATTTTGTACATGTTATATATTTATATAACAAACATAAACATATTAATAATATCTCATATTATCTTATTATAACATTTTACCACTCATTCATTAAAAATCATTGGTTATTACTATAGTTACATGTGTCATATTCATTATTTTCTCATAAATTTTTTTGATCATGAATGATCTCATAATTAAGTATATGAAATATTTCCATAATATCAAGAATGAAAATAATTTTATAAATACCATATTTAATAATAAAATTCATTTTAAGAACAATTATTCAGATTGATACACGGAAAATGAATCACATCACTTTATGGAGACGGTATGCCATAAATATGCACAAGCGATGATATCATTCCCATAAAGTGTGAATGTTAAATCAAGTGAATGATATATTAATTTTAGAAAATTAATATGAAGTTATAAGGACCCGATACCAGTTACCTAGAGTCAGTTCATTATTACATATCATTTGCATGATACAAGGAATCATGTCCCAAAAAATCGATCAGTTTAGTATCCTTATAAGTAATAGATAAATTCATATGTTTAACATTATATCATTAAATAAAAACATCCAAAACATTTTCCCCCTATTAAAGTACTTTTATCCTTAGCCTATCCATTCAGGTCAATGATAGAATACTTATTCACATCCTAGAAAAAATAAAACATAGAAAGGGGTGAGCTCAGATACTCAGTAAGGATAACAATATAACTGAAACATTCATAAATAAGCATAAACATTTAAGGAAATGTTTAAGACTAAAACAATGTTTTTTAAACTTACACTTCAGCATAATATGGAAATGATAAAATCAAATTATTCACTTTACTTATTCACACAGATATTCTACTAGTCGAATAATCAAATGCAATATCAATAGCCACTTTAATAATGATGGAATGCATAATTCCAGACATCATAACCACATAGTCAAGGCCTTGTGCCAAGACTATAAATAGGATTTTGTCAAGGCCTTAGGCCAAGACACTTGTTTGTCTAATGAGACCTACCGATGCATCGAGGAGCTATAGTGGGCTCCACCCGTCACTGACTAAGTCAAATTCATTCCTTATATGAAAAGGTTTAAACATAACATAATCATTCGTATTAAAACAAGTATATGAAATGTCAATACATTATCCAGAAACCATCAATGGTGTAAAAATAACACATCTACAGTAAAAAATATCCCAAAACCTTAAATACATTATATAAGGTTTGTATCATAATAAATTAACTTCAAACAAGTGTAAAATCCATCAAAGAATTTTGATATAGATTAAATGAAATCTATTTCAAATAAATACTTCTTTAAATTTTGAAATCATTTAAAAGTCACATAATTATAAAAGGAAAAATTTATTTTGAAAATATTTTTATATGATTGTATGGGAAGCTTCGATGATGATATGATGGCGTAATATATCCACACCCTCCATATAAGTTAAAAAAAGACATTCATAGCTTAATTTTGTTGAAAAGGTAATAAATTACCTTGTTTAGAAAATGATGGAAGGATTCCTTTCAAACCATTTTATAAAAAGTAAAACACGGGTATAAATGACATTAAGCCATAGTATAGTAAATAGAAATTTTTTTGAATTACATTTTTAAGAAAACAAATATGTGGATCATAAAGAGGTCTCAGAAGATTCTTACATAAAAATAACCTCGAATAATAAAGAGATTGTGAAAATAATCCTTACCTTGTACTTTTCCTTAGTCGATGGTATGTTTTCCTTCTTTATCATAGTTATAAAATTGTTATTAAATTACTAAATAACTATATACATAAATATGATATCATATTTGATTCTATAATATATCATTTTTAATAATATTTCTGTATTATCATCATTTCGGGTGATAACTGTTTCGTTTACCTCTATATGCTTGATTACGTAAGCCATGTTTGTTGTGTATAAGATGTATTAGATTTATATACCCAATGATATTATGTTAATAAACATTATTTTTAATCATAAAATGAAAATTATTCTTGAATAATTACGATGGGGAATGAATCTCATCACATTCGTGGAGACGGTTATCCGTACGTACGCACGAGCGAAAATATCATTATATTGATGGTGAAATAGTACGTAATTGGATGTTATATCAAATATACAGAATAATTGACTTGTTATATTTATTATCAACATTAGTAAAACTCATTATTATACCCAAACATGTAATGAAGTGTTTGAATAACAAACTACACCATGACATGGAGACAGTAAGCCGTATGTACGCAAGTATGGTGACATTGTCATTCATATGATGGATAGAATAATGAATATGGTTGTACCATTTTTATAATAACATCACAGTAAAAATAATATACTAGAGTTAGTATTTTAATATGTAAAAAACAAAAAAAGTGGGAGTGGAATAAGGACAGAGCTTGAAAGACGTGGTGAAATATTTAACTTTTCTTCAGGTTCTTCTTATTGATTTGATAAAAAGGGATCTTTAGGATGGCCTTCTGACCATAAAAAGGCCTCTAGGATCGAGTGTGGAATGTTGTGAGGATATTTGGGTAGGGTTTGGATATAAAATACCAAGATTCCATGGTATACTTCCCTTTGAATAATGCAATAGCTTGCATTGTACGGAACATCGTGATTCTAACAGACTACAACATATCAAACTAGCCGTTATGAATTGTAATACACAATTTTTAAAATTTTATAAATTTTATCTGTAAAAATGAAATTTATTCTAGGATTCTGAATATCGAAATTAGGTAAGGGTAAATTTTTTAGTACTTTACTGAAAACTTCCAATTTTTGATGAATAGTGAAAATACTAAATTTTAATTAAAACCGCTTTTTTAATCGAAATAATTTATAGTGTTAAAGTGTATAATTGAGTGGTTTTTAAGTATAATTAGATTATATTTTCATCATTTAATATAATTTATTTCATGGTATGTAATCTCACAATTAAAATGAACATAAAAAAGTGTCAATCTTTTGATAGTTACTATTTCATAAAAACACACTTTTTGACAATGGGAATTAATATTAAATTAATTTCATCCCATTATATATTTTGAATTTTAAAACATGTATTCAATATTTGGAATCAGGATTCCCAAATTGGGTAAATAGGTAACTTTAATTTTTATACATTATAAATATTTACTTCAGTAAATATTTTATTTACCATGGTTAAAGGGGTAAATCCAGTAAATAAGGTTTAAAAATAATATAATAATAATATTAAATTAACATAACATGTTTCTTAACCGTATTGGACAATAAATCTCTGACCATGGGAATTTTTGGGATGATTTTGGGACCCCATGGAGCCACATGGGAGTGATATTGACATTTTATATTAAATAATCAAATGTAAAGGCAAAAATAACAAAAGAAAATATCATCCAGTAAAAAAAATTTATATGAGGTTATATAATTGTTCTATTAGACTATAAATATTTATTATAAATATAAAAAAATTACTAAATCATGATATTTTATTTATAAATTTTTGACATAATATAAATATATTTATATATGACACTATAATGATGTAGTATTTTCATTATTAATGAAACAATCAATTAAATGATATTATAAAAACTAAAATAAATATATTTTGAATTTTTTGATACAATAAAAAAATTTCATAGGTTACAATGACATGTTAGGGTTGATTAAACGTAATTATTTTAAAGTAATAATGTTTTTAGGACATTATAAAAAAGAAAGTATTAAATAATGTCAAAATTGACATAAATGAGTTTTTAAAACAAATACAATTTTATTGGTCGATATAAAAAACCTAAAAATCTAAGGTTCAGAAAAATGACACACATAATGACATGTGTATCATTAAAGAACCACTTGGGTTTATCTTGGAAGTTTATTGTTTGTTTATTAACCATATAATATAAAAATACAAAAAGACACGATAAATGTAAAACTATTTGTCTAAGAGTTAAATATAAAAGATAGGGTTCTTATAGTGACCTAAACCTGTCTAAAACATATTGGTTGGGAGGATTTAGAACCATCCCCACCATGTAATTAAAATAATTCATTTTTATTTATTTTAAACCAAAAATGAGTTTATTATAAAATAATATTTCAAGCATTTCCTAAAGTGACGCTCACCTCTCTGATAAAAGGGTACTTTCCCTTCTCTCCAATTAACACCTTCAAAGCCATTTGTATCAGCCTCCCCAAGCCCGAATATCCTACCAATTTCCCTAACTTAATCCTAGAGGCCTTCATTAATTCATAAATCAATCCTATGGATCCATTTTGATCAAATCCAAATAATGATCCCAAAGAAGAGGTAAATATTTTATCACCTCTTTCATATTCTTTTCTTCTTCGACTTCCTATTTCTTTGTTGTTTCCATTATAAAATAATAAATCAATTATCTTGTATATAATATGATGTTATTATAAAAAATTTCCAACCATATTAATTATTCTATACATCTTATAAATGAAAATTTCATTATGCATGCGTACGTACGGATTACCGGCTCCACGTCGTGGTATAATTTGTTATTCAAAACATTCATCATTTGGACTGGTATAATAATGAGTATAAATGATTTAAATAATAAATATAACATGATTATTATTCTTTATATTCGATATATCATCCAATTAAATACTATTTTAATATAAAAAAAATGATATTGTCGCTCCTGCATACGTACGGATTATTGTCTCCACGAACTTGATGAGAATCATTTTCTATCGTAATCATTTAAGAATAAATTTCATTTTATGATAAAAAATAATGTTTATGAACATAATATCATTCCATATAAGAATCAAATAAAAAATATCCATGAAAAACATGTCTTACATAACAAATCATATAAAGTAAAATGAATCAGTTAACACCTGAAATGATGATACAACTGAAATATCATTAACAATGAAATATTATGAAATTGATATATGATATCATATTAAATTATATGGTTGCTGCATAATTTAATAAAAATTATTACACCATTACACAGGATTATAACCTACCATCGACCAAGGAAAATTACAAGGTAAGGGTTAATTTCAAAATCTCTTCATTATCCAAGGTTGTTTTTACGTAAGTATCTACTGGGACCTCTTTATCATCCACATCCATGATTCTAAAAACTGTATTCCAAAACATTTTTAGTAGTTACTAGACTATTGTTTAAAGTCATTTATACCCTAGATTGAATTTTTATAAAATGTTTTGAAAGGAATATTTTCGTCGTTTTCCAAACAAGGTACCTTATGACATTTTCGACAAAATTTAGGTAAGAATGTTTTTTTATCTTATACAATGGGTGAAGCTATTTTCTGCCCTTATAACATTTTCTAAGTTTCCCCTAAAATATTATAAGAATATTTTCAAAATAAATTATTTCTTTTATAATTATATTACTTCTAAATGATTTCAAAATAGAAAGATATATTTCTCTAAAAACTGTTTTTATTTCATCTATGTCAACATCCTTTCATGGATTGTGAGATTATTTGATGTTGATTTCTTATGATACAAAACATCCATATTGTATTGAAGGTTTTGTGATATTTTTGTCTGTGGATGTGTTATTTTTATACCATTCATTGTTTATGGATAATTTATTGACATTTTTTATGATAGTTTTAATAAGAATGTTTATGTTATGTTTAAACCTTTTCATATGAGGAATGCATTGGAATTAGTAAGTGATGGGTGGATCCCACTATAGTTAATCGGTGAATTCGAAGGCCTCATGATACAAACTAGTGTCTTGGCACAAGGCCATTACAAAATCTTATTTGTAGTCTTGGCAGAAGGCCTTGACTATGTGGTTATGAAGTCTCGCATTATGCATTCCATCATTATAAAAGTAACTATTGATATTGCATGTGATTATTCGACTAGTATAAAATCCTTTTGAATAAGTAAATGGAATTATTTGATTTTATCTTTTAGATATTATTAATAAGTTCATTTTTAAATGTATTTTTTTAGTCTTACTTTTCCTTAAATGTTTATGCTTATTTATGAAAGTTTCCACTATATTTGAGTCTTTAATGAGCATCTGAGCTCACCCCTTTCTATGTATTATTTTTTCTAGGATTCAAAAAAGTATATTATGACTGACCTGTAGGGATAGTATAAGGGATATTAGTGTGTCCTGTGGAGACTATGTTGTTTTATTTTTTCATTTTATAATGTAATGTAAAACTTATTAATGTATCTAGTATTTCCAAGACTACTAAACTAATCGGTCTTTCGAGGGTTGATATTTTGTGGTCATGACAATGTTATTTAATATTGCACCAAATCAGGGTAACTTGGGTCAGGGTATTACAGTTGGTATCAGAAAAGTTTAGAATAATCATTGGAAGCTAGATTTAGAAAAACTCTGATTAGAGGACATTAACCTAATATAGATATGTGGATTAGTATAGAAGAACTTTCTAGAATTTTGGTCCTGTAAAGATTTTTTGAGTTTTACTAGAAATACATCCTTGTCTGTATAAGAGAAGGTAGAGGCAGCTATGGCACATTTGTACCTAGGGGTAAAACTCAAAAACACTGCTTTGAACTATATTAGAATGGGGACTGGTGCACAACAACAGGATTTTCTACACTCTTGGATACAGTACTCCCAGTGGATATGCTTAGGATAATTCTCATTTTCATTGCAAACCATTATAAAGGGTTTATGAGTATATAATTCCTAAATGAAAATATTTTTATGATTATGGATTATATCCATAAGTTGTTCAATTTATGTTATGTGTTATACAGGTTTGGATTTTGGTATTGCGATTCATAAACTAATCTAGTGTATGACATTGTTTAGAAATGATGCCTAGTAGAAGGAATGAAACTATATCAATTCATGTAATCCATGTAGGGATTTCCCTCCTAATAAAGATAATTATAGTGAAGATGGTGAAAAAATTGGTTCTGTTCATCTTATCACCATACTGGGACATCTCACTTAGGTTATTAATAATAACCATACCCGTGTGGAGCACCCTGATCCACAACGTGGAGTATCATTGTAAAAACGCTTCATGTGGCAACAACCACCAACATTAAATGGGAGTAAAAATACATTAGTAGCTAAAAAATTTATAAATTCCTTAGAGAAAATATTTCAAGCTTTGGGGTGTCGCAAAAGGGAAAAAGTTGTCATGGAAGTTTACCGCCTCATGGGAGATGCATATCAATAGTGGTCATTGATTCAAAACACAAAGAAATATTATGAATTATCAAATATGGAATTTAGGGAGTTTAAAGGGTGTTTCATAGAAAAATACATTCATCGTGACCACTAAGTGGATATGGAAGGACAATTTCTGAGTCTGTGGAAAAAAGAGGATGAGAATGTTTCAAAATATGAGGCTAACATTACAAGGATATCAAGGCATGCCACAAATTATATACATAACCCTTGAAGTAATATTGATTGTTTCTTTGATGGGTAAAAACCATTTCTCCGTTGATAATTAGTCTCAAAATCCTTCTTATCATACAATGATATTGTCTCATGTGCTATCAAGATAGAAAAATAATTCTATATGTTTTGGAACTTTAAAGAAAAGTAAGAGAAAAAGAGATCTGCTGAACACTCTTGAAATGAAAATTAGGAGAATAAGGGAAAAGTTTAATATCCATCATGTGGAAAATAATGGAGGAAACACCCTGGTAATTTCTTGATGGGGATGTGAGTCTATTACAAGAGTGGTGAAAAAGGCCACCAAGCTCGTGATTTCAATAGGATTAAAGAGGCTTTCAATGTGGAATGCTACAATTGTAGAGAAAGGGGGAAATATGAAAATGAATTTCCTAAGAACCAAGGGAACATACCTAAAAAGACCAAGGGAGCAAGGCCAAGCTTAAGCAATCACCACTGCTAAGGTCAAAGCTCCAAAAGACATGGTGGTAGGTAATGTAATGGTTTCCTAAAGTTTAGCCAATGATTTATTTGATTATGGATAAGTGCAGAGTTTTATATCTTCCCAATTTGTTAAAACAATTATATATTTTAAATTTTTCTTAACAAGGGAGTTTTCAGTCAGAACTCCTGAGGAATGTATCATCGCAACAATGTTTTGTGAATTAGTTCCCATTAGGGAATATAAATGTTTTTATCTTCTAAGATCATCATCATACCCATGATTGAATTTGATATAATCCTCAATATGGATTGGATTTTGGATCATGATGCGAAAATTTATTTTAAGAAGAAGGTCGTTACAATTTTTGAGGATGATAAGGAGCACCTTATCTTTAAGGTAGAAACGCCACCACCTGATTCTTATCTAGATCCCCCCTAGTAGCTCTACTAAATTCAATTATTGGGGAGGATGATAATGAAATAATTATTGGTGAGGAAAAGAATGATCGAATAGAGGACATACCTATTGTTCCTAAATATGTTGATGTGTTTCTAGAGTATTCACCTAGACATCCTCTAGAATGAAAATTTGAGTTTTCCATTGATTTAATTTCTTGGTCAAGGCACATATCGAAGACCCATTATAGAATAGCCACTGTGGAATTAGTGGAACTAAAAAATAACATGAGTAATTGAGTAATAAGGGATTTATTCTCCCTAGTGTTTCTCCATGGGGAGCTCCTGTCCTTTTGATAAGAATAAAGACAGATATGTGAGGTTGGGTATTGACTACAGGGAGGTCAATGTTATAACAATAAAGAACAAGTATCCCCTACCTCGCATTGATGATTTATTCTACCAACTTCAGGAAGATCAATATTTTTCAAAGTTTGATCATCAATCCGAATGTAATCAATTGTGTTTGAAGAAGGAAGACATTCTGAAAACAACATTTTGAACTAGGTGCGGGCATTACGAGTTTACTATAATGCCTTTTGTGATTACTATTTCACCCTATGTTTTTAGGGATCTAATTAATTGAGTATTCAAGGATTATCTTGATGACTTTTTAGTGGTATTTATTGATGATATCCTGGTATACTCCAAAAGCTATGAGGATCACGAAAATCACTTGTACACCATTCTGAAAACCCTCAAAATAAATGAATTATATGGGATGTTTATAAAGTGTGAATTATGGATTCAACATATTTACTTTCTTGGAAATATTGTCTCAAATTATGTAATATCTGTTCATCCTTCAAAGGCCAAGGTAATCCAATAATGGCCAGCACCAATGAGTATAACTGAAGGTACAATGTTTTATTGGTTTAGCAGGTTGTTATCTGTGTTTTGCCTATAATTGTTCCTGATTCTCTAACCCATTAACCATGCTCACATATAAAGGGGTTAATTTTTTTTTGTAAAAAAGAGTGTGAATAATGTTTTGATGAATTGAAGAGAAGATTAGTCAATGTTCCTATGTTGAATCTACCATTAGGGAACGATGGGTTTGTTATTTATATTGATGCTTCAAAGAAAGGAATTGGTTGTGTCCTTATGCAGAATGACTGAGTTATTGTCTATGCATCATGAAAGATAAAATTTCATGAGCAAAACTATCCTACTTATAATCTTGAGTTATCTGCTATAATCATTAATATGAAAATATGGAGACACTATCTCTATTGTGAAAAATGAGAGATTTATACTGATCACAAGAGTTTGATTTATATTTTCTCAATAAAAAGAACCCAACATTAATTTAAGTCGATGGGATGAACTAATCAAGGGTTATGATTGCACAATACAGTATCACTCAGGGAAGTCTAATAAAGTGGAATATTCTTGGAGCAGAAAGGATATTGGAGATTTGAATAAGATTAGAGTTAAAAGGGTTCCTATATTCATGGATATAGTGAAAATGGATATGAGAATAATCATGAAAGGTGAAACATCAAGACATTATCAAATGGTTGCCAAACCATCTTTACTAGAAAGGATAATATTTCTCAAGCTGATGATGAGGAGTTCCAAATGAAGATTAAAGCTGTGAATGATGAGAGATTGAGTGACTTCATATATGAAGATGGGATTTTAAAATTTGGGAAGAGACTTTGTGTTCCTGATATAATGGATCTATAGATGTAATGCTTAGATGATTTCCATAGCTCCGACTTCTCTATACACCCTGGTAGCAACAAGATGTATAGATATTTGAAGGAACATTTTTTGTGGGAAAATATGAAGAGGGAGATTTCTGATTTTGTGTCCATATGTATGGGTTTTAAACAAGTGAATTTTGGAAGTCAAAATCCTGGAGGAGTCATGAAACCTCTTCCCATACCTATGTGGAAATGGGAAAATATTTTGATAGATTTTTTCATGGGGCTACCAAAGTATCTTATAAGTAATGATGCAGTATGGGTCATTGTTGATCATCTTACAAAGATAGAAAATTTTCTTGCTATAAGATTAGATTTACCACTTGAAAATTTAGAAAAACGATATATTAATGAAGTTTTAAGATTCCATGTAGTACCCTTACCGATTGTTTCTGAGCGTGATCCCTATTTTACATCAATATTCTAGAAAAGTCTTCCGAAATCCCTAGATACTAAACTTTGTTTGAGCACTGCCTACCACCATCAAACTGATGGAAAATCAAAATGAACTATTCAAACCATAGAAGAAATGTTGAGATCTTTCTCACATGACTTAAGGTATGTGGGATCAATATTTACCTCTGGTAGAATTTTCCTATAATAATAGCTTTCATTCAAGATTTCAGATGGAACCATATAAAGCGTTATACAGAAAAAGATGTCCCACAAAAAATTTTTGGGATGATATTGGTGAATGAAAACTCGTAGGCTCAGAACGTGTGGAGGAAACAATGGAAAAGTTGAAGTTTATCCAAAGCCACATCAAATTAGCGCAAAGTAGGAAAAAAAGATATGTCGATAACCGAAGGAAGGATTTGGAATTTCAAGAAGGAGACCATGTTTTCTTAAAAGTATATCCATGGATGGGTGTTATATGTTTTGGTATGAACGGTAAATTGAGTCCCAGGAACATCAGACCTTTGGAAATTCTAGAACGAATTGGAGTTGTAGCTTACCGTTTGCAAATGCCTCCAAGTCTCTTCAAAGTTCATGATGTGTTCCACGTATCACTGTTGTGTAAATAAATGTCTGACCCAATGCATGTACTCACCTAGGAGGAAATTTAATTGGAATGTGACTTGTCTTATTGTGAAGAGCCTATCATGATTCTTGATACCAGAGAACAAGTGTTGAGAAACCAGACGACTCATCTTGTAAAAGTTCTATGGAGAAACCATAAGATGTAAGAGGAAACATGGGAACTGATGGAACATATCATGAAGAACCACCCAAATATTTTTGTGTGGTAGTATTATATAAATTTATAAGATAAAATTATTTGAAGGTGGGAATAATTTAATACCACAATCTTTCATAGTATGTTTCGATTTGAATAATGAAATAGCTTTTATTATACACAATTTCGAGACTCTAAAACACCACGACCAATCAAACTAGTTGTTATGAATAGTAATAACCATTTTTTGAAATTTTATAAATTTAATATATCAAAATGGAATTATTTTTTGGATTTGGAATATCAAAATTATCTTAGGGTGAATTTTTGGTACTTTTTTGAAAACATTAAATTTTTGATGAATTGTGAAAAATACTATATTTTAATTAAAAACTACTTTTTAATCGAAATAATTTATAGTGATAAATTATATATTTGAATTTTTTATGTATAATTAGATTATATTTTTATCATTTAATATAATTTAGGTCATTGGATATAATCTCATGATTAAACTGGACATAAACTAGTGTCAATATTTTGATTGTTATGATTTCATAAAAACACACTTTTTGTTTTGACAAAAGGAAATAATTACAAATTAATTTCTTCCACTTCTATGTTTTGAATTTGGAAATATTAATTCCATATTTGGAATCAGGATGTCCAAATTTTTTAAATATTTAACTTTTAATTTCATATATTATGAATATTTACTTCAGTAAATATTATATTTACCGTGGTTAAAGTGGTAAATCCATATAATAAGGATAAAAAACAATATTATAAAAATATTAAATTACCCTAACACGTCTCCTAACCCTATTGGATGAAACATGTCCGACCTTGGGAATACTTGGGTCTATTTTTGGACCCCATGGAGCCACTTGGGTGTGATAATGACATTTTATATTAAATAATCTAAAGTAAAAACAAAAAAACAAATGAAAATATCCTTTAGTAAATTTTTTTTATATGAGGTTATATAATTGATATATTTCGTATTAATAGTAATTAGAAATCTAAAAATATTTCCTACCTTAGGATATTTTATTTTATAATTTTTAGACATAAAATAAATATATTTATATCTTACACAATAATTATGTAGTATTTTCCTTATTAATGAAACATTCAAATAAATGATATTATAAATACTAAAACAAATAACATTTGACTGTTTTCATGCCATAAATAAATTTAATAGGTTACTATAAAATTTTTGGGTTTATTAAATGTATTTATTTAGAAGTAATAATGTTTTTAGGACTGTAGAAAAATCAATTATTAAATAATTTCAAAATTGACATAAATGAGTTTTTAAAACAAATACATTATTATTAGTGGATATAATAATCCTAAAAATTTAATGTTTGGAAAAAAGGATTATATAATGAAATTATTATCAGTAATGAACCCCTTTGGGTTCTCTTATAATTTTATAGTAAGTTTATTAACCATATAATATTAAAATACAAAGAGACATGGTAAATGTCAAACTATTTAACTAAGAGTTAAATATAAAATATAAGGTAAATACAGTGACCTAAAAATATATAAAACCTATTTGTTGAGAGGTTTTTGACACATACACACCTTATCCTTTAAATAATTTATTTTTTATCCATTAGAAAACGAAAATTATTTTATTATAAAATAATATTTCAAGTTTTTCCTAAAGTTACCCTCACCTCTCTTATACAAGAGAACTTCCGCTTATCACAAACTCAAACCTTCAAAGACATTTGGATTGGCCATCCCCTATCCAAATATCATCCCAAATTTCCCTCATCCATCCTATATTCCTTCCTTTAGTCATAAATCTATCCTATGGATCCCTTTTGATCAAATCAATAGGAAGAACCCAAAGCAGAGGTAAATATTTCATCACCTCTTTCAAGTTCTTTTCTTCTTCCACTTCATCTTTATTTGGTGTTTCCATTATAAAATAATAAATCCAGTATCTTGTATATACTTTTATATTATTATAAAAATGGTACAATCATATTCATCATTCTATCCACCTATAAAAGACAAAGTCACCATACGTGCGTACATATGGATTATCGTCTCCACGTTGTAGTGCAGTTTGTTATTCAAACACTTCATCATTTGGACGTGTATAATAATGAGTATAAATGGTGTAAATAATAAATATAACATGATAATGATTCTGTATATATGATATATAATACAATTATATACGATTTTAATATCAAAAGAATGATATTGTCGCTCATGCGTACATACAGATTACCGACTCCACGAATGCGATGAGACTCATTCCCCATTATAGTAATTCAAAAATAATTATCATTATATGATTAAAAATAATGTTTATGAACATAATATAATTCAATATGTGAATCAAATAAATCATATCCTTAACAAACATGGCTTACATAACCAATCATATAAAATAAAATGAATCAGTTAACACCTGAAATGATGATACTACTAAAATATCATTAACAAAGCAATATTAAGAGATAATATATGATATAATATTAATGTATATGGTTTCTGTATAATTTAATAACAATTATTTCACCCTTATACTAGATTTTAACATAACCTTAACCCATGAAAAGGACAAGTTAAGGGTTAATTTCACAGTCTCTTCGTTATTCGAGGTTGTTTTTACGTTAGTATCTACTGGAACCACATTATCATCCACATCCATGTTTCTTAAAAATGTATTCCAAAACATTTTTAATATTTACTAGACTATGGGATAAATTCTTTTATACCCTTGTTTGAATTGTTATTAAATGGTTTGATATGAATCTTTCCATCGTATTCCAAACAAAGTACCTCATGACCTTTTCGACAAAATTAAGGTAAGAATATTTTTTTATCTTATACGGCGGGTGCGGATATTTTCCGCCGTTATAACATCGTCGATGTTTCCCTAAAAATATTTTATAAATATTTACAAAATAAATGTTGTCATTTCTAATTATATGAATTTTAAATTTTTTCAAAATTGAAAGAGATATTTCTCTAAAAAAAGTTTTGATATCATCTATGTCAACATCCTTTGATTGATTGTGAGATTATTTGAAGTTGATTTATTATGATACAAAATGTCCATATTGTATTCAAGGTTTTGTGATATGTTCGAATATAGATGTGTTTTTATACCATTCATGGTTTATGGATAATGTATTGACATTTCATATGCTAGTTTGAATACAAATGTTTCTGTTATGTTTAAACCTTTTCGTTTGAGGAATGCATTGGACATAGTAAGTCACGGGTAGATCCCGCTATAGATCCTCAATGCATTGGTAGATATCATGAGACAAACTAGTGTCTTGTAACAAGGCCTTGAAAAAATATTATTTATAGTCATGTAATAATGCATTGACTATGTGGTTATGAAGTCTCAAGTTATGTATTCCATCATTATGAATGTGGCTATTGATATTTCATGTGATTATTCGACTAGTAGAATATCCATTTGAATAACTTATTGGAATTATTTGGTTTTATATTTTCCATATTATGATTAATTTCATGTTTAATAGGATTTTGTTTTAGTCTTACATTGTCTTAAATGTTTATGCTTATTTATGAAACTTTCTGCTATATTTTTATCCTTAGTGAGCATCTGAGCTCACCCCATTCTATGTTTTATTTTTCCCAAGATGCGAAGAAGAATATTATGACTGAACTAAAGGGACAGTATAAGGGATATGATTGTGGCCTATGGAGACTATTTTTTTATTTTTTCATTTAATATTGTAATGTAAAACTTATGAATGAATCTATAATTTCCAAAGCTACTAAACTAATCTGTCTTTTGAGACGTGATTTTTGTGATTATGACAATGTTATGTAATAATTCACCATCTATGGGTAAATGGCATTGGGGAATTACATTGGCCAAGAAAAATTGATTTGGAGGTGTAAAAGTAAGATAAGGGGAAGTGCCATTTTTTACGAGATGTGAGGGCCACTTTAAGAAAATCTAGAAATATTATTTTATAATAAAAGAATTTTTGGTTTTCTAATGGGTCCAAAATAATTTATTTATAGAATATGGTAGGTATAGGTATAGAATATATCATCCAATTGGTTTTAGACTAGTTTAGGTCACCATATTAACTTTATCATTCATATTTAACTCTTAGTTAAAAAGTTTGTCATTTACCATGTCTCGTTGAATTTTTATATTATCTGGTTAATAAACTAACAATATGAAGACAAGGGAACCCCATGTGGTTAATTATACATATATAAAATTTTATCTATGTCATTTGGTTGAACCTTAGATTTTTAAAAATATTATACCAACTATGAATATAGTATTAGTTTTAAAAAAACAATTATTTCAATTTTTACAGTATTTAGTATTGGGTTTTTGTGAAAATCATAATAGCATGATTACATAGATAAACAATTATTTAATAAACTCTAAAATTTCATATTAACCTATAAAATTAGTTTAATTCATCAAAAGTATCAAATTACATTTATTTGGAAACGTATAATATCCATTATTTTAATCTTTCATTAATAAGGTAATTAATGCATTATCCTTGTGTCATAAATAAATTTAATTTTTTAATGTATAAAATATATAAATAAAATATGATTATGTAATAAATCATCTTAGATTTCTAATGTATAATTATAGTCGAATTTAACTTATGTACAACCCTATATTCAAAATGGATTAGTTTTTAAACATTGAATTTAACACTTTAAACTCTTCATTAAATAAAATAATAATAAATGTTATAATATAAAAAAGTTGACCAAAGGGGAACATATTTTATTCCTATGATTTAATTTGGTCGAATTAAACTTATCAAATAGAATTTCGACATCTGTTAGGATAATTATAATCTCATTTTACCCTTAATTTCCCTATTTACTTTTAACAGTGGTAAATAAAATTCAAAAGTTACTATTCAACAATAACTATTTTCATCTTATTGAACAATATTTTACTTACTAATACCATCCTTGTCACTTTTATTTTTGAAATTCAACTCTTAGAAGTGGAAAAATTATGATTTATGCAAATCTGTAAATGATCCTAGGAGGTTGGTAAAAGAAAATAAATAGTTCAATAAACATTTATATATCTACACTTTTTAAAAAAATGACTCAATGAATTACTTTGAACATATATAAGTATTGTGTTTATATTTTTAACTAAAATAAATAATTATAATATACCAAATTACATAAATAAATAGTCAGTTTTAAATAATAACACAGTGTCTTTCACTATTCCTCAAAAATTGAATATTTTTAGAAAAATACCGAAAATTCACCCTAATCTAATTTTGATATTCCGAATCAAAAATATAGACCATTTTGAAAAATAAAATTTCTAAAATTTCAAATGGTGGGTATTACTATTCAGAACGGCTACTTTGATTGGTCGTGGTGAGTTGAAACTCCATATTGCGTACACCGCAAGCTACTGCATTATTCAAAGGGAAACGTACCGTGTAATATTGGGGTATTACATTCTGTCCTACTTAAAATAATTTAGCCCTAGAAATTTCATGAATACTATTCCATAAAAATATTTGGGTGGTTCTTCATCATAAGTTCCATGGGTTCGCACATTGCCTCTTCCATCTTATGGTTTCTCCATAGAACCTTTTCCAGACGGGTCATCCTGTTTCTTAGAAATTGTTCTCTGGTATCAAGAATTTTGACAGGTTGTTCACAATAAGATAGATCGAGTTCCAGTTCAATTTCCTCAAAGGTGAGTACATGCATTGGGTCAGGCATGTATTTTCTCAACAGTGATACATGGAACACATCATGATCTTTGGAGAGACATGGAGGCATTACCAAACTATAAGTTAAAACTCTAATTTGTTATATAATTTCGAAAAATCCTATATACCTAAGACTCAATTTACCCTTCTTACCAATATTTATAACACCCTTCCCTGGATATACCTTCAAGAAAACATGGTCTCTTAGGTGAAATTCCAAATTATTCGTTCAGTTATCATCATATCTTTTTGGCTACTTTGGGCTGCTTTGATGTGGTTTTAGATAACCTTCACCTTTTCTATTGTTTCCTCAACATGTTATGGGCCTACAAGTTTTCTTTCACCAACATCATCACAGAATGTTGTTGTGTGACATCTCTTTCCATATAACGCTTCATATGGTGCCATTTAAATATATGAATGGAAGCTATTGTTATAGGAAAATTCTACCCGAGGTAAATATTGATCTCACATACCTTGAGAGTCACGTAATTATGATCTCCACATGTCTTCTATGGTTTGAATAGTTCGTTCTGATTTTTCATATGTTTTAGTGTGGTAAGTAGTGCTCAAACAAAGTTCGGTATCCAAGGCTTTCTAAATCCTTTTCTAGAATCTTGACGTAAAACGAGGATCACGGCCGGAAACAAACAATAATGGTACTCCATGAAATTTTAAAACATCATTAGTATATAGTCTTGCTAAATGTTCAAGTTGTAAATCTTCCCTTATAGCATGAAAATGTTCTAACTTGGTAAGAGGATCAACAATGACCCATATTAAATCATTTATTCATGGATTCTTTGGTAGCCCCATGAAAAAGTACATCATAATATTATTTCATTTCGACACAGGTATGGGAAGAGGTTGCATGACTCCTCAAGGCTGTTTCCTTCTAGATTTCACTTATTGAAAAACCATACATCTTGACACAAAATCTGCAATCTTCCTCTTCATGTTGTCTAACCCAAAATTTTCCTTCAAATATCTATACATCTTGATGCTCCCATAGTGTATATAGAAATTGGAGCTATGAGAATCATCCAATAATTCCCTGTTTAGATCAAGTATGTTAGGAACACAAAGTCTCATCCCAAATTCCAAAATTCCATCTTCATAAATGAGGTCACTCAATCTCCAATCATTCAGAGCATTAATCTTCTTTTGAAACACCTCAAAATATCTCTGAGAACTCTTTATCCTTTCTAGTAAAGGTGGTTCGTCTATCTTTTAAAAAATTATTTATGTTTAACCTTCCCTGGTTTTTCCCAAATTCATCTTTACTAGGTCTATGAAAATAGGATCCATTTCAACTCCCATATTGTTCAAAACTCCATGATCCTTTTTAATCAAAGAATCTTCCACCTTCTTTGCCTTCTCAGGGTCGTATTATATAGTGCAATCATAATACATGAGTAGTTCAAGCCATCTTCTTTACATCAAGTTGAATTCTGTTTGAGAGAAAATAATCTTCAAACTCTTGTGATCAGTATAAATCTCACATTTTTTCACCATAGAGATAATGTCCCTATATTTTCAAAAAACATATTACAGCTGCTAACTCCAGATCATGAGTAGGATAGTTTTTCTCATTAATTTTTAGCTGTCATGATTTATAGTCAATAACTTCATCATTCTGCATAAAGACACAACAAAGTTCTTTCTTTAAAGCATCACTATAAATAACAAACCCATCGTTCCCTGATGGTAGAGTCATGATATGAGCAATGACTAATATTCTATTCAGTTCTTCAAAACATTCTTCACACTATTTTGTCAAAACAATTTTATACCCTTTACTTGTGATCTTGGTTAAAGGGTTAGCCAAATGGAAAAAATTGGGTCAAAAGGTCAATAATTACTTGCTAAACCATTAAAACTACATACATTAGTTATAATCGTTGGTGTTGGAATTTTGGATTGCATTTGTCTTTGAAGTATCAACAATGATTCCCTCCTTAGAGACCATATGTACAAGAAAATAAATCACCTGAAGTAACAATTAACACTTGCTAAACTTCCCATATAATTCATTTATTCTAAGAGTTTTTAGAATAATGGACAAGTGATTTTCATGATCTTCATAGATTTTAGATTATAACAAGATATCGTCAATAAATACCACTAAATAGTCATCATGATATTCCTTGAAAAATCTATTCATCATATGCATGAATACAGAGGGAGCATTAGTCAATTCAAAATGCATTACTGTAAATTCATAATGCCCGTACCTGGTTCGAAATGTTGTTTTCAGAATTTCTTCCTTCTTCACACCCAATATATGTTATCCAGATCGAAGTTCAATCTTTGAAAAATATTTGTCCCCGTGAGGTAGGGTCAATAATTCATCAATGTGAGGTAAGGGATACTTTTACTTTATTTTTATAACATTGATCTCCCTGTAGTCAATGCATAACCTCATAGATCCTTTTTTCTTCTTAACAAAAAGGGCAGGGTCTCCCCATAGAGAAACACTAGAGAGAATAAATCCATATTTACATAATTCTTCTAGTTTTTTCCTTAGTTCCACTTATTCCACATTGGCCATTCTATAATGGGTATTTGATATGGGCCTTGAACCAGGAATTAAATCAATGGAAAACTCAATTTCTCGCTCTTGAGGATGTCCAAGTAAATCCTCTGGAAACACATCAACATATTCTTACACAATAAGTATGTACTCTATTCGAATATTATTTTCCACACACATAGTTATTTCATTCTCTTCTTCCCCAATAATTGAATTATTAGAGCTACTAGGGGTGGATTTAGATAATAATTAGGTGGTGAAGATTCTACTCTAAGGAAAATGTCCTCTTTTTCAACATAAAAAATTGTTACCTCCATCTTTTTACAATAAATTTCTGCATCATGGTCCAAAAGACAATACATTCTGAGGTTTATATAAAATTTAACCATGAGTATGATGATGAGATTAGAATATAAAAAACATTTATATGCCCTGATGGGAACTGACTCACAAAACATTTTTGCGATGATACTTCACTAAGGTGTTTTGACTGACAACTCCCTTGTTATGTCAAATTGAAAACATCTAATTTTCTTACCAAACTGGGAATATATGAAACAATACTATGGTCAAGAATTAAATAATTCATTGGATAAACTTGAGGAAACCATTAAATTAACTGCAACCATGTATTTTGGAGCTCAATCCTCAAGAGTAGTGATGACATAAGCTTGGCCTTACTCCCTTGGCCTTTTTGGGGGTTAGATTCCTTGGACCTTATAATATTAGTTTTTATAATTCCCCTTTTCTCTACAATTATATAATTCAACATTGACATCCTCTTTGTTCCCCTTGCAATCATGAGCTTTGTGGAAATTTTCACCACACTTGTGACAGACACCCATTCCTTTTAGAAAAGTGCCATGTTGATTCTTCCAAAAATTACTGTAAGATGAATATTCAAATTTTCCCTTCTTCCCCTTATTTCCATTTCTAGAGTGTTTAGAAGATCTATTATTCTCTTTCTTTTCTTTGATTTTGAAAGACATATAGAATTCCTTATCTGTCTTGATAGCGCATGAGACAATATCTTCGTACGATGAGAAGAATTGTTAGACTAATGCTCGACAGAGAAATGGATTTATCCCATCAAAGAATCGATCGATATTACTCCTTGGGTTATGTATATAATCTGTTGTATGAATTTATAACCTTGTAATGTTAGCCTCATACTTTGCGACATTCTCATCCTCCTTTTGCCTCAGATTCCGATATTATCTTTCTATGTCCACTCGATGTTCATGAGTAATGTATTTTTCTAAGAAAATTTCTTTAATCTCCCCCAATTCCATGCTCGATACTTATTCATCTTCATTTTTGTTTTGGATTAATGACCACCATCGATTTTCATCTCATGTGAGGCGATAAACTGCCATGAAAACTTTTTCCATTTTCACTACTCCCCAAAGCATGAAATATTTTCTCTAAAGAAATTTATCCATTTCTCAACTACTAATGGATTTGTAATCCCATTGAATGTTTATGGTTGTTGTCTCATGAAGTGATCTAACATTGATCATGTGGGCTGTGGATCAGGGTGCTCCATATGAGTAAGGTTATTATTTATAACCTAAGTGAGTTGTCCCAGTATGGTGATAAGCTGATCAGCGCCCGTTGCATCACCATATCCACCATAATTATCATGAGTAGGAGGGAAATCCATACATGGATTATGTGGGTTGATACAATTTCCATTCCTTACACTAGGATCCATTTATATACAATGGAATGCACTGGATTAGTTTATGAATATCAATACATATTCCAAACTTGTAAAACAATTAACATAAATTGAACAGTTTATGGATATAATCCATACTAAAAAAATATTTTATTTGAGAAAGTATATACTCCTAAACCCTTTGTAATGGTATGTATAGAAAATGTGAATTATCCTAAGTGTATCCCCCCAAGAGTGTTGTAAACAACAGTGGAGCAAAGCCCGTTGTCATGCACCAGTTCCTGTTCGAGTCTAGCACAAAGTGGTGTTTTTGGTTTTTACCTGTAGGTATATCTATTCCAGAGCCACCTCTACCTTCTCATATCATGAAATGTATTTATCGATTAGAAAAGTAAAAAAATATCTACATTACCCAAATTCTAGGAATTTATTCTATACTAATCCTCATAGTCTATCTTAGGGTAGTGTTGTCTAATTAGTTTTTTTCTAAATCTAGTTTCCAAGGATTGTACTAAACTTCCTCTGATACCAACTATATTTCCGTGAACCCAGTTACCCAAATTCAATGCATTATTACATAACATTGGCATGATACAAGGAATCATGTTCGGAAAGACTGATCAGTTTAATAGCCTTGGAAGTACTACAAACATTCATAAGTTTTACATTACAACATGAAATAAAAACATCAACAAAATTTTTCCCCTTTGAAGACACTTATATCCTTAGCCTATCCCTATAGGTCAACCATAAAATACTTCTTCACATCCTACAAAAAATAAAACAATGAAAGGGGTGAGCTCAGATGCTATGAAAGGATAACAAAATAGTAGAAACTTTCATAAATAAGCATAAACATTTAAGGAAATGTGTATGACAAAAAAATCCTTTTAAACATACACTTCAGCATAATATGGAAATTATAGTATCAAATAATTCCATTTAATTATTCACATCGATATTCTACTAGTCTAATAATCACATGAAATATCAATTTAAACTTTCATAATGATAGAATGCATAATTCTAGACTTCATAATCACATAATCAAGGCCTTGTTCCTAGACAATAAATAAACTATTTTCAAGGCCCTGTGCCAAGACACTACATTGTCTAATGAGACCAATCAATGCATCGAGGAGCTATAGCAGGTCGACCCATCACTTACTAAGTCCAATTCATTTCTTATATGAAAATTTTGAAACATAATATAATCATTCGTTTATAAACTAGAATACGAAATTTCAATACTTTATCCATAAACCATGAATGGTTCAAAAATAATGTGTCCTCAATCAAACATATCACAAAACGTTCAATATAATATGGATGATTTGTATCCAAATAATTTAACATCAAACAAGTTTAAAATCCAACAATAGATGTTGACATAGATTAAATTAAAACTATTTTAAATAAATACCTCTTTTATTTTGAAATCATTTAAAAGTCCCATAATTATAAAAGTAAAAAATTATTTTTAAAAAATTATTATAATCTAGTACGGGAAGCTAAGATGATGATATAATGATGGAAAATAGCCACACCCATAGTATAAGTTAAAAAAAGACATTCTTACCTTAATTTTGTCGAAAAGGTCATAAAGTACCTTGTTTGGAAAACGGCGGAATGATTCCTTTCAAACCATTTTATAAAAAATAAAACAAGGGTATAAATGACTTTATACCATTATCTAGTAAATTGTAAAAATGATTTCAATTTCATTTTTAAGAAAACACATATGTGGATGATAAAGAGGTCCTAGTAGATACTTACGTAAAAACAAACTCAGATAATAAAGAGATTGTGAAATTAACCCTTACCTTGTACATTTTTCATAGTAGATGGTATGTTAACCTCTTTTATAATAGTTAAAAAATTGTTATTAAATTATAAAAGAACTATATACATATATATGATGTCATATATGACCCTATAATATTTCTTTGTTATTAATATTTCAGTAGTATCATTATTTCAATTGTTAACTGATTCGTTTTCCTCTATGTGTTTGGTTACATAAGCCATGTTTGTTATGGATAGGACGTATTTGATTCATATAAATAATTATATTATGATAATAAAAATTATTTATAAATAATAAAATGAAAATTATTCTTGAGTTATTACGATTAGGAATGAATCTCATCACGTTCGTGGAGACGATAATCCGTACGTACGCACGAGAGACAATATCATTATATAGATGGTGAAATCATATGAAATTGTATGTTATATAATATATATAAAGAATAATTAACATGTTATATTTATTATTTACAACATTTATACTCATTATTATACCCTTCCAAATAATGATGTGTTTGAATAACAAACTACACCATGACGTGTAGATGGTATGTCATACGTACGCACGTATGATGACTTTTTCATTCATATGATAGATAGAATTATGAATATGGTTGTACCATTTTTATAGTAACATAACAGTATATAGAAGATATTGGAGTTCTTATTTTAGAATGGAAACAACAATGAAAGAGGAAGTGGAAGATGAAAAGAACATGAAAGAGGTGATGAAATATTTATCTATTCTTCAGGTTCTTCCTTTCGATTTGATCAAAAGAGCTCCTTAGGATGTATTTCTGACCAATGGAAGGCCTTTTGGATTAATATAGGAATAATGGGAGGATATTTGGACAGGGTTTGGTCGATCCAAATAGATTTGGAGGTGTGAAATTAAGAGAAGTGGAGGTACCCTTTTATAAGAGTGGTGAGGGTCACTTTAGAAAAATATTGAAATATTATATTATAATAAAATCATTTTTCGGGTTCTAATTGATCAAAAATGATTTATTTAGAGGATAAGTTGGGGATGGGTCGAAAACCTCTGAACAAATTGGTTTTAGGAGAAGCTTGAAATATTATATTATAATAAAATCATTTGGTTTTGTGAAAATCATAATAGATTGATTACTTCGAAAAAAAATTATTTAATCAACCATATCATGTAACATTAACATATAAAATTAGTGGAATTCATCAAATGTCTCAAATTAAAATCATTTGTATATTTATAATATCGATTATTTTAATCATTCATTAATATGGTAATTACTTAGTCATCACTGTTTCATAAATAAATTTAATTATTTAATGTCTAAAATTTATAAATAAAATAACATTATGTAGGAAATTATATTATCTTTATAATGAATATTTATAGTCTAAATTTTATTATGTATAATCTTATATAAAAAATGGCTTAGTTATTAAACATTGAATTTAACACTTGTAACACTTCCTTAAATAAATTAAAAATAAATGTATGAATATTATCCAAATGGACCAAAGGGGGTAATATTTTATTCCTAATGTTGTTTTTTGTTGAATTAAATTTATCCAACAGAATTAGGACATGTGTTATGGTAATTATAATATCCTTTTTACCCGTAATTACCCTATTTACTTTTAACAGTGGTAAATAAAAGTCAAAAATTAATATTCCCCAAAACTTATTTTATCTTACCGAACCACATTTTACTTACTGATATCGACCGTGTGTCTCGGAATTTTCAAATTCTACTCACAAAATAGGTAAAATTATGTTTTATACAAATTTGTAAATTCTCCTAGAAGGTCGGTAAAAGATTGAAAAAAGTTCAATAAAATTTTATATATATCTGAACTTATTATAAAATGACTCCAATGAATTAAATTGAAAAAATATATTTATTATGTATCTATTTTGAACTAAAATAAACTAAATTAAAATAACTGATTACTTAAATAACAAGTCAGTTTTAAACAATTACGCAGTGTTTTTCACTATTCATCAAAAATAGAATGTTTTCAGAAAAATACCCCAAATTCACCCTAAGCAAATTTTGATATTTCGAATAAAAAAATGAAGTCCATTTTGAAAAATTAAATTTATAATATATCAAAAAGTTTTTATTACAATTCATAATGGCTACTTTGATTGGTCGTGGTGTGTTAAAACTCCAAATTGTGTACAGCGCAAACTACTGCATTATTCAAAGGAAAACGTACCGTGAAAGCATGGGGTGCTACACATGTCATATTATTCATATGTATTAAATATTTCATTCATTATAACTATACATATAACTTTGTGAGGAAATAAAATTTATATATATACTAAAAAAGTGTTTTTCCCACCACATGTTGACTTTTGAGCGTCTTCCTTTGCTACCGTGTCACATTAGGTCTATTTTCCAACCTCCCAATCGGGCCCCCTCATGATTTACTTCTCCCACTTCTCTGGTTTCCACTGCTCCTCCGTTATTCCTTCCTCATAGTCCACTGCCTTAAGGTTCTTCGTTGCACCCAATCTAGATTTTCTGCTTCTTCTCAATTTTCGAGATTCCTTCCTCAGGTTCCCAATGAGTTCTCCATGACCATTTCTCCATTAAACCATCCCTCTATCGATCGATTCTCCTCGACTCAACCCTAAGGTTTAAACCAACCTGCTACCCAACTTCCTCCATTCCATTGATATAATCCACACCTCCCATGTTTCCATAATGTCCATGGTTTACCCTGCCTTACATCTCCAACCTCTAATAAATGCCTAAAGATCGGAACCGGAAAATACATCTTCAACTACATTTGCGACATCAAACTACCACACCCCCTCTCATTCTTCCTTCAACATGATAATAATGGGAACCTACTTCTCCCGAAAACGTGTCTGCTATCTTGATTTAGGTTTCTCTCCCCTTCTACATCGGTTCCCCCATGTGAATCCCCTCGCCTCATCCAAAGGTTCTTACATAACAATTCTGGCATCGTGTTACTACTACCTCCTCTGTGCTCTACCTTCAGGATCAATGCGACAATTTCATCCCCATCGACTATGGTGGAAGTCACCCTCCCAGTAACTTTTCGTGAAGCTCTCATCTATTGATTTTATTTATATCCTACAATTTTTAGTATTTAAATTTTGTTAAGAATTTTCATACCTTGTAACAATACATCTATTTTTAAGAATCAGTAATTGAGGCTTCTCTTTAATTCAGATGCCCAGTTTGTATTCAACTGGAATAATTTTTAGGATTGATACATATTTTATACACAAACAGAGCTCTAATTTCAGGAATGGTACTTCAACTACCAGATCCTAAATCGTGATATGATTCCTCTTTGAACATTAGGTTTTCCTCACCATAGATGGTCCTTGTTCTATGTTTTCCTACTTATTCTTCTATTTTTCCCAACTTTATCTCGATTTTCAGAACCTATAATATTCATTGATTCGACTATTCTACATCCAGAATGTTCTGAAAAATCAAAAAACAATGTAGTACTTAACATAGGAGATACATGTTTTCTGAAGTTTTTTGTTTTTCCTTCCAAATCCATACCAATTAGTAAGAATTTGGGCCAAATTGGACACTTTTTTGACAAATTTTGTCATTTTTTAGGGCTGAGATTTTTAAAATAGATCAGGTGTTGCATGGGAGTCTTTACTACTGGTTTTAGATGTAAATGCATACTACATTTTTTATTCGTTTATTGTATGATGATATAACACTGTTGTTTTTTCTTTTATATGGGTTTTGATCTGTGAATTATTTTGATTTCAGGATATGGGTTCACATAGAAGAACATGTCATTGTATGGAAAAAGTGGTGGCTCATTTGAAGTTGGTACTCGGAAATCCTACACTACATCATATGTCAGTATATTCAATTTTCCATACTGATTATCTATTTGAGTTTTTTTTATTTCTCAATGTGATGGATTTAATAATGGTGTTCATGTTTGGAAAACTGGGATAAAAAATTGCTTTTCTTTTTGAATTCAGGATTTGTAATATTATCCTTTTAATTTATTCTTTTTATAATTAGTTCAAGATAGCATCATGTTTCACTTTATTTAGCCTAATGGACCCATTAGTGTCTTCTGGTCTATTACCATCACCTTAAGGATTATTATCATTCACTATATATTGCATTTTTAGGCACTAAAAACCTTCTTCAGATAGACTCTATATCTGGATCTCTTCCACATGTATGTTTTCCTAAAATTGTGGAATTCACCTCCCTTCTATCCATAATTTTTTAGTTGTAGTTTCACACTATATGATTGTAGTTAATTTGTCCTAAAATCGTGGAGTAATACTCCATTTTTTCCACTGTATGATTATAGGTAATTTTTTTAACTATTGAATCCAGTACATATTGTTTTTTATGCACTAAAAACATGAAAATATGATTCATATGAGATAATAAACATAAAACAATATTTTAGGATAACTGCATGCATATTCTAGTTATGCATGACCAAAGGAACATGGAGGAGACTTTCACTCTGCTTCTCCTTGGTTCACCTCCTGCAATCCCAAACGTTATCAGATGTAGTGGCATCCATTGTTTACGATGCTTGACAACCACCTAGAAAACCACGTTAACATCACCCATAAATTCTACAGACATTATACAAACCGGCCTCTCCACAACAAATATGTCATCCTACTATCCTTCAATACATATCCCTTTTTTGCATCAATGATTCATTTATGTTTATCAAAAGGTAATGACACATTCATACTACTTTTTCCAATTCAAATACTCCAAGTACATATGTTCAATCTGCTCAGCCTTTATTTATTGACCATTTATTATCCGTAGGTTTTACATTCGATTCATCATAGTAATCAACTATAACAGGTAGCATACAACCATAATGGTGAATACATGCACATTCTAAGGATTATTTGTCTTTATTGTATACATTGTATATGTAACGCCCCGACCCCAGCTACCCAGAGTTGGTGCATTATTACATAACATTGGCATGATCACAAGAAAGATCAAATCCCGAAAGACCGATTAGTTTAGTAGCCTTGGAAACACTAGATATATTCATAAGTTTTACATTACATCATAAAATGAATAACTACTACAACAACATAATGTTTCCAACGTCCACACTATAAACCCCTCATAATATCCCTGCAAGTCAATCATAATTTACTTCTTCACTACCTGGGAAAAATAAAACATAGAAAAGGGGTGAGCTCAAATTCCCAGTAAGGATAACAATATAGCGGAACATTCAAAATAAGCATAAACATTTAAGGCAATGAATTACTAAAACAAAAGCCTTTTAAAATTGAACTTCAACATGGTATGGCAAAAGTAAAATGAAATAATGCCATTTACTTGTTCACATGGATATTCTACTAATCGAATAATCACATGCAATATCAATAACCACTTTCATAATGTTGGAATGCATAATGCTAAACGTTAATTTCTTTGTCTAGGCCTCATCCCAAGACCTAGGGGTTACTTCTAACCGGAACCCAACCCGGAGTGCCTCTAATAACCGGACACCAACCCGGAGTGCCTCTAATAACCGGACACCAACCCGGAGTGCCTCTAATAACCGGACACCAACCCGGAGTGCCTCTAATAACCGGACACCAACCCGGAGGGCATACTTTTACCAGTCCCTAACCTGGAGGGCTTACTTTAACCAGTCCCCAACCTGGAGGGCTTACTTTTACCGGTCCCCAACCCGGAACATACTTGTTTAGCACATTCATCTGAAGAAAAGTTTGAAATATAACATAAACATTCGGATTAAAACTAGCATACGAAATGTCAATAGTTTCACCATAAACTATGAATGGTATAAAATAGCACATCCACAGTCAAACATATTACAAAACCTTCAATACAATATAGAAGTTTTGTATCATAATAAATCAACTTCAAATAATCTTAAAATCCATCAAAGGATGTTGACATAGATGAAATCAAAATTCTTTTTAAAGAAGTATCTCCTTTTATTTTGAAATCATTTAAGATGCATATAAAATAAAACATTTTCTTTGAAAATATTCTTATAAGCTTGTATAGAAAGCTTCAACGACTTTATAACGGTGGAAAATAACCGCACCCGCCGTATAAGTTAAAAAACATTCTTACCTCAATTCCGTCGAAAAGTTTAAAAAGGACCTTGTTTTGAAAACGACGGAAAGATTCCTTTATAAACCTCTTATAAAAATTCAAATAAGGGTATAAATGACCTTAACCCATATTCTTGTAAATAGTAAAAATGTTTTGAAATACATTTCGAAGAAACATGGATGTGGATGATAAAGAGATCCCAGTAGATTATTACGTATAAACAACCTCGAATAATGAAGAGATTGTGAAATAACCCTTACCTTGTACTTTTCCTTGGTTGGGGTAGGTTAACCTCCTTTAATCTAGGTAACTCACTTTGGTTGGAACCAAAGGACTTCATGAAATGCTTTCTGCCTAAGGGGAAGCTTCAAGGAGGAGGAGAGGGATGTGGGGAGCTTAGTTGGGCAGAGTTTGGACGAGCCAAGTGGCTTGAGAGGTGTGAAGAAATGAGAAGGAGGAGTGCCCTTTTATAAGAGGGGTGAGGGGCACCTTTGGAAAAGCTAGAAATATTAATTTATAATAAATTCATATTCGGTTTCTAATGGCTCCAAAGTTGACTATTCAAAGGTTGAGGTGGGGATGGGTCGAAAAAAACTCATCCAATAGAATTTAGACAGGTTTGGGTACTTATATTAACCTTATCTTTAAGTATTAACTCTAAGTTAATTAGTTTCACTTTTACAGTGTCTCTTTGTATTTTTATATTATATGGTTAATAAACTTACCATATACATCCAAGCGACCCCCAAGTGGTCCATTAATGATTAACCTATCATGATATAAGACTCTTGGCCGAACCTTAGACTTTTAGGAATTTAATATTAATTAATAATATAATATTTGTTTTAAGAACTCTTTTATGTCAATTTTGACACTATTCAATAGTTGATTTTTTGTGAAACTCATAACAGATTGATTACTTAGAAAAAATTCAATTAAATCAATCCTAATATATCATATTATCCTAGAAAATTAGTTTAATTCATTAAAAGTTTCATATTATATTTATTTGGGTATTTATAATATCAATTATTTTAATTTTTCACTATTATAGTAATTACTGCATCATCATTGTGTCATAAATAAAATAAATTATTTATTGTCTAAAAATTATAAACAAAATATCATTCTGTAGGAAATCTTTTTATATTTCTAATGAATATTTATAATCGAAAATCCAACATGTATAACCCTATGTAAAAATTGTTGTTCTAAAAGATATATGCTTGTGTCATTTTTGTATTCATTTTGACTTAATTAAAATAAAGTGTCATTATCACTTACAAGTGGATCCATGGGGTCCCAAAATAGACCCAAAGATGCCCATGGTCGACCATGTATCAACCAATAGGGTTAAGACACGTTTTAGGGTAATTTAGTATTATTATAATATTATTTTTTTACCCTTATTTACCGGATTTACCCTTAACCATGGTAAATAAAATATTTACCGCAGTAATTATTCAAAATGTCTAAAAATAAAAGTTACCTATTTACACAATTTGAACATCCTGATTCCAAATATGGAATCCATTTTTCTAAATTCAAAACACAGAAGTGGCAGAAATTAATTTAAAATTAATTCCCGCTGTCAAAACAAAAAGCGTGTTTTTAAGAGATAATAACTATCAAAAGATTGACACTTGTTTATGTTCGGTTTAATTGTACAATTATGTCCAATGACCAACATTATATTAAGTGGTAAAAATATATTCTAAATATACTTTAAAACCACTCAAATTAATAATTTATCACTATTAATTATTTTGATTAAAAAAGTTGTTTTTAATTAAAATTTAGTAATTTTCACTATTCATCAAAATATGAAAGTTATCCGAAAAGTACCAAAATTTCACCTTAGGCTAAATTTGATATTCCGAATCCAAAAATGAAGTCCATTTTAAAATATAAAATATATATAACTTCAAAAAGTAGGTATTACTATTCATAACAACTAGTTTGATTGGTTACGGTGTGTTAGAACTCGAAGTTGCGTACAACACACGCTACTGTTTTATCCAAAGGAAAGCGTACCGTGGACGCTTGGGATGTTTCATTTTAAATTTTTTGATGTCTCCATTTAGTCAAAAAGTTTAAAATATTGTATTTAAAATGGTTTCACTATTAGAAGTTGATAAAAGTGAAATACTGAAAATGAATTTGTTCTTGCATTATGACTAAGAAACTCATAATAGGGATTCTAAAATTATAAGGATTATATAAAGTTCAAAATGTAGTTAATAATATTCATGACCTCTTTTAATGGTGTGATTGAACTCGGTGTTGCGTGTAGTGCAAGTTATTGAATTATTTTTAAGAAATAACACACTCTGAAATCCTGGGGTGTTACATTCTCCCCTCCTTCAATAAATTGCGTCCTCGCAATTTGAAATTGTTCTTCAAAGATAAAAGGTTGAAAGTAGAAAATATATTTGTGGGAAAACCCACATTGGAAATTGGGTTACTAAAATTTAGTCTTAATATTAGGAAAAGAGAAATTAAAGGGTCACCACCAAATTATGATCTCGATTAGGAGAACATTGGCGGCAATTAGAGACATATAATCGGAGGAAAAACGTAAATATTTATAGGTAGTGATTGAGGTCATCAATCAAAAACAAGTGTATAATTGAGGTCCTTAAACTCATCAATCTATGATGATTTGAAGTACCATCGGTTCAACAAAATATAGGGTATTGGGATAACACATTTTTGACGTTTCAAAATATCTTAGTTGAAATCCCACATCGAAAAATGAATTAACGAGGCCTCTATTTAAAATAAAGAGTCGAAAGTATGAAGATTACTGAAAATAACACATACTAGGGTTCCATGTAAGAAAATATGGATATGGAAGAAAAATCTAGCCATCAATTATCTGATGGAGAGTGGTAGAGAACATGGCTATGAAAAGGCCAACAATCCCAAAGCCATAAATTTGTGATGATTTAAGGTACCATCTAGGACAACATTTTTGTTCTAAGTTTCTATTATTAATGTTGAGGAATTTATTTATGAGATTGGATAAGATAATAAGGAGATATACTTAGTTTATAATTAGAGTTTTATCCATTAATAAATTTCTACCAAAACTCATCATTCACTCGTAAAAAAAATTCTATTTATACTATTCATAGAGGGTTCCAAAATAAACGAATTTATAATTCATCTACCAGATCTTTTAAAAAACTACTTTATTTAATCTAGGACATCTCGTGGGATAGTGGTAGGTGATACACCCTTGTCGCCCTTTGGTTGCGGGTTCAAGTCTCGCAGCCTTGCCGGACGCGACGGGTTGCCGCCCGACCTCCGGGTTGTCCTTTTATGGCAATCCAAAATAATCCAAACTAGAACTATCCAAAATACTTCTGTTCAAACTCACAGTCCAA
Organism: Viscum album; assembly: GCA_963277665.1. Lineage (NCBI taxonomy): Eukaryota > Viridiplantae > Streptophyta > Magnoliopsida > Santalales > Viscaceae > Viscum > Viscum album. The sequence goes on along the minus strand of OY728165.1, from coordinate 1,443,039,314 downwards.
CATTCATAAGGAAGGTAAACATAATATAGATCCTTTTTACCCCGTAATAGCATATGAATACCTTCATCATGTATTACCATATTCCTTATTGATTACATTCATGCTCCCTTATTCCATATAGAATGCTGGATATACTTCATTAATCCAAAAATGTTTTAAACCCCAACAATGATGGAATATACAAATCATTAATCAGTTCCAAGGTAGTCAAGAATATCCAATATAATTTATCCAAAACAATCACATATTATTCCAAAATCACTACCTCAGTATCAGAACTATATTATGGTTTATCATTCTCTCAACCATATATTTTCCAAAAATCTATCCTGCTAATGAGTCACTTTTCTTTGTTCCACACAGTCTCAAGTCCTTAATGAAATAGTACTGCAGTACAATCCTTATATACTCCATAATTATTATAACAAGTACATTGTTGATACAAAGCTCAATTGACATAATCAACATAAGAACTCTAATCATTCCTCTTCATCTGTGGTAGTATCATAACTTGATTATTATCCAATAACATCATTTGCGGCATAGTCTGATGACTGGGACATAGGTTCGCGTAGTGTCCAAACTCCTTGCAAATGAAGCATTGTACATTTAAAACCATTTTCTTACCCTTGTAGTCACGTACTTTGTGCCCTTTTCCTCCACACTTATAACAAACTCCCATTCCTTTCAGGAAAGTTCCAGGGTGTTTCTTTCCACAGTTACCACATATGGGAAAATTCTTCTTTTCCCTCTTCCCTTTATCCATCTTTCTCTCTTCCATCCTTTTCTTCTCTTGCCTCCCTTCAAAGCCATAGGACTCAGTAAACTCTTTACATATCTTATCAACACATGATATTATTTCTTCATATGATGATAATACATGGGAGACTATTTCTCTTATCAATTCTAGCTTAAGACCATGAAAGATATGATCCTTCCTTCTCTTTGGATCATGTGCATTTCTGGAGTTCTCATTCCTTCTACTGGGCGCCATTTCTAAACAATGGCATAAACTAGATCAGTTTATGAATCAAAATACATAATCCCATACTTATAAAACACCTAGCATAAATTGAACTATTTATGGATATAATCCATAATCATAAGAATGTTTTCTATGAGGAAGTATATACTCATAATCCCTTCAAAATGATTTGTAAAGAAAATGAGAGTTATCCTAAGCATATCCCCCGGGAGTGTCGTAACCAAGAGTGCAGCAAGGCCCGTTGTCGTGCACCAGTTCCCGTTCGAGTCTACCTCAAAGCGGTGTTTTCGGGTTTTACCCCTAGGTACATCTGTGCCAGAGCCGCCTCTACCTGCTCGTATCCAGACAGGGATGTATTGCTTGGAAAACTCACAAAATCTCTACAATACCAAAATTCTAGGAAGTTCTTCTATACTAATCCTCAAAGTTCATCTTAGGTCTACGTGCTCTAATCAGAGTTTATCTAAATCTAGCTTCCAAGGTTTGTACTAAACTTCCTCTGATACCAACTGTAACGCCCCGACCCCAGCTACCTAGAGTCGGTGCATTATTACATAACATTGGCATGATCCTAAGAAAGATCAAATCCCGAAAGACCGATTACTTTAGTAGCCTTGGAAGCACTAGATATATTCATAAGTTTTACATTACATCATAAAATGAATAACTACTACAACAACATAATGTTTCCAACGTCCACACTATAAACCCCTCATAATATCCCTGCAAGTCAATCATAATTTACTTCTTCACTACCTGGGAAAAATAAAACATAGAAAAGGGGTGAGCTCAAATGCCCAGTAAGGATAACAATATAGCGGAACATTCAAAATAAGCATAAACATTTAAGGAAATGAATTACTAAAACAAAAGCCTTTTAAAATTGAACTTCAACATGGTATGGCAAAAGTAAAATGAAATAATGCCATTTACTTGTTCACATGGATATTCTACTAATCGAATGATCACATGCAATATCAATAACCACTTTCATAATGTTGGAATGCATAATGCTAAACGTTAATTTCTTTGTCTAGGCCTCATCCCAAGACCTAGGGGTTACTTCTAACCGGAACCCAACCCGGAGTGCCTCTAATAACCGGACACCAACCCGGAGTGCCTCTAATAACCGGACACCAACCCGGAGTGCCTCTAATAACCGGACACCAACCCGGAGTGCCTCTAATAACCGGACACCAACCCGGAGGGCATACTTTTACCAGTCCCTAACCTGGAGGGCTTACTTTAACCAGTCCCCAACCTGGAGGGCTTACTTTTACCGGTCCCCAACCCGGAACATACTTGTTTAGCACATTCATCTGAAGAAAAGTATGAAATATAACATAAACATTCGGATTAAAACTAGCATACGAAATGTCAATAGTTTCACCATAAACTATGAATGGTATAAAATAGCACATCCACTGTCAAACATATTACAAAACCTTCAATACAATATAGAAGTTTTGTATCATAATAAATCAACTTCAAATAATCTTAAAATCCATCAAAAGATGTTGACATAGATGAAATCAAAATTCTTTTTAAAGAAGTATCTCCTTTTATTTTGAAATCATTTAAGATGCATATAAAATAAAACATTTTCTTTGAAAATATTCTTATAAGCTTGTATGGAAAGCTTCAACGACTTTATAACGGTGGAAAATAACCGCACCCGCCGTATAAGTTAAAAAACATTCTTACCTCAATTCCGTCGAAAAGTTTAAAAAGGACCTTGTTTTGAAAACGACGGAAAGATTCCTTTATAAACCTCTTATAAAAATTCAAACAAGGGTATAAATGACCTTAACCCATATTCTTGTAAATAGTAAAAATGTTTTGAAATACATTTCGAAGAAACATGGATGTGGATGATAAAGAGATCCCAGTAGATTATTACGTATAAACAACCTCGAATAATGAAGAGATTGTGAAATAACCCTTACCTTGTACTTTTCCTTGGTTGGGGTAGGTTAACCTCCTTTAATCTAGGTAACTCACTTTGGTTGGAACCAAAGGACTTCATGAAATGCTTTCTGCCTAAGGGGAAGCTTCAAGGAGGAGGAGAGGGATGTGGGGAGCTTAGTTGGGCAGAGTTTGGACGAGCCAAGTGGCTTGAGAGGTGTGAAGAAATGAGAAGGAGGAGTGCCCTTTTATAAGAGGGGTGAGGGGCACCTTTGGAAAAGCTAGAAATATTAATTTATAATAAATTCATATTCGGTTTCTAATGGCTCCAAAGTTGACTATTCAGAGGTTGAGGTGGGTATGGGTCGAAAACAACTCATCCAATAGAATTTAGACAGGTTTGGGTACTTATATTAACCTTATCTTTAAGTATTAACTCTAAGTTAATTAGTTTCACTTTTACAATGTCTCTTTGTATTTTTATATTATATGGTTAATAAACTTACCATATACATCCAAGCGACCCCCAAGTGGTCCATTAATGATTAACCTATCATGATATAAGACTCTTGGCCGAACCTTAGACTTTTAGGAATTTAATATCAATTAATAATATAATATTTGTTTTAAGAACTCTTTTATGTCAATTTTGACACTATTCAATAGTTGATTTTTTGTGGAACTCATAACAGATTGATTACTTAGAAAAAAGTCAATTAAATCAATCCTAATATATCATATTATCCTAGAAAATTAGTTTAATTCATTAAAAGTTTCATATTATATTTATTTGGGTATTTATAATATCAATTATTTTAATTTTTCACTATTATAGTAATTACTGCATCATCATTGTGTCATAAATAAAATAAATTATTTATTGTCTAAAAATTATAAATAAAATATCATTCTGTAGGAAATCTTTTTATATTTCTAATGAATATTTATAATCTAAAATCCAACATGTATAACCCTATGTAAAAATTGTTGTTCTAAAAGATATATGCTTGTGTCATTTTTGTATTCATTTTGACTTAATTAAAATAAAGTGTCATTATCACTTACAAGTGGATCCATGGGGTCCCAAAATAGACCCAAAGATGCCCATGGTCGACCATGTATCAACCAATAGGGTTAAGACACGTTTTAGGGTAATTTAGTATTATTATAATATTATTTTTTTACCCTTATTTACCGGATTTACCCTTAACCATGGTAAATAAAATATTTACCGCAGTAATTATTCAAAATGTCTAAAAATAAAAGTTACCTATTTACACAATTTGAACATCCTGATTCCAAATATGGAATCCATTTTTCTAAATTCAAAACACAGAAGTGGCAGAAATTAATTTAAAATTAATTCCCGCTGTCAAAACAAAAAGCGTGTTTTTAAGAGATAATAACTATCAAAAGATTGACACTTGTTTATGTTCGGTTTAATTGTACAATTATGTCCAATGACCAACATTATATTAAGTGGTAAAAATATATTCTAAATATACTTTAAAACCACTCAAATTAATAATTTATCACTATTAATTATTTTGATTAAAAAAGTTGTTTTTAATTAAAATTTAGTAATTTTCACTATTCATCAAAATATGAAAGTTATCCGAAAAGTACCAAAATTTCACCTTAGGCTAAATTTGATATTCCGAATCCAAAAATGAAGTCCATTTTAAAATATAAAATATATATAACTTCAAAAAGTAGGTATTACTATTCATAACAACTAGTTTGATTGGTTACGGTGTGTTAGAACTCGAAGTTGCGTACAACACACGCTACTGTTTTATCCAAAGGAAAGCGTACCGTGGACGCTTGGGATGTTTCATTTTAAATTTTTTGATGTCTCCATTTAGTCAAAAAGTTTAAAATATTGTATTTAAAAAGGTTTCACTATTAGAAGTTGATAAAAGTGAAATACTGAAAATGAATTTGTTCTTGCATTATGACTAAGAAACTCATAATAGGGATTCTAAAATTATAAGGATTATATAAAGTTCAAAATGTAGTTAATACTATTCATGACCTCTTTTAATGGTGTGATTGAACTCGGTGTTGCGTGTAGTGCAAGTTATTGAATTATTTTTATGAAATAACACACTCTGAAATCCTGGGGTGTTACAGTATATACTATAATCATAGTACTAGGAAGAGGTCCAATTATACTGTATTTTGTGATTCATTTTTTCTCTGATGTAACCTTACTGGGATTTGTTTTCATTCTATAGTTGCACAATGTGGCTTCAATTAATTTTTGGATATGGTTTCACATTGAAGAACACATTTCATCTTAGGAAACTATCAGTTCTGATGAAATTAGTACCCGATTATGATGGTACTATCACAACTTTCTTTGATTTATTCGTTTATTTTAATTGCATACTATATTTTTTAATGTAAATTCATAATATAATTTTTTTTATTGTCTGATGATGGATTAATGTTGTTTTTTTCCTTTCTATGGTTTTTGATGTGTGAATTTTGTTGATTTTAGGGTATGGGTTTGCATTGAAGTTCATACCTAAAAATCATACACTACAACATATGTAATCTTATTTGGTTTTCTAGACTCGTTATCTATTTCTGCTTTTCATCTCTCAATGTGATGTAATTAATCATGATGATCATATTTAGAAAACTATGATGGATCTCGGCTTAGCTTTTTGAATTTATGATCGCGGATCTTATCCTTTTAATATATTCTTTTGATTAATTGGTGAATATGACATCATATTTCACTATCTTTAACCTACTAGATCCATTAGATTATTTTAGTCTAATAGCATCGACTTAAAGTGTTCATGGATTTCAATGGATTGATGTTACTTTTTTATAAAGAAAGAGTTATTTAAGAGAATAGTAGGATTCCTTCCTTTCTTTATTAAGGGAAATTAGAATATATTTAACCAAAAAACAATTTTTTCCTCCCCTAATATCCCTCCCTATTATCTCTATACTTACATACATATGAATATTTACATGAATTCATTTATTTTTTTGAAAGTTCCATTTCAATATATTTGAATTTCTAGTGTAGATGGAGAAGCATGAAAATGAATTTCAGGAATCAAACTTGGTTGACTTGAAAAACATGAACATTTAAGAAAGTCTCATTACTAGAGGTATCCACTATCTTTCTGTGCTATTTAATGATTAATATTCCTCATATTTAAATACACACAAATATTTGTGTTTCCTGGGGTTTTTGAAATTTCTCTAAGACAACTATCACTGCTATATTGTCCTGTCTATTCATAACATTCTGTATTCATTAGTTTTGGTTTCTTATGCTGTACACTCTTCTCTTAAAACTGAAAAAATATCCTTCCATGTCATCAATGACAATAAAACATATGTTTCCATGAATTCATGGTTTACGTTGAACCCTATTACCCCTACAACCTTTTATGTTGAAGGAATTCGCCAGTTTGATTGGTTAATAATAGATAATGTTCTAGTCAATAATTACTTCTATGGGAACCACATTCCTAGGGTCAAACTAAGGGATACAACTCCATGAGTCATTGCATTGGTATTACAATATATGAGTCCCAAGTAGATTCATGTTCTCAACTCTACACATATATTTTCCAAAGGTAATTAAATTTAATGGGATTCATTTTCATCCCATTAATATATGTTTGTTACATAAAAATCATTATGAGTATATGGACTAAGAAGTGGTAAGTGGACTAAAAAGTGGTAAATTAGTTACTTGTATTTGGTTTGAAACTTTTCTTACTATCTTCCTCACTTTATCATTCTCATTTACTACCAAGAAAGATCTAATTTTCAATTGGCTAGGTGATGTAATATATCTAGCAACAATATTAATTTACCATTTATATTAAATGATATTTCTGAAACTTGATATTAACATTGAAAAAAGTGAACATATTCTTATTATTATTGTTACATTCAATGAATTTACAAATTTCTTTCCATAACAAACATTACAAGGTTACTATAATTGAAATCATATTACATTCAACATGCCCGACAACCATGAAACGTTTTGTAGGCTTAGAGAATTCGAGTTGCATGAAAAGGGTAAAAAAATTCATATCATTTGATATTTCATGAAAATGTTTAGTAATTATATTTTTACTATGGCTTATGTTGGTTTGGTGGGTGTGTTTATTTTCATTTAATTTTTTACTTTGTTTCTTCCCCTATAATATTTTTCAGCACAATTATTTTCATTTTGTTTTATCATTGATAATTTGATGAGAAATTATTTTCTAAAGTGTGAGCCATACATTTGTTTCTATCGTTAATAGGATTTTCATGTGATGTTGTGTTTTTTAAATGGTTCTGCATGTTTATGTGACTATAATTTTAGTTTTTTAATGTCAAAATTTAGAGACTACTACGTTTTGAACATATTTTCCAAGCCTTGTCAACGATGTATTTTTTGAAGATGATTTTGGGATTCAGGAGAATTTGTCTCTATTATGGGATATTGATCTCAGGGGAAATTTTATTGGAGCATTAGAATAGATGAAAATGTTTAGATCAGTGGGAGATATCTAAGATGTAGAACATACTTTAATTTTTTTCATCCAGGCATTGATAAGGCCTCATATATTTATCAGCATTCATGGGCTTATGGATTAAATGTTTTTGATTTACATACATGGAGGAAAAACATAAGTTCGAATCTGTGGAAATATCACAATATTTGAATCCATGGAAATATTTATTTATTCATGTATTGTAATCTGTAAATATATAGACTCTATTTTGAAATCTGTTTATGATAATATCCAACTTTTAATCCATGTCAATATTGATTGTTACTCATCATATAGGACACAAAAGTGAGTTGCATCAAGCTTAAGACACATTCCACCGTCTACTTGATTCTCTTTTTGATCCTCTTTTTTTTCTACAAATTTTTTTGAACATTAATTTTTCATTAATATAACATATTACTTTTTCAAATAGCTACATTATTCTTAATAATTATAATTACTTTAATGGAATCGTTGTGTTTGTTTTTTCTTTGACTTGTGTTCCGATCATTGTTTTTGGATATCAGTGGACAGTACCTTGTATGTTTCAAGTGGAGAGGCATTTGGGGACCACTAAGGATCATTAAATATAACCTTGTGGTTTGAATTTTCCCTTCCCCTTATGATAATGTGGTATATAAATCCACATAATTTTTGTAAAATTTCACTTCTCAAAAGTTCACATTTCATAGAAACTTTTTTCATAATTTTAGGATCGGTTTCAAGATGATCTATAAACTATTGATATCAATGTATTGAATTTGAACACTATGGAAATTACATGTATGGATGAACAAGGTAAGGGTATGTTGGACAGAAAATTCTAAAAACTGCTTATATCACATATTCATTTTTATATGTATAAGGTATGTTTCCTGCCTAAAATATTTTTTCTTAATACTTTTGATCCACAACATGCATGAAAGGAAGTTGGTCCTAAAACATTATGTGGAATGATTATTCAAGCCCTATACATTATTAATGTTGGACCGGAAGTTGTAATACTTTTTAAGATGGCTATTGAATCAAAGAAATTGTTTTTTTCCAATTCTTCCACCTAAATCTACGAGGTACCCTCCGGTCTCTTTCTATAACTGAACTCTTTAACCTAAAATTTACTTATATTTTATTAAACCACCATTAGTTACTATTCTATTGAAGAAAAATGGTACATTGAAACACTATTTATCATAGAAGCTGATTTTGTGTCAATTAGTTCACGAATTTATGGAGGTACTTTAATTTTTTTACAATAAATTTGTCATAAAGTGCAGACATTGTTGTCCAGGGAAATAATCGGCAACATACTCATGGAGAGTCCATGGCTTTGTGCATCGAGCCGATGAAGTATCGACAGTAAGGTCTCACTACAATTTATTTATCCTATGAAGAGTTTCATTCTCTTCTATTTTATCTAGGCTCTATGATTCTTGGTATATTTATCAAGTATATACCCTTGATTTATTTTATGAGATAATCCCTAGAATCAATTGGTTTTGAAAATTTTAATGCGGGAAATTCAAACTCTTCCATGTGATCTTTTGTTTCATAGATGAAATTGAATACTGTGGGATTCTCTATATATTTTTACTAAATCATTTTCTTAAAACAAACAACACAAAACTCTTGAACATGAAAAAATAAACAGCTGCATTCAATCTATCTTCATCTATTTCCTTTATTAAATTTCATGATGTCATCTCTTTTGAAGTGGTTGTTCAAGCTTCTTAGCATGAGTGATTGTCTCAATTTAGGGATCCTTATATTTTAAAGATTATGTACTTATTTATTGAACTTATATGTGACATTTGTTTGATAAGCAGATGGTGTATGGAATTCATGGAAGAGATGACATAATGAATGAGAGAACTAACATTTACAAGTATTCTGTTTTTAATTAGAATTGTTGCTGAACACTGTTGTCTAAACATAACTTTGTTTGGAATCTCCTATTATGGATTAATTTATTTCTCACCATGGTTTCCAAATTAGAATAATTTATTTTTTGCTGTTTTTTGGACTTAAAATGTTCGTGGGGGAATTCGAGCCGATGTTTGCGACCTTGATAGCCATTGTGTGAGTACTATTTTTAGGATAAATATTCTATATATATGAACCGTTCAATAATTTTATTACTTATTATGAAGATATTATAGATGATTCTAGGTTAGTTAGAATTGATCAAAATAGTCTATTATTTCCACTATCATAACTTCAATACACACCAAAGACATAAAAATATTAATAGAGAGGAACTCATGAGTTATTCATATTATTTATCAATTATACTATATAGATTTGTTTTCATGGATGATATACACCAAATAATCCTATAATTAGAATCAAATACACCATAATGAATGCAACATGTTTCCTACTAAACTTCACCCCAACATCTTCGTAATCCCACCCACCCACTTTTATCAAAATCTAGAAACCATGAAACTCTCCATAGGTTTCCTTCCATCATTTATCGCAATCTCACCTCTCACCTCCACCTCTGAAATATCCTCCACCATCAGTTTCATCTACCATTATCTCTACCTCTTCCATTCCATCATCTTCTATCTCCATAATAGTTAGTCTTTACTTCATTTCCTTTAATCATGGGTAGCCTACTAACTATATTATCATCGTTTTATTCTAAACATTATATTAAGTACAACGACAATACAATTTTTTTTGGAAACACACAAAACCAAATGATTTGAAAAAAAATTGAATAGTCTTGTGCATTTCCAAGGGTGGAGTAATAGTTATATCAGTTTGTGGGGTGGTAGTCTTTCATACACACGAGCAATTATTTTTTCCCATTTTATGGTGAATGGGATGGATAAATATTATATCATCAAAATAATAACATCTAATTACATGGGAATTAAAATAATTATTATATAGTAATTTTATGATAAAATTTGTGTTGATAAATAAGAAATTTAAAAAGTTTATTAGTGGAGACAATTACATTCACATAGAATAAAATTTTTTTGGTCTCTTAATAAATATTATACGATTAGTGATTTGGAATATCCAACTACTAAAAATAATGGATAATGATTTTTTAGGGATATTTCCTCTTTTTTGTTGATCTAAATGTCTTGATATGTGTGAAATATTGAGAGGAGGGAGTTCCCTTTTATAATTAGGGAGGAGTCCCATTTTATATATACCCAAAAATATTCAATAATGGGATGTCAGTTTGGACCATGTTCCTGAAAAATTTATAAATTATATATTAGATTGAATTTAATGTCAATAAATACCTCCTTCACATTTAATGAAACATTTTATAAACACTTTATTCTCATATTGTTTATGTTTACATTCTTTTACCATTTTAGTTTCCACAATGGTAACTATTATTTTTAACCAATATAATTTAACTAGTGAGACTAAAATAAAACGTTATTAATAATATAATTTATTCCTACTAGTTATGAATATGAAATCCAATTTACCAAATAAAAATCCTATTCTAGCATAAAATGTAATTTAACACAAGTTAATGAAATTAGAAAACCCCTTTTCTAACAATAAATATGATAACTATTATTTTCAATGTTTACTAATATTTATAAACAAAAATTAAGTTAATCATGTCAAATAATATATATTAGGATAATTTTAAATTTATATTCTATTAAATTAATTAAAATCAACTAATTTGTAGAAACTAGATATAAAAAACATGAAAATCATGCCCCAAAATGATTTTTTCATGATATTCATTTTCCATGTATATGATGATATTATACTAAGTATATGAATAGAAATCATCAAAAGATATATTTAAATACAAATAGTGAAATATAAAATCTATAGAAAGAATTTAGATCATTCTTCATTAAGTATTATTTATATTTAGAAAATTTTATATATATTTTTGCTTTTTGAACAAAATAGTTTTATGGAAAAAAAATTTATAATAAAAAATTTTTACATCCAAATTATCCTCTATTAATTTAAATAAATTATTTAGTTTCGAAATTAATAATAAAAAATTATAATAATACATTATAATAAAAAATGATGAGTTGTTAAATACTAAATTATTGTTTTTTAGAAGAAAAAAATATTTAATGTATATTTTCAAAAATTAAATCAATTTTTATTTTGACTGAGTTAGTTAAAAATAAATAATCATCCTATAAAATTATAATTTTTATAACATGGAAAATAAAAACATTAATTATATTATTGGTTTATTAAAATATATTTTTCACTTACTATAAAAGATTATATGTTGTAATATTCTTTCCACCGAAAAAAAAATTCCTCATTATTTTCATTGATGTTACATTATTAAAAAATGAGCGTGGATATTATTAAAAAATATATTGGCTCCCACATTCCTCCCTCCATTTTATTGTTTTTCTAATATACCTGTATAAATTGAGGTTTTTGATTCCTCTAAAAATTTATGTCATTTTTTCGTAATTATGATAACATCTCCACAATAAGATTTCTCCTATTCCAATTACATTTCGATAAAGGTGAGAACATGTATTGGTTTCTTGATGTAAATACATAACAATGATATGATGAAAAAATAATGTAATTTTGTGATTATTGGGCTAATTTTTTATCATTAATCTAGAGCTCTAATTATTTAAATACTTTTAATGATTCTGATGTGCTTGGACACAGTTCTCTCTTCTTAAAAACCCTATAAACACATCCATGGAGTTAATTATAAGAAAAAATAATCCTCCACATAAAATTAATAATATATCATCTAATTATCCACATATATCTCTTCCATATTTTTACTATTTTGATATGATCCAAAAAAATATTTACCTTTTTCATTATCTCTAGAAAAATTTCTATACCTACATGTTTTCTTCAACAACATAATCTCAACAACATGGAGGGTGTCAAATCCTTCCATTAAACTCTTCATAAAACACCATTTGAATTATTGAATGCAAAATATTGGTTTATGATAACTATAAAAAAAACATAACTATTGGTAACACACACCATAAATACAATTTGAGAATTAACTCAACATGTATTTCAATATTTAAATTCTCACTTTAGATTGTGGATTAATATGAGGATGTTAGGGGGTGCTCAAAATAAGAATTTCATTCCAAATTTTTGAGAAGCTATATTCTCAATGAGTTATATGACCCCTCTTCGATGTTAGGGGGTGTTGTGAAATTGATGAATGTAATGTTATCCCATTTTTACAAATAAATATGAAGAAGTTATATGACCCTTCTTGGATTCTATCTCTCAGTCTTCACCTATTTAAAAATGTATAACCTTGATACATAATCAGCAACTTCAATCTATAAGATATCCCACCAAATATTTTTCCTCTAGTAATTAAATATATTTTTGAAAGAAGTATGTCAATAGAAATTATTTCTATGAGACTAATTAATGAAATCCAATTTAGTTCAAGTATAGATATAACAAATAATTTCATTCCAAATTTTTGAGAAGCAATATTCTCAATGAGTTATACAAACATCCCATCATTTGTGACATTAATTTTCTTCTAAAAATTATCTTTATTAGATTACATAGTTTTTATCTTTTCAAATAAATATAATTTTACAATATTTTGAAAAGTGAGTGATGTCTCAGATTCACTAATAAAACATATATCATTCTTTACCAAATAAATTACAATTGGATCCCTCTCAATCTACATTTTGGAAACAACCCGACAAAATTTCTTTCTCAATGAATCTACCATAGTATATCATTACCTGGGTGGTAGTGTATTAATAAATCATAATTATTTAGTACCAAGATCCATTTTTATTTCCTCATGACGGGATATTTTGTTGAAAAGGTAATTTTTTTGATTTTATGGACTTTCTATATATTGACAATTTTCCAATATAGGTATGTTCTCCATATATTCAAAGAAATAATTACAGATCATAACTCAAGATCATTGGATAGATAGTCATATTAATTGGATTTTAAATTAATTGATTAATATTCAATAACATCATTATTTTCTATGGACCAAACCAAGTCACATGTTTAATAAATCACTACATATCACTATCCCATCATCTATTAATGGTAGGGTGAAAATTGGACCATTGACTAATTTCATCCTCAATTATTCAAAACATTTTCCACATTCCATTGATTAAATAATTGTAACACCTTTAACTATAACTACGATTAACATGTTAACCAAAAGAAAACAATTTTTAATGTATAACTAATGGTGTCCATCCAAACCAATGAAATAATGTTGCTCAGTTATACTCATTTGTATAGTTCATTCTCTGATTGTCTTCATATTCCCATGATCAACTATGATTCTTTACAGGAAGAAAATATAGGCAATAAAAGAAACATTACAAATACAATATTTACACTTGATGAATTTCCCATATAACTCTTTTATATTGAGATCCTCAAAAAAAGTCTAAATTTGTTACTACTCATCCTCATAGATCTTAGAATAGTCTAAGATATTAGAAATGACAACAATAATGAAATTCAAAATATATTCCCTAAATTCTCTTTTCATTAGTTCTATAAAAATATATGGTGAATTATTCAATCAAAATGGAATTAGAATAACCTCATAATGGTTTTACCTCATCCAAACATTTGTCTTTATAATGGATTCCATTTTTACACTAAATCGATGATAGTCATATTTAAGTAAAATATTTTAAAAATATTTAACTCTATGAATTTTATTTAATAAGTCACAAATGAATGAAAAGTTTGGACTTTTATTTTTCAGAATATAATTGATTTCCCTATAATCAATGAACAACCCCATCGATCCCTCTTTCTTCAATACAAGGAGAATAAAGGCTCCCCAAAGTGAAACACTTGAGTTTATGATTCCATTATCACACAAATACTATAGTTTTTTTCTTCAAATACTTTAATTACATTGTAGAAATTCAATATGAAGTATTTTTAGTTGTCTTTCATCTAGGATTAAATCTATGGGGAAATTTACGTCATGTAATATTGTATGTCTAAGTAATACCTTAGAAAATACATCAATGTATTCATGTACTATAAGTATATCCTCAATATAATGATTAACTTATCCACCAATTTTTTTTCTCTTCATCATCAATAATATAATTTTGGAGATCTAATGGGGTCAATCAATACTTGATAAATATGAAGAATCCCATTATATAAAGATGATAAAATATATATCTTGATCATAAATTATAATTTATTTCTCCTGGAAAAAAATTATTTATCATATTCTGGATTTCTATTCCATACCAATGATTATATAAACATCAAACATAATTATAATAAAGAATTCCAGAAAATGACGTGAGACATACACTAGGATATTTGACAAAAAATCACTTCATAGGGTGTTAGAAAAGTATATAATGTACATGAAAAAATAGAAGATATAAATGATTTAGAAGATCCTGAATATAATAGGAAATTTGATAAATTTTATGTTACAAATAATGTACATTAAACCATTTCATTGATTACTTACACCTCATAAGTAGTGATAACTTAAGCATGGCCTTCTCCCCTTGGCGAGTTTTGTGGTATAATATATTGTCTCTTAGTAAATTAGTCTAAATAATTCCACATTTCAAGATATTTGAATAATTAGACAATATTCTTCACCTAAATCCACATAAACTCGTGAGCCAAATTACCTTCATCTCCACTTTTTTTTTAAAATCCCATGACATTCTATAATTTTATTGGATGTTTCTTTCCTCAATTTCCACATGATGAAAAATTAATCATTATATTATTCTTCACTAATTCATTAACTTTTCCATGTTGTCTATATAAAATATTCTAATCATGATTCCCCTTGATTATATTGGTCCTGGATAATTCCTCTCTATTTTAAGGGTTGGATAACTCTTTCATAACAAGATGATTTTTCTGAGAAAACATCAGCCTTTGGAGAATTAGCTTGAGCCGTTAAAAAATTTCCCATATTTTAGTTCCATATTTCTTATATAATCTATTACAAACTACATAAGATTTTAA
This sequence comes from Viscum album, assembly GCA_963277665.1. Lineage (NCBI taxonomy): Eukaryota > Viridiplantae > Streptophyta > Magnoliopsida > Santalales > Viscaceae > Viscum > Viscum album. Next base: position 1,443,023,918 of record OY728165.1, on the reverse strand, counting down.
ACATATCCTAATTATTTGAAACACTATATATTCCATTTTCATTAAGACAATGATCTATATCTTTATTTCAGTTCTTTTATAATGATAGAAATACTTATTGATGAATATTTCATTAATAGCCTCCAATTTCATATGTTCTATTTTATATTTATCACTATTATTATAGACCAATGCCCAACATTGATTAGTATCATCATAGATGAAATACACTAAAAATTTAACCTTTTAATTTTCATCACATCCCAAGGACATAAATATGTTTTCAACGAACATAATTTATTTCTCAGTAACAAATTGATAAGTAGTTCCACTAAACGATGGGGTATTCTATCACATGAAGTGATAGGACAATAGAAAAGAGCACTATGGAATAATTTTTTTTCTATTTAGTAATGGTTATATTTTGAACCAACATAATAGATCATAAGCTTCAAGTACATCATGCTTCCCCCCATAAGCCTAGTGTGGTGACAAGAGATGAATTTTACAACCTAAATGCAAGGAATTTCCCTAATGTACCTACACACACACACACACACCTGAACAACTCAATACAGAGGTGAAGATGAATAATTAAAAAATTAAATAACTAGATAATAACCATGCATAAAACCCTATAGGGTGTATTGAAGTACGATAGTGTAAACTAAAAAGTAAAGGGAGACAAATAATCCTAACCAAGAATTTGTCCAAATTAGAAAAAAAAGAATATTAACATGATGAGAGAGCCCATATTAAAATATCAAAATAAGAACATAGTACATGGTCTAATTCATATATAATCATTATGATGCTTTTTATTTAGTAAATACATTTCCATAATCTGCATAAGACATGAAATTCATAGAAAACACCCATTTGGGGGTTGGTATATTCATACCTAGTAGGATGCACAGAAATATGTAGGGGAAGTAAGAGACATGATATGAATTGATTGATATCTCAAACCTAATCAAGAGAGTAAATAAAATCCCAAATCAAGTATATATATAAACTAAAACCAAATATTCCAAAACAAGAAATAATTGGATCTATATGTCACAACCTAGACTTAGGAAAAACAAACAACAGTTATGGAAGTCCATCAATGATGCCCAACATCTCGTGTATCTATATGAAGATACATGACAGTCAAGTTGCACCTCTCTAATATTCCTCAACATTAATGGGTAATAATTTATTGGTATAGGACCTCTAATGTAAATACAATAAGAGGGTTATCCTCCAAAAGTAGCTAGAGGACCCATGTGGTATCTTCAATGGATGGTTCTACTAAAATAGTAAATATAGGAACCATGTGTAGCCCAAATAGATAGTGACACTCTAATAGTAGTTATAGAAAACACTTCTCGCCTAGCTAGAGGGTTCCACATTAGTTACTAAGGAACCATGAACAGATAAAATAGGGGGGTGCCCCTCGAATTGTAGATAAACGATCCATATCTTTCCAAGCTATGGGGTGCCAATCTCTTAATCAGGGGATCATTCCCTAACCCTAGAAGATGGTGGATATTGGTAGATTTTTAGAGGACACATACCCTTTCTTATTAGTAGGGTCCCACTCTATTAATAAATATGTAGAGGACCCAATCTCATCTCACCTATATGGTTCCACCCAATATATAGGTAGAGGAATCATACCCAACCCAGTGAGAGAGTGTCACTCCAAACCCCCTATTGATCTTGTATGACCATGTCCATATTAAATATTCAACTAAATAAGAATTCCACTAATAAAATCTCATTCCATATCTCAAATTCCAAAAAAATTGGACACATTCACATTCTTCGCTAAATAACACTCCGGATAGACTACTAGTGGGCCAAAATAGTAGTCCAAAAGAAGTAGATGGGAGATGTTTATGTTTTCTCACAAGGGAAGAAGAAATACAATAAATATTTGGGGAACCACATGGAATATGGTCCCTCTATACCACCTATATTTTTCTCTTTATGTTTCATAGATTTATAATCATGTAGCCCTACATCGTGGGTAAGGGAACTACATGGTGTGTCTAAGCCACTCATGGTCCTTCTTCTAATCATTTTCATGTCTGTATAGGATTGTTTCTATCAATATACTTCAATACATTGTGTCTTTATGATCATGGATAAGTCTATGTAGTCCCATATTATGAAAAATTAATGGGATATAAAGGAACATGAAACAAATGTGCAATGAATTTTGGACAAGAATTCTTGACCAATAGATAGAGATTTTGGGTTCCCCATGTAAGAAAGTTAACTAGTAATTTCAAAATGGATACACAAGCACATGTAATGGATATAAATTGATAGGGAACCCAATGGAAAATTATATATATATATATATATTTAATATTTTTATAAATTTAATTCTACACACAATAGTCGTCAAAATCAGAGGCCTGGATAGGAATAAATATAGGAATACTCAAATATATTCTAAGGAAAAACAGGGTCCCTACATTATTCAGTCCTTTAGGTTTTTCATACCCAAAAACAACAACTAAACAAAAGCCTTAGGATACAATACTTTCATATGGATGCCTTATTCCCTAGATCTCACTTACATTCTCTAGTGCAACTACAACAAAAAAACAAAGGGATGATCTTCCCAAAATATTTTCACTCCTATCAATCCATGATCTCTATTGGGTGATCCACAAAATTGGCTCCATCATTAATGTCATCTTCTCCCTAATCATTGACATGTGTTTGTTCATTAACATATCTCTTCTGCTATGACATGTGGAATTTTTTGTTCACCCAAACCAATTTTTGGGTAAGGAAAAGGTGGTAAGAAACCTCTATAACCCTCTTCATGATCTCAAATATCTTGATGAGCCTCATGGATTGATTTCCAACCTGGATAAACCTCAAAAATACTCATTTTGGGGATACTCTATATGAATAAAGTGCCTCTATAATTGATCTCCAATGTCCTACGATGTTGACCTTTTTAATATTTCATCTTTCTCTAGGCTGTCCTCATCCACTCCCGAATGACCTGGAGCTTCTACCACATCGCTTGTACCATATATGTACCCACAATAAATTCCTCGCCAATATATTTCAAGGACATGTGTGACCTACAAGGTCTCCCTTATTGGAACTAAATATTTTTCATGATGTTATTATAGTGTTAATAATTATTGTATTCTAACTATACCAAAGAGAAACAGATCCTCCCAGCTCCACCTAAAAACTAACACACAGGCCCTTAGAATATCCAACAACTAGTGGATATTGCACTCAGTCTACCAATATTTAGAGTAGTGGATTACTTTTCTCATTTTAATCCAGGTCATAAATTCCTTTAGTAGGATTCTCCACAATCATGATTTGAAACACATATTATTTTACATACAAAAGTCACGAGGAAGCCATGAAAGAGAAAAATATCTCATACGTACATCTTCCACAAAAACTCCAGAGAAATATAATTCGTTACAGCATGGAAGTGTACTAACATTGTGAGGAATTTAACTACCACATAGACGGTGTTGTTTTCATTCTCTATCAACAGAATCCCGGTCACAAAATTAGGGGATATTTCATCCCATTTCAACTTAGAGAGAACTATAGGTTGTTACATACCAACTAGAACAGGGTGCTCCTCCTTCACCTGCTAACAGGTGTGTAACCAAGGGATTAACTCTACTGCACTCCATCTTATCTCGGTCCACTAAAACATCCATGAAGGTATTAACACATCTTTACCAACCTGAAATTTAGATAAAAATTATATGTATAGGACTCTCACATCAACTCCTCCCACATATTTTTAGGGACCACCGTCTGTCCCTAGAAAATGATGACCTGATTACCCTTTCATAAAATTCGTAAGATTTATCTCATGTGGATATATGTTCATGTTAGACCTTATATTTAATATATACTAACTTGGACCCTCACATACATTGAATTAGTGGATGATTAAACTCTATTGATTATGAAAAGACTCACCCTCTTATTTAACAATGCCCCCAATATGGAAGATAATTTCTAAAAAGCCTCATGTTCTAAAGAAATTTTTGAATTCTAGCATAAGAAATCTACTACAACATAACCCTTCCTTGGTGTATAGACTATCTCAACTATAAATTCATAAAAGAATTATTTCTCCTGCCTATGTCTATAGTTCATGTATCTCTATGTGAAGACATACCGTAGACTTTGATGTTCTATGTAAACAGAAAAGAACTCCCCCACAACATTGTTCGTCCATATCCTCATGGTAAGGATTCCCATTTCTATCTCTAGGTCATGAATCACATTGTTACTCTCAAGGGTTCTCAACTAACTTAACTAATATGTGATAACTTCCTACTACTAAATCAACACACATCTATTCCCATCTCCTAATGCATCACAAAACAGAACATACTCAATGCCCTCCACTAGTAGGGTCATTATAGAATAACTTGTCAGCCTCAGCCTCACCTCATCAAAGTATCTTTAGAACTGTTAATTCTAGGTGAATGGATACCAATTCCATTTCATGTTGGTAAAATGGGATAAAATCCTAGAGTATCCTACGGAATGTCTCCTAGAGTGTCCCACCAATAAATGAAAAATTTGTACCTCTAACAATCACATGGTTGGTTCCAAATAATTAATTCTTTTATATTCACTAGGTACATAGATTATCCATGCTCAGAAAAGAAACTCCTTAGAAATTGGTCCTTTTGAATCCAGTAATTGAACATCCTTATATTTCAATAATTATAATTTTATCAAATAAATATAATATAATCCGCATGTACACTAAATTCCCTTACCCTAAAACAAAATATATGTGTATTTCAATATCTATAAAAATGAAAAACTTGTCCTTTTTATTTATAAAGTATGGTTCATTAGATCCATAAACCTGATGAGAATATTTTCCCACTAAAAGTAATCACAAGGAACCCATAGTTTCTATAATAACATAAGAATGATAGATTCAAAATATCAACCATGATAACAATTGACTGATGGTATCCAGACCTGAGATCAATCTTCTAGAACCAACTCACACCTCCCAGGTGGTGAAAAGGATATCAATACTCTGTAAGGGCTTATTTTTCTTTTTCAAGTCCTAGATAATGTCATGATAATCTAGACAAATCCTCAATCCCTAATATTATTTTTAATAAAAACACTAGAGATACCTAGGGGACACATTGGGATTGATGAGACACATCTCCCAAAGGTTCTCAACTACAACCAGAGATCTTGACGTTTAGTATGGGTCATCTGATGTTCTAAAAAAATAATGGAGATGGATCAGGAAGAATGTAGATACAAAACTCCATAACCAACCATGGAGGTAGTCCCCAAACATCCTTGGGGAATATTTCCATAAAATAAAGTATGAGTAAAGGAATCCATATACCTAAAGATCCTGTTGCAGTAAGTGCTACACTCACCAACTAATGTTGGACAGGAGGCAAACCCTAGATTGCAAAACCCACTCATGCAGCCATGAGATATCGCTTTTCAACAGTTGATAATCTTGTTCCATCAGATTAAAGTTAGATAACTCAACTATAGTGACTTTAAATTTTTTTTAGACCACATAAAACCAATATATACAAAATATGAGATCATATGGTTCAATTCTAAAAACAAAAATTTTCACGTGAGTCTCTCCCCAACTAGAATTAGCTCACACTTCCAGCAAATAAAAGATATAGAAGAATCATTCCTCATAGAATCCTCAATAAATTTTGTTGGGTTATCAAATCAATTGATAGATCCAAATATCTAACCATGATTAAATACGTTAAATAATTACTCACACTTATTTTCACTAATACTGTGGAAATAGTCGAATAAAAATACTTCATACCTTTAATCATATAATACGTTGCTAGATCATATGCATCCATATATTCCAATAATTAAAAGAACTAACCGCTATCTCTCAAATCTGTACATGTGTTTCTAGGTGGCATTAAAGGATGGATTTCATAGACTAATATTCTACTAATAGCTCCTCCTCAAAGTGTTTCACATGGTCCTCTTACAACTCATCCTACATGGGAGCCAGTCAACTATTAACTAGGATATCTCCAATCACGGTTTTTCCTCTACAATAGAATCTCATTCGCAATATAACTATTATATTCCAAATTTATTGGTGAAAATTCATGTGATATTGAACTCTCCTGTCAAAATCCTTGAACATCCAATCTTTGAGCTTCCCCATTCCACTATTCTTTCCATGACCACATTCCCACCCCTAATTCATTGATGATATCATGGGCCAAGATCTTACTGACTAGAAAAAAATATTTGATACAGATAAATACATTCTATAATTATCAATGAATTCTCTGACTGCATGTTATCCCTATTGTAGGAAGTTCTCCATCACTTATTCCTACTCCAACACCCCATCATAGGGGGGAATTCATATGATTACTACACTAGAATGATGATTTCTACAAATTCCATTCTTGAACATCAACACTCGAATGTAGCCATCTGGGATCATATTAAGGGAGTACTGTGTAAGGCATGTGAACATCCAAATATTCCATGAAACTATCATCCCTCCCTACTACAACACCTAAACCATTTTTACTCGAATAGAGAATATGCAGGACGAGTATTACTTCTATCAAAAAAAATGATTATATTTTGTACATAAGAGTGTTAACTCATAAGGTATCTATGTAAAAAGATTTCGCTAGCTCCAAAAACATTGTGAAAAAGCTAGATTCCATCCCAACCACATTTTTGGAATGTGTCCTGATAATCTCAAGGACATGGATTGAAAACTCGTTCCAATTGTATGCTACCTTGTAATATGGGTCACCATTGAACATCAATGGACACTTGAACTAGAACTCCCATAGTGTGTAAAGACTACACATATCTTTATCCTTCTCTATTGGTATGATATAATACACATAAGGTGGGGGTGATAATATCTATTAACTTGAAAGAAGGGTCTCCTTGGATGAACCATGAACTGAGGCCACCTCACTCATCTGTTTTTCTCTGTGACCCATAACTCATAACCAGGCTGGTTGTTGTCATAGAGGCATCCTGAAAATTTAATCAATATGTACCATGTCTAGATAAACACATATATAAACCATGGGGAGTTATTAATGTTGGGGAGTCAATGATATAAAAATATATGATGTATGTATCCTTGATCCCTATAACTAATGTAGAGGTATTCCAAGTTGATAATAAGGTAGTCAAGGATCTAGGGAATGGATACATCAACCATCGCAACATCATTGGGTCCCTTGCCTTGAATGCTACATTCATGAGACTTTGACAATGTTGAAAGAAATCTAAACAAAATTGCAATAGGGGATGTAGCTCCAAAAATATTTCCAGGATTGAACTAGAGTTGATACTAATCATTTATGATTCGAACCATTGGGATTTGAGCCATATCTACCCAACTCCATTATCTAGAAGACATGGGTGCAATAATATTTTAATGTATTTAGAACAATGTTAGGAATTTTTCTATTATACCTATATTCACACTACCATCCATTTAAATTTATAACTATATATTAAAAAAATAATGAAAATTAATATCTAGGGAATAAATATGCATAAAAACCATTAGGGAATTCAAGATTAAAACAATATGAACTAAAAATTAATTGTGAAAAAATACATACCAAACTATAAATATCCACCCACAAGAACAAAAATAATTTTAAAATATTAACTGATAATGGACGATGATAAGAAAGCTCTGACCACAATAAAAATTCCAATTCACAATGTATCCAAATGTTCCTCTGTAGTCACTATAGACCTATCTATTTTCTAAATAAGACATGACAATTGCATGAAATGTCCATGAATGTTGGATTATATACTTACCCAGTTTGATTCCCCAAAAGATAAAAATGGACTGGTAATATACATGATATGAATAAATATATAACTTTACCCAAATTAATAGAGTAAACTAAATCCATCATAAAATATATAGATATATATTTTCTCAGACTGATGAGATCTAATTCAAGAGAGAATGGGGTCACCCTACCAAAACACAACATAGGTAAAGAGTTCCAATTAATCTAGAATACCATCGACCAACATCATAGAATCTCTCTAATGTGGCATCAATGTCAAGAAACACGTCGATACTATTCCACATAGTTGAGGGTTCATAATCTCTATATAGAGGACCCATGACCTGACAGCACCAGAGGGTACCACTCAGTAGATATATAGATGACCCATTCCCTATCATAAAAATATGGTGTTTCTTTGTTGGAGGACACATGCTCTACCAAACTCGAGGGGTCCACTATTATAATTGGAAGAGCACCGTTCGTAGAGTAGGTGGAGGGTCCTAATCTAGTAGTCTATAACCCATACACTGATACTATAGGAGGTTTCTACTAAAATAGTAGATAGAGATGACATAACATACATAATAGGAGGGTGACGATCTCATAGTGAATAACCTATTCCATGACTTTATTAGAAGGTTTCTCTTAGTGGATTATAATGGATAAAATCACCTATCTTAGTTTAAGGGTAAAACGTTATGAATAATTAGGTATATGACCCATAACCATCCCACTAAGTGGGCTCCACTCTAAAGGTATTCGCAAGACCAATTCTGAACCCAGTTCAGGCAACCACTCTACATCCCATAATGATTGGTCCCAATAACTTCTATCATGAAAAATCACCTAAAAACCCATCCCAAGTAAAATATATCTCACCATATCTCAAAATATATTGTGGTGGTGACCATCATGTTCTATACATAAAAGCAGACTAGATAGGCTAATCCTGGACAACAATCTGAGTCCAATCAAAAGAGATCTGATGGGTTGAGCTTTACTCACAATGAAAGAAGGGGTACATTACACATATGGTGACCCACACTGTGTGTTTACCCACTTCATCACCTATCCATGTCCCTTCTGGTTTATAGATCACTGACCATGTAACCCAACACAGTGAGAAACGGTACAACATGGTTTTTTAGATCCACTTCTCTTCCTTCCCATTATCGTAAATGTTTCCATGTATGCTTTCCCCTATTAGTAAAAATACATTCATGGTTTATTCCTAGTTGTTATCATGACCTATTAGTCATAAATTACAGGTCATGTATCATTCATGAGGTGATATGGTGTGCACGGGTTCCATAAGGTGTTTGATACTTATATATATATATATATATACAAACCATAGAAGAACAGGATCTAGTGAAACTATATGTGTGCTCTTCTAAACTACATGGTGTGAAGTATCATTTTTTCTATATTCTAAAATCCACATCCAATATTCTATATATATATCCTTTGATTATTTAGATATCACCTCCAATACTCCCTTAATCGAAGGAAATTTTTCCAATTCTTTCCATAGAGTCTGTTGACTAAAATTAAAATTTGGTTTAGACTATTGATTTCCGCTTGCACTCCGTGAACATCCCATAACCATCCATATTCAATTTGGATTCCATTTTTAAAAATACATAACCCAAAACCTAAAAAACATTGAATCCATCCCCTATTCCTCGTTCTATTCTTCTCACTCAAATCATACTTGGATACAGGGATCCGATTATGCATGGTCCTGCCTAGCAATGTCGAATCATGACCCTACTATGCAATTATGAATAATGAAAAGGGAGGGAGGAGGTATTATAATCTGATATTATATGATAATGTACCCTGATTTATTCGCCAATTGATATATATTTGAGGTTTTGGAGGTGAGAAAATTGAATAATCAATTAAAAATTGAGACACAAGCGCATGAAATGATTTTAAATTGACATAGATTAATGAAAAAAAATATTTTTATGGTCAATTATTTAACAAATTAGGCATAAAAATATATTTTTGATTCCTACCTACTTATGGATCATTCTTTAATTAATAACACACTCATAAACAAAGTAGATGATCCATTTTGTTCACTGTAGATTGATATTCTTGGATAAAGAGGTTCATCATTATAGGATTTTATTTCTCAACCAATGGTGGAAGGTGAAGCCTATCAAAATATCTAAGGGGTATGTATATAACCCTAGAGATAATTCTATAAATATTGATTTATAGGAATATTAATTTTAGTTTATATTTTTCAGTTTCTAAATTTAATTAATAAATTAATCCAATGAATGTTTCACCAATGACCATTTTATCCAAATACCCCTCACTGATTTTTTAGGTCGCGTCCAAGGTAATCCGAAATTTCCAAAAAACTACGTTGGTATGAAATTTTTGATCCACGATTCATTTTATGATTTATACAATTTCCATTATGAAATCATATTATAGTAACATAAATAATATTTAATATTTTTATCAAAGAAATTCCGAAAACACCTAGCCTAGGGATCTCATGTCGTCTCAACACTATGCACCATAAATATATATAAAATATTCAAAAAATTTAAAATAAAAAATAGGATCTCTATATTTTATTAATCATAAAATGATTAAGAATGAAAAATATATCCATGATTTTATCGGTTCCAATACCAACTATATTTTTTTTTGTTAGTATGAAAATACCTACAATAGTGATACTTATTGATACTCTTCGTTATTCAATGATGCATTTATAGAAAATTATATATACTATATTATCTCATGACATTATAAATTTTAAATGACGAAAAATATTTCGAAATATGGTGTAGAACATAATGTTTCCATGGAGTTTATGTATTGTTAATCTCAATATTAAAAAATCCATTTTTAGGTATATCATTATTTTCAAATCCGCCATAATTTTATATAATGAAAATGTGATTGATCATAAGTATATCCCATGGGTTTGTCAACCAGGTGTGTATTAAGGCCAATTTTGATGCAATGGGTGATGATCGTGACAAATCACAATGTTGCATTTTTTGTTGTTATTTCTCCAAGTTACAACCATTCCATAAGAATGTCTACATATATTATCTATAAAATGATTTATTTCTATGAATAACAACCTAATAAACTCATTTCCAATTTTCATGAATATATTTCACAATTATAAATATTCTTAAATTATATCATAGGGTTATGTTACCCAATTAGTGCTTTCATTAATACTGTAACAAAGGTCTATACAAAACTTCCTCTGATAACAACTGTAAAATACTAGACCCTGGGATCCTAAGGATGTAGTCTACTTCCTTATATTGACAATGATATAAGGGGTTAAATAACATAGTACCTATCAATTTTGTAGTACTTGATAACTAGATAAATACATTATTCTCATTTTATATTAGAAATATGTGTTTTTTCAAATCAAATAATGATCTTTAGAATAATAATGTTATTTCAAGAAAAATATTGAAAATAATAATTAAGAAATATGTTTTATAAGTTAAAATAATAAAAAAATTTAGAATAAAATACAATATTTGAAATCGTTATGTTGTAGTGGATGTTTGTAATCATCGTATATAGACAAAAAACATTCCCATTGACTTTTTTTAAAAAATGTTTCTTTAAAAGAAGACGAAATATTAATTTTTAACATTTTTAGAAGTCATGAATAACATAATGTATCAGTAATTAAATATTTTATAAAATAAACATATGATTTTAAAACAATTTCTGAAATTATGGAAATGGGAGAGAAATATATCTTATTTAAAAAAAATTAAATCAATTTTTATTTAATAATTTCCTTGCACAATTTATGTACAAAAGAGTATATTTTTTTAAAGAAAACTATAAAAAACATAAAATATCAATGTTATAGTAAAATTGTTATATATTTTGGAGGGTTAATGTTAAAATTCATTTAAAAAGAATAACAACAATGCCAAAAAAAAATAATGTGATATTGTTTAGTTGACTCTTACCGCTTTTGTAACATTTTAATTTTAAACCCAAAAATCAATATACATAAATTGAATCATTAAACATCATGAATAGATAGTTATAAATGTTATATAATTAAATGGGGTAGTATATACCACATAGAAATGTGAATAGAATAATATTTACTAATATGACTCAATGGAATGGTTTTTGAGATGAAATCAATTACATTACACTTTTCTAATGTCGAACAAGATATATACTCTTATATAATGGTTTTTAACAAAATATTAATTCATACTAGAACCATATAAAAATTTATAATCTCATATATGATTATAATAAAACCTCATATCACTCATTCATTAAAAATATTTTATTATTGTTATATATTTATGTTTTAATTATTATATTCCCTTATACGTTTTAATGTAATGAATGTTATTTTTCTTATGTATAATATATCGTTCAATAAAATCAACTATTTTTATGATGTTATAAATAAAATATCAAATAGTTAAATATATTTTTAGAACCATTCATCAATGAAGGACTTTGGAAATGTATGTTATATCTTCAGGGAGATAGTGGTCCATACATATGTACGAGTGATGATATCATTCCCTTAATGACTGAAAGGCTTTATAAGTAGATGATATATTAATTTTAATTATTTAATATCATTTATTATTTATCATATATATTTATTATTTTAAAAATTATCTAAATAAATATTATTTGATGATGTAAAAAAATTAATATAGTTTATCAAGGCATTAGTCCACTGTACACATGAGTGATGGATTTATTTCGCATTTGATGGAGACGGAGAGGGATAAATTAATATTATAAGGATAAAAACTTCTCAATATATGGGTTATATTTTTTTATTTGATTGTAATTATTAATTAAAAATAGAATGTGTAAAAAAGAAGAATTAAAAAAACAATCATTGTGAAGAATATAACCTTCTCTTAGAATATCCTACCTTAGATATATTATTATTGACAGTTTGAGTCATACTATGGTAAGAAAAAAACTAATATAACATGGATAAGGATATATTATATCGTTTTTTTGTGTTTGGATGACCCAAATCACTTGATGGGTGTGAATATGTGAGGGGTGGTACTTCACATTTATAAATTAAGAGTGTCATTTCCATAAATACACAAACATATTCAATAATGGGAAGTCAACATCACACCAATTGCCTCAAAAAATGAAAAATATTTGATGGTAGGGATGTTAATGTTGATCCAAACATCCACCAAAAAAAATTAGTCATTAATAATCATGTTTTTCACTTACACTCGATGCTTAATTACTTTACCATTATATTTTTTACAATGGTAACTACATTTTAACTTTAGTAATTGAAAGATTGAGACTAAAATAAAATAAAAATTATTAAGTAATATGAACCCAATTATTATATATGTAATATTAAATTTATAAAATAATTATCTTCTGTATGTGGAAAATTAATTTTATCACAATCTCATTTTATGGGAAAATCCTCATTTTCCCTTAAACTGTATTATTTAATTTCTTATTTTTTTACTAATATTTATGAAAAAACATTAATTTGATCTTATAAACAAATTTTAATTATGATGACTCAAAATATTTAATTTTTTTTTCAAATCACACATGCTTCAAGTTTAGTATAAAAAACATAAAATATTGTTGGAAATTAGTTTTTAAATAAATACATTTCCAAGTATAAGATTATCTTACATAAAATATTTGAATTGTAATAATAACTATATAAATTTATATTCATATATAATGATATATAATCTATAAATTTAATTTAAATCATTAGTCATTTTATATTATATTAATTATAATTTATAAACATTGTGCCTTTTTTAAACAAAAATGTTTTCATAAAAAATACTTTTAAAAAATATAGGTTTTTACATCCAAATGATCCTTTATTTATTTATATAAAAATGATAGATCATATTTTTTTCCTTCAGAAAATTATAATTAATTATTTTAAATAAATAGTTGATTATTTTAATACTACATTTTTATTATTCATAATACTATATTTATGTGGGAAATTTTCATTAAATCATTCGATGTATATTTTGAAGATGTATGTAAAAATATATATTCACATAAGAAAATTTGATCTATTGTACTAATAAATATAAAAAATATCATTTTACTATAAATTTATTAAATTATAATGTTCACCTACCCAAATAGAGAATCTGGTGATATGGTTACTCATAATACTTCTGTTTTATCCCATATCAATATGGTGTATCTTTTTTTCAATATGTGATATCCTATAGATCATTATAATGGTTTATTGATAGGATTAAAAGAATTGTTAATTCCTATAGGGTTATTAAATTTATAAATTTAAAAACATGAAACAAACCAACCAAAAAACTATAGGATAGTATATGATATTAAATTCTGAGTCCAAAACCACAAAGACAAGGTTGGAAAAAATAATAATTAAATAAAATAGATTTAGGCAATTTTAAATTTTCCGAAATTGTGTCTAAATATTTATCACATGATTAGTGGAGAACGTGGGAGATGAAAATATAATATGGGTTCTCAATAGCAATGAATAAAGTTTTATGAAATGAAAAGAACTAAAATAATTAATTAATAATAATGTATTCATTAGAATCAGGTCCTATCAGGTCCAATAGTCTTAGTAAATTCCCTTCATATGAACCACTACATTTATCACGAGAAATTAATTGGTATTAAAAATAATGGGAAACCCAAAACCTAATTTATAAATAAGGAATGCCCAAACCCAATTTTCATGGAAGATGTATAAACCGAAGATATCACATTAGAATAATGCCTTCAATCTACTTACTAAATTGTATTTCTAAATTAATGACCAAAATAAAATCTTATTCCTAACATCGCGCATAATTATCTTTCAAAAAAAATCAGGTAAGAGAGAGAATTGATAAACTAAGAGGAAATCTTAAATTAAATTTCAATAAAAATGCCTCATAAAATCTATCCCTTTTCATAACACATGCCAAAAATGATGAAATCATCCCCTCATGTTATCCTTGATATAGTGTAGAAAAATAATTGAAAAAAACAATTAGAAATACAGTGAAGAAGAGGATGATATTGGTGTGTGTCTCTGAGAGGTATCATTGAAGAATTATTTATTTCGGTACTCCCCCAAATATTAGGATATATGGGTTTTTTAAAAGTATCCACATCCATCCTCACATAAATTCATGTCTATTTTTTAAATTTCATATATTGTCATGACATTTACATTTTTACATGACACGTATTCCAGCCAATAATTAATTTTATCCAACATGCAATGGATTCACTAATTTCAGTTTTAGAGCATAAGTTGCCTAATTAAATCATGATGTGTAAGTGATATTATCTAGTTTAGTAACTATTTTCCATACTGAAATCTCTATGGTAATAGTGTGAGTTATGATCTAGGTGAGAACTATATTTACATCAAAAATTCTTCTCATTTCATTCATTTTCCAATAATACATTAATTCATTACATAAAAGATAAAAAATAAAAAAAATTAAAAAACATGGAATGAATAATTAAATAAATATATGAATCGATATATTAAAAAAATCTAAAGTGAATGCATGAAATACATTCATCATTTATAAAGAGACTATTAATTAACCCAATCATATCTGATAGGGAGTGTTTAGCCAGGTGTGAAGTCATAGGTCCACTCACCATAAACTAATTATGATCAGGTTAATACCCAAGAAACCGCATTCCTAGTTTTCACGTATAGGTCTATTTATAGAACATGTGTACTAACATTATTGTATCCATGTAGGGATTAATTTTTATTAAAACAAATAAATATACAATTTACTAAAAAATTGTGATATTATCCTATACTTCAACATATCCTTAGAGTTATTCATATGGATATGTTTCCTAATTAGTGTTTTCCAAAATACTGTTCCTAATGGTTGAAATAAATATTCTCTAACACTAACTATAAAAACATTAACACTAGTAACAAAGATGATGGGTATAATTTTTTACATTGTATTAAGACAGAAAGGATCACATCCTCAGAAGCTGATCATTTTTGTAGTCTTGAAGAACCACATAATTTGATGATTCTAATTTTACATTGTAAATAAATTATAAATATTTTGGAATGTTTTTTCCATCATATAAACTAATAATGTGATTATGTATTTATATGTAGGGGAAGGGTAAAAAATGTAGTGGTGACCCCAAATGCTTTGTTAGTGTTTTATATAGTAGAATCCATCATTAATAAATAATCAATATCTAATATAGAAATATAAATAACTAAATACGCATTCAATTTATTTACTAACATTGTCATGAAATGAATCTGTGGATAATACATATGTAATAATCTAATGGATTATAATATCTATATTCTTGATGATGTAAATTCATAAAAATAAACATCTTTATAAAGGGATTAATCCAAAAAAATCTTCAAAAATTATTATGTATACACAAAAACCCCATTTAAAAAGACAATGCATCTGGTTTCACTAATGAGGCATGTTGATGAATCAACAGGAAATTTATAACCTTCCCTACCCATGAGTCCATATCTAATTCATTCTGAATATATATAATAAAAATTTTAATTTATAAAAAACAATCCTTATCAGTAAATCGCCAGATTGTATAAAAAGTACACTATTGATATAACCTTTCCTCGGTGTATAGACTATCTCAAATATAAATTCATATAGGAACTCTTGCTCCTGCCTATGTCTCGGGTTCATGTATCTCTATGTGAAGACATACTATAGACTCTGATGTTCTATGTAAAAAGAAAATAACTCTCCCACAACATTGTTCATCCACATCCTCGGGGTAAGGATTCCCATTTATATCTCTAGGTCATGAATCACATTGTTATTCTTAGGGGTTCTCAACTACCTCAACTCATATGTGATAACTGCCTACTACTACATCAACACACATCCATTCCCATATCTTAATGCATCACAAAACACAACAAACTCAATTCCCTCCACTACTAGGGTCATTATAGAATAACTTGTCAGCCTCGGCCTCACCTCATCAAAGTATCTTTAGAGCTTCTTAGTCTAGGTGAATGGATACCAATTCCATTTCATGTTGGTAAAATGGGATAAAATCCTAGAGTATCCCACCGAATGTCTCATGTAGTATCCCATCAATACATGAAAAATTTGTACCTCTAAAAATCACATGGTTGGTTCCAAAGAATTAATTCATTGATATTCACTAGGTACATAGATAATCCATGCTCAGAAAATACATTCCTTAGAAAGTGATCCTTGTGAATCTAGTAATTAAACATCATTATCTTTCAATAATTATAATTTTATCAAAGAAATATAATATAAACTGCATGTAAACTACATTCCATTCCCCTAAAACATAATATATGTGTATTTCAATATCTAATAAAATCAAAAACTTTTCATTTTTTAATTTTAAAGTATGGTACATTAGATCCATAAACCTGATGAGAATATTTTCAAACTAAAAGTAATCTCAAGGAACCCATAGATTCTATAATTACATCAGAATGATATATTCAAAATATCAACCATGATAACTATTGAATGATGGTATCCAGACCTGAGATCAATCTTCTAGAACCAAATCACACCTCGCAGATGGTGAAAAGGTTATCAATCCTCTGTAAGGGATGATTTTTATTTATCATGTCCTGGATAATGTGATGATAATCCAGAAAAATCCATAACACCTCATACTATTTTTAATAAAAACAATACAGATACCTTAGGGGACACATTGGGATTGATGAAACCCATCTCCCAAAGGTTTTCCAACTACAACCACAGCTCTTGACTTTTAGTATGGGTCATCTGATGTTCTAAAAAAATAATGGAGATGGATCAGGAAGAATGTATGTACAAAACTCCATATCCCACCATGGAGGTAGTCTCCAAACATCCTTGGGGAATATTTCCATATAATAAAATATGAATAAATGAATATATATACCTAAAGATCCTATTGTAGTAAGTGATACACTCACCAACTAATGTTGGACGGGAGGCAACCCCTAGATTGCAATACCCACTCATTCGGCCATGAGATATCTCTTTTCAACAGTTGATAATCTTGTTCCATCAGTTTAAATTTAGATAACTCAATTATAGTGACTTTAAATTTGTGTTTGGAACACATAAAACCAATATATAAAAAATATGAGATCATAGTGTTCAATTCTAAAAAACAAAATTTTTCACGTGAGTCTCTCACGAACTAGAATTAGCTCACACTTCCAGCAAATAAAAGATATAGAAGAATCATTCCTCATTTAATCCTCAATAAAAAATTTTGGGTTATCACATCAATTGATAGATCCAAATATTTAACCATGATTAAATATGTTAAATAATTACTCACACATATTTTCACTAATACTGTGGAAATAGTCGAATAAATATACTTCATAACAGTAATCATATAATATGTAGCTAGATCATATGCATCTATATCTTCCAATAATTAAAAGAACTAACCAATATCTCTCAAATCCGTACATGTGTTTGTAGGTTGTAGTGGAGGATGGATTTCATAGACTAATCATCCACTTATAGCTCCCCCTCCAAGTGTTGCACATTGTCCACTTACAACTCATCCTACATGGGGGCCACTCAACTATTAACTAAGACATCTCCAATCATGGTGTTTCCTCAACAATGTTTTCTCATTCTCAATATAACTATGATATTCCAAATGTATTGGTGCAAATTCAGGTGATATTGAACTCTCCTATCACAATCCTAGAACATCCCATCTATGATCTTCCACGTTCCTCTATTCTTTCCTTGACCACATGCCCACCCCTAATTCATGGAAAATCTCATGCGCCAAGATGTTACTAACTAAACATAATAGCTGATACAGATAAATGCATTCTATAATTCTCAATGAATTCTCTGGCTTCATGCTATCCCTATTGTAGGAATCTTTCCATCACTTGTTCCTACTCCAACACCCCATCATAGGGGGGAATGCATATGATTACTACACTAGAATGAGGATTTCTACAAATTCCATTCTTGAACTTCAACACTTGAATGTATCCATCTGGGATCATATTAAGGGAGTACTATGTAAGGTATGTGAACATCCAAATATTCCCTGAAACTATCATCCCTCCCTACTACAGCACCTAAACCATTTTTACTCGAATAGAGAATATGCAAGAAGGGTATTACTTCTGAAAAAAAAATGATTATATTTTTTCCATAAGAGTGTTAACTCATAAGGTATCTATGTATCAAGATTCCTCTAGCTCCCAAAACATTGTGAAAAGTCTATATTCCATCCCAACCACATTTTTTGAATGTGTCCTGATAATCTTGAGGACATGGATTGATAACTCGTTCCAATTTTATGCTACCTGGTGATACAGGTCACCGTTAAAAATCAATATCCACTTAAACTAGAACTCCCAGAGTGCGTAAAGACTACGCATATCTTTATCCTTCTCTATAGGTATGATATACTTTACAGAAGGTGGGGGTGATAATATCTATTAACATAGAAGAACGATCTCCTTGGATAAACCATGAACTGAGGCCTCTTAACTCATCTGTTTTTCTATGTGACCCATAACTCAAAACCAAGTTGGTTGTTGTCATGGAGGCATCCTGAAAATTTAATCAATATGTACCATGTCTAGATAAACACATATATAAACAATGGGGAGTTATTAAAGTTGTGAAGTCAATGATATAATAATATACGATGTATGTATCCTTGATCCCTATAACTAATGTAGAGGTATTCCAAGATGATAATAAGGTAGTCAAGGTTCTAGGGAATAGATACATCAGCCCACACAACATCACTGTGTCCCTTGTCTTGAATGCTACATTCAAGAGACTTTGACAATGTTAATAGAAATATCAACAAAATTGAAAAAGATGATATAACTCCAAAAATATTTCCAAGATTGAACAAGAGTTGATACTAATAATTTATGATTCGAACCAATGGGATTTGGGCCATATCTACCCCTATCACTTATCCAGAAGTCATGGGTGCAATAAGAGTTTAATGTAATTAGCACAATGTTAAGAATTTTTCTATTATACCTATATTCACACTAGCATCCATTTAAATGTATAATTATATATTAAAAATAATAATGACATTTAATATCTGGGGAATAAATATGCATAAAAACCATTATGGAATTCAAGAGTAAAACAATCTAAACTAAAAATTAATTGTGAAAATATACATACCCAACTATAAATATCCACTCACAAGAAAAAACAATAATTGTAAAATATTAACAAAGAATAGATAATGATAAGAATGCTCTGACCATAATAAAAATTCCAATTCACAATATATCTATATGTTCCTCTGTAGTCACTACAGACCTATCTGTTTTCTAAATAAGACATGACACCAGAATGAAATGTCCATGAATGTTGGAGTATATACTTACCCAGTTGGATTCCCCAAATGATAAAGATCAACTAGTAATATACATGATATGAATAAATATATATCTTTACCAAAATTAATATTGTAAACTAAATCCATTATAATATATATATATATATATATATATATTTTTTCTCAGACTAATGAAATCTAATTCCGTAGAGAATGGGGTCACCCTATCAAAACACAACATAGGTAAAGAGTTCCAATTGTTCCAGAAGACCATCAACCAACATCATAGAATCTATCTAATGTGGCATCAATGTCAAGAAACACGTTGACACTATTCCACATAGTCGAGGGTTCACAATATCTATATAGAGAACCCATAACCTCATATCACCAGAGGGTACTAGTCGGTAGATATATAGATGACCCATTCCCTATCATAAAAAGATTGTGTCGCTCTGATGGTCAGTGGTTGACACATGCTCTACCGAACTCAAGGGGTCTACTATTATAATTGGAATAGGACTCGTTCCTAGAGTAGGTGGAGGGTCCTAATCTAGTAGTCTATAACCCATACACGGATACTATAGGAGGGTGCCACTAAAATAGTAGACAGAGGTGACATAACATACATAATAGGAGGGTGACGGTCTCGTAGTGAATGACCTATTCCATGACTTAATTGGAGGGTTACTCTTAGTGGATTAGAGGGGATCAAATCTATTATCTAGTTCAAGGGTAAAAAATTATGAATATTTAGGCATATGACCCATAACCATCCCAGCAAGTGGGTTCCACTCTAAAGGTATGTGCAAGACTAATTCCCAACCCAGGTGAGGCAACCACTCTACATCCCATAATGATTGGGCCTAATCACTTCCATCAAAGAAAATCACCTAAAAACCATCCCAAGGATAAAATATCGCACCAAATATAAAAATATACTATGGAGGTCACCATCATGTTCTATGAAAAAATACACACTAGATAGGCTAATCATGTATAACAATCTGAGTCCAATCAAAAGAGATCTGATGGGTTGAGCTTTACTCACAATGAAAGAAGGGTTACATGACACATATGGTGACTCACACGGTGTTTTTACCCACTTCATCACCTATCCATGCCCCTTATGGTTTATGGATCACTGACCATGTAACCCAACACATTGTGCAATGGTACAACATGGTGTTTCAGATCCACTTCTCTTCCTTCACATTATCATAGACGTGTCCATGTATGCTTTCCCCTATCAGTAAAAATAAATTCATGGTTTATTCCTAGTTGTTCCCATGACCTTTTAGTCCTAGAGAATAGGTCATATATCATTCACGAGGTGATATCGTGTGCAGGGGTTCCATAAGGTGTTTGATACTTTTAAATATATATACAAACCATGGATGAACAGGATCTAGTGAAACTATATGTATGATCTTCTAAACTACATGGTGTGTAGTCTCATATTTTCTATATTCTCAAATCCACATCCAACATTCTATATATATATATATATATCATTTTATGATTTAGATATCACCTCCAAGACGCCCGAAATCGAAGGAAAATTCCCCAATTTTTTCCCTAGAGTCTGTTGACTAAAATTAAATTTGGTATTATACTATTGCTTTCCTCTTGCACTAGGTGCACATACCATAACCATCCATATTCAATTTGGATTCAATTTTTCAAAATTGATAACCCAAAACCTAAAAAACATTGAATCCATCCCTATTCCTTGTTCTATTCTTCTCACTCAAATCATACGTGGATACAGGTATCCGACTGCGCACAGTCCCGCCTAGCAATGTCTAATCATGACCCTACTATGCAATTATGAATAATGAAAAGGGAGGGACGAGGTTTTATAATCTGATATTATATGATAATGTACCAAGATTTATTCTCCAATTGATATATATTAGGGGTTCCGAAGGTGAGAAATTGATTAATAAATTAAAAATTGAGACACAATCGCATGAAATGGATTTTAATTGACACAGATTAATGAAAAAAATATGATTATAGTAAAATATTTAATATATTATACATAAAAAATATATTTTTGATTCCTACCTAATTCTGGATAAATCTTTAATTAATAACATTCTCATAAACTAAGTAGATGATTCCTCTTGTTCACTACAGATTGATCTTCTTGGATCAAGAGGTTCATCATTATAGGATTTTGATTCTCAACCAATGGTGGAAGGTGAAGCCTATCAAAATATATAAGGGGTATGTAGATAACCCTAGATATAATTCTATAAATATGTATTTATAGGAATATTAATCATAGTTTATATTATTCAGTTAATAAATTTAATAAATTTATCAATCCAATGAATGTTTCACCAATGACCATTTTATCCAAATACCCCTCACTGATATTTTTAGGTCGCATCCAAGGTAAATATAAATTTCCTAAAAAACTACCTTGGTATGAAATTTTTGATCCATGATCTATTTTATGATTTATACCATCTCCATTATGAAATCATATTCTAGTAACATAAATTATATTTTATATTTTTATATAATAAATTCCGAAAACACCTGGCCTAGGGATTTCATGTCGTCTCAACACAAGGCACCGTAAATATATATAGAAATATTCAAAAAAATAAAATAAAAAATTTGATCTCTAGAGTTTATTAATCATAAAATGATTAAGAATAAAAAATATATCCATGATTTTATCGGTTCCAATACCAACTATATTATTTTGTTAGTATGAAAATACCTACAATAATAATAATTATTGATACTCTTCGTTATTCAATGATGAATTTATAGAAAATTTTATATAATGTATTATCTCATGAAATTATAAATTTTAAATGAGGAAAAATAATTTGAAATATGGTGTAGAAAATAACATTACCATAGAGTTTATGTGTTGTTAATCTCAAGATTATAAAATCTGTTTTTAGGTATATCGTTATTTTCAAATCCTCCATAATTTTCTATAATGAAAATGTGATTTATCATAAGTATATCCCATGGGTGTGTCAACCAAGTTTGTTGTAAGGAAAATTTTGATGCAGTGGGTGATGATCGTGAAAAATCACAATGTTCCATTTTTTGTTGTTATTTCTCCTAGTTACAACTATTTCATAAAAATGTCTACATATATTATCTAGAAAATTATTTATTTCTATGAATAACAACATAATAAACTCATTTCCAATTTTTATGAATATATTTCACAATTATAAATATTCTTAAATTATATCACATGGTTATGTTACCAAATTTGTGCTTTCATTAGTATTGTAACCAAGGTCTATACAGAACTTCCTCTGATAACAACTGTAACATCCTAGACCCTGGGATCTTAAGGATGTAGTCTACTTCCTTATATTGAAAATGATATAAGGGGTTAAATAACATAGTACCTATCAATTTAGTAGTACTTGATAACTGGATAAATACATTATTCTCATTTTACATTAGAAATATGTGTTTTTTCGAATCAAATAATGATCTTTAGAATAATAATGTTATTTTATGAAAAATATTGGAAATAATAATTAATAAAAAAAATTTATAAGTTAAAACAATAAAATATTTTAGAATAAAATACATTATTTAAAATATTTATGTTGGAGAGGATATTTGTAATCATAGTATATAGACAAAAAACATTCCCATTGACTTTTTTAAAAAACATTTCTTTAAAAGAAGATGAAATATTCATTTTTAACATTTTTAGAAGACATGAATAACATAATGTATCAGCGACTAATCATTTTATAAAATAAAAATATGTTTTTAAAACAATTTCTGAAATTATGGAAATGGGAGAGAAATATATCTTATTTAAAAAAAATTAAAATCAATTTTCATTTAATAATTTCCTTGGACTATTTATGTAACAAAGTGTGAATTTTTATAAAGAAAACAATGAAAAACATAAAATATCAATGTTATATTAAAATTTTTATATATTTTGAAGGGTTAATGTAAAAATTAATTTAAAAATAATGACAACAATGCCAAAAAATAATGTTATATTGTTTAGTTGACTCTTACCGATTTTGTAAGATTTTAATTGTAACCCCAAAAATCAATATACATAAATTGAATCATTAAGCATCATGAATAGATAGTTATAAATGTTATATAATTAAATGGGGTAGTATATACCCCATATAAATGTGAATAGAATCATATTTACTAATATGACTCAATGGAATGGTTTTTGAGATGAAATCAATTACATTACACTTCCCTAATGTCGAACAAGATATATAATCTTGTATAATGGTTTTTAAAATAATATTAATTCATACTAGAACCATATTAAAAATTATAATCTCAAATATGATTATAATAAAACCTTATATAAATCATTCATTAAAAATATTGTGTTATTATTATATATTTATTTTTTAATTTTTCTATTCCCTCATATGTTTTTTGTAATGAATGTTATTTTTCTTATGAATAATATATATTTCAATAAAATCCACAATTTTGATGATTTTATAAATAAAATATCAAATAGTTAAATATATTTTTATAACCATTCATCAATGAAGGACTTGGAAAATGAATGTTATATCTTCAAAGAGACAGTGGTCCATACATATGTATGAGTCATGATATCATTCCCTTAATAACTGAAAGGCTTTATAAGTGGATGATATTTTAATTTTAATGATTTAATATCATTTATTATTTATCATATATATTTATTATTTCAAAAATTATATAAATAAATATTATTTGATGATGTAAAAAATTAATATAGGTTATCAACGCATTAGTCCATTGTACACATGATTGATGGCATTATTTCACATTTGGTGGATAAGGAGATGGATAAATTTATATTATAAGGATAACAACTTCTCAATATATGGGTTATATTTTTTATTCGATTGTAATTATTAATTAAAAATAGAAAGTGTAAAAAAGAAGAATTAAAAAAAGAATCTTTGTGAAGAAGATAACCTTCTCCTAGAATATCCAATATTAGATATATTATTATATACCCTTTGACTCGTATTATGGTAAGAAAAAAACTAATATAACGTGGATAAGGATATATTATATCATTTATTATTGTTTGGATGACCCAAATCTCTTGATGGGTGTGAATATGTGAGGGGTGGTACTACCCATTTTTAAATTAAGAGTTTCATTTCATTAAATAACCAAACATATTCAATAATGGGAAGTCAACATCACACTAATTTCCAAAAAAATGGAAAAATATTTGACGGTAGGGATATTAATGTTGATCCAAACATCCACCAAAAAAAATTAGTCATTAATAATCATGTTGTTCACTTACACTATATGCTTAATTACTTTACCGTTATATTTTTCACTATAGTAACTACATTTTTAACTTTAGTAATTGAATGATTGAGACTAAAATTAAATAAAAATTATTAAGTAATATGAACCCAATTATTATATATGTAAAATTAAATTTTAAAAATAATTATCTTATGTCTTTGGAAAATTAATTTTATCACAATCTCATGTTATGAGAAAATCATCATTTTCTCCTAAACTGTTTTATTTAATTTTTTTATTTTTTTACTAATATTTATAAAAAACATTAATTTTACCTTATAAACTAATTTTAATTACGATGACTCAAAATATTTAATTGATTTTTATTTTTATTTTTAAATCACACATGTTTCAAAATTTAGTATAAAAAACATAAAATATGGTTGGAAATTAGTTTTAATATAAATACATCTCCACGTATAGGATTATCTTATATAAAATATATGAATTTTAATAATTACTAAGTATATTTATATTCTTATATATTGATATATAATCTATAAATTTAATTTTAATCATTAATCATTTTATATTATATTAATTATAATTTATACAAATTGTGCCCTTTTAAACAAAAATGTTTTCATAAAAAATAGTTTCTTAAAAAATATAGGTTTTTACGTCCAAATGACCTTATATTTATTTATATAAAAATGATAGATCATAATTTTTTCATTCATAAAATTATAATTAATTATTTTAAATAAATGGTTGATTATTTTAGTACTACATTTTTCTTATTCATAATACTATAATTATGTGAGAAAATTTTATTAAATCATTCGATGTATATTTTGAGAATGTATGTAAAAATATATATTCACAAAAGAATATTTGATCTATTGTAATACTAAATATAAAAAATATCATTTTAATATAAATTTATTAAATTATAATGTTCACTTACCGAAATAGATACTCTGGTGATATGGTTACTCATAATACTTTTGTTTTATCCCATATCAATATGGTTTATCATTTTTATCAATATGTGATATCCTATATATAATTATAATGGTTTATTGATAGCATTAAGAGAATTGTTAATTCCTACAGGGTTATAGAATTTAAAAATTTATAAACATGAAACAAACCAACCAAAAAAATAGAGGATAGTATAGGATATTAAATTATGAGTCCAAACCCACAAAGACAAGGTTGGAAAAAATAATAATTAAATAAAATAGATTTAGAAAATTTTAAATATTCCGAAATTGTGTCTAAAGTATTGATCAAATGGTTGGTGGAGAAAGTGGGAGATGAAAATATAATACGGGTTCTCAATAGCAATGAATAAAGTTTTATGAAATGAAAAGAACAAAAATAATTAATAAAAATAATGTATTCATCAGAATCAGGTCATATCTGATCCAATAGTCTTATTAAATTCCCTTCATACTAAGCACTACATTGATCACGGGATATTAATTGGTATTAAAAATAATGGGAAACCCAAAACCTAATTTATAAATAAGGAATCCCAAAAACCAATTTTCATGGAAGATGTATAAACCGTAGATATCACATTAGAAAAAATCTTTCAATATACTTACTAAATTGTACTTCTAAATTAATGACAAAAATTAAATCTTACTCCTAACATCGTGCATTATTATCATTCAATAAGAATCAGGGAAGAGAGAGAATTGTTAAACTAAGATGAAATCTTAAATTAAATTTCAATAAATATGCCTTATAAAATCTATCCCTTTTTATAACACATGCCAACATTCATGAAATCATCCACTCATGTTATCCTTGAGATGGTGTAGAAAAATAATTGAAAAAAACCTTTAGAAATATAGTGAAGAAGAGGTTGATATTGGTGCGTGTCTCTGATGGGTATCATTGAAGACTTATTTATTTCGGTACTCCCCCAAATATTAGGATATATTGGTTTTTTAGAAGTATCAACATCCATCCTCACAGAAATTCATGTCTATTTTTCAAATTTCAGATATTGTCACGACATTTAAATTTTTACATGACACGTATGCCATGCCAATAATGAATTTTATCCAACATGCAATGGAATCACTAATTTCAGTTTTAGAGCATAATTCGCCTAATTAAATCATGATGTGTAAGTGACATGCTCTAGTTCAGTAACTCTTTTACATACTGAAATCTCTAGGGTAATGGTGGGAGTGATTCTCTCCGTGAGAACTATCTTTACATCAAAAATTCTTCCCATTTTATTCATTTTCCAATAATCCATTAATTCATTCCATAAAAGATAAAAAATATAAAAATTGCAAAAACATGGAATGAATAATTAAATAAATATATGAATTGATATATTAAAACAATAAAAAGTGAATGCCTGAAATACATGCATCATTTATGAAGAAAATATTATTTAACCCAATCATATCCCTTAGGGAGTGTTTATCTAGGTGTGAGGTCATAGGTCCACTCACCATAAACTAATTATGACCAGGTTAATACCCATGAAACGACATTCCTAGTTTTTACATATAGGTCTACTTATACAACATGTGTACTAACATTCTAGTATCCATGTAGGGATTAATATTTTAGTAAAACAATAAAATATATAATTTACCAAAAAATTGTGATATTATCCTATACTTTAATATATCCTCATAGTTATTCATATGGATATGTTTCCTAATTAGTGTTTTCCAAAATATTGTTCCTAATGTTTCAACTAAATATTCTCTAACACTAACTATAAAAACATTTACACTAGTAACAAAGATAATGGGTATAATTTTTTACATTGTCTTAATACAGAAAGGATCACATCCTCAAAAGCTAATCAGTTTTGTAGTCTTGAAGAACTGTATATTTTGATGATTCTAATTTTACATTATAAATAAATTAAAACAATTTTGGAATGTTTTTTTCCATCATATAAACAAATAATGCGATTCCTTATTCATATGTAGGGGAAGGGTAAAAAATGTAGTGTTGACCCCAAATGCTCAGTAAGTGTTTTATATAGTAGAATCCATCATTAATAAATAATCAATAGACAATATAGAAATATAAATAACTAATTACACATACAATTTATTTACTAACATGGTCATGAAATTAATATGTGGATAATACATATGTAATAATCTAACGTATTATAATATCTAAATTCTTAATGATGGAAATTCGTAAATATAAACATCTTTATCAAGGACTTAATCCAAAAAATCTTCAAAAATTAGTATGTATACACAAAAAATCCATTTAAAAAGACTATGCATCTGGTTTCACTAATGAGGCATGTCGATGCATCAAAGATAAATTTATAACCTTCCCTACCCATGAGTCCATATCTAATTCAATCTGAATATATTTAATGAACTGTTTAATTTATAAAAAACAATGCTTATCAATAAATCACCAGATTGTATAAAAAGTACACTATATCAATATTCTTTCATCCAAAAAAATAATTTCTATAGTAAAGCACCATATGTAGTAATGTTATATGGTTTTGTAATTATGAATATTCATAACAAAAAGAATTTTTATATTGGAGAAACTGAATTATCATCTAAATATGAAAAAATGAATGTGAATGTCTAATCACAAAGTCAATGAGAATAATCTCAATAAAAAGATAGGATATGAAAACCACTTTATTAGAAAAGTATATTATATATTAAAAAAATGTATCCTAGATATTAGAAGAAAATGGAATAAAAAAGTTGAAATATTTTTTCCTTAATGAATATTCATTTTAAAAAAAGCACAAACCCTTAGAAGTATCTAAATATAGTAAAATTGTTATATTGGATGGAATATCCACTAATTCTTTAAATGGAGGAAAAAATAAGAATCACCTTTGAAATTTTTGAAAATAATGGCACGAATGTCCCTTTTTGAAAAATTGGAATGATTTAATTATAAATAAGAAAAAAGTAGTGGATGTAATTAAATTTGCTTAATAATTTTTTGTAAAATAAAAAATAATTTTATAAAATAATTTTGATGAAAATGGGCATAGAAAAAAATATCCTTGATCCAAAAGGGAAGTAAGATTATCATTTCCCATATGCATTTCTTTTAATTAATTAAGTTAGAATGAGAGGAAAAGTTAGCAAGAAACATGGAATGTTAATAAATTATTATCAAACTTGATTTTTTTAAATTATAATTTCATGATAGATTAAAATTCAATTGAAAATTTAAATATAATAAATATATATATAGTTATTTTATTTACATCATAAGAGAAATATATAAACCATATAAAATAGAATGAGTGTATAATATAAAAAATGTTTCAATGGAGTGGAAATTAAGATAGAATCACCCTAATAATATCATATCATTATTCTGAGAAGTAACCCATGAGGTGATTGTGTGTTATAAATTTGTATACAATAATAAAAATTTCATATTTCATATAAAATACTCAATGGGTTTTTCATAGATACACATTGAATACTATAATAATTGAAGTAGTAGTACAATTCAATGAATAGAAATTGATTACGAAACCCATTACCCCCACACACTAATAGTTGACCTCTATTTAACCACATTAATAATGGATTTATAAATATTTTTTTATAATTAGGGTAACTATATTATTGTTAATCTTAATTTATATTCACATGACACATTTATTACAAATTCTTTATAAAATCAATCATTGGTTGTTAACTGTTTTATTTTCCCATGAATGATTCATCATTGATGTTTTGGGTATTCTTTATAAGTGATAGTTTCATCATCTCTAAAATGATATTCTTGTTTTAAATAAAATTCTAATTCTTTAAATAAACTAATAAATATGATTCATGTTCTATAGTGATAAAATATGCAATTTATCAAATTTTAATGTGGTAGTCTATTTGTATGTATAAGTGTGGTTTATGTAATCTATTAGATGGATGCATATTTGAAAATTCTTTATAAGAAAAATGAATCAAATTTAATGTAATATAATTTATCTAGTTTTAATTTATTATATTTATGAAAGATGATTTAGATGACGAATATGAAGAACTGAAATTCAAATGCGACAATGAATTAAATAACATCTCCACTGATGAAAATCCATTAGATCATCACCTAAAACACATTATTAGGTATCTTAGAAATACCAGATCCTCTAGATTATATCTATATATGTTTGGGATATATTTTCATGTTTTTTAACATAATTTTATCAATGTGATTTTAAATATATAAGAGATGTGGAGACCATTTATAATGTTTGAAAGGACACACATGGAATTACTAAAAATATTTAAAATTAATAAAAAGATCAGGTTGAAGTGGATCCTATTAGAAAATTTTTCAAGGCTAGGATAGTATATTTTTGAGACACCATTATCAAATATAATTTAAGACTTCTATTTTTGGCATTCTAAGTCTAAAAAATTGTTTTTAGCCTCTTCTTAACCAATATTAATAATATTTGTATTAAAAAATATTTCATTCTTAAAGGATATAAATTAAATTATAAGGTAAATAATATCTCAAATAACATAGTGTAATATTATTTTTATAATAATAATGACTTTTAAATCAATTAATATAAGAGTATATATCATGAAATTCAGTTTATGTCAATTTTGTTTTCATCATCAAATATTTAATTTAAAAACATCAAAACAACCACTAATTTTTAAAATAATCAATTATATTATCCATTATCCTTCATAAATATATATGAAATATATGGAATATCTAACCTCATGTAAATGTTATATTTTAAAATATATTTTTTCAAATCATTTAATATTTTTTGTGTTTTTTTCCTAAAACTCATTGCCACCACTGTAAGCTTTTTAGATAATTACATTAATTTATAATCCATCATTTCTATTTTATCGTTAACTATTATAATTTAATCACATAAATTTCATGATAACTTATTTAATATTTTAATTAGATTTTTCATGCCTTATGCAATCACTGTACAAGAATTTTGATATTATTCTTGTAATATTACTAAAAAATTAATATATGTGAATAAAAATCATAAATTGTACTTCATATTAAATAATAAATCCAAGAAATTAATAATTCATTCACATGTTCTTTCGTGAGATAACAAAATTTTAATTTTTTTAGTGATCTTCATGCATTTTAGCCAAAAAATGAGATCCATATTTAACTTGAAATAAATTATGATTTATATTTTTTTAATTATTTTTGTACTGCATTTATATTACAATATCAGAAATGATAAATTAATTAGTCATAACTAAAATATAAATAAATATATAACAATTATAATTCCTATAAAATTATTTTAAATAATTAAAACTAAAATAAAACATTTTTATATTATGATAAAATTCAAAATATATTGATACTTTTTAACTACCAAAGTAATTTTTTATAATAGTAGTCATTTTTCAGCATTCACTAAAAAAAATTATCTTTTCATCAAAATATTAAAATTTAATACTATGATAATTTTGAAATTTTAATTTAATTGTTTTTATATTTTTATCAACAAAATTTTTCATAATTATAGAAGTTAATTATAAATATCTATGAAAAAAAAGTTAGTTAAAAAAAATTTGAGGAAAATTTATTTTTGAGAATTTATAAGAAATTACTAAAAGTTAAATACTTATTTAGTATGCATAAATTAAAACCTGTTCATTGAGTAAGAAAATTATTTTTATATATTTCATAATTAAGTTTATAATATTTGTACATACCAATTCAATGGATATATTATAACAGTAATGTATCAATATTATAACTTAATTACTTCATTAATATTTATTTTGTGTGTGAAAACATATTTGAAGTTTAATTTTGTTAATTTAATGAAAATTAAAATATTGGTATATTATATAAAATTTAGTTTAGATCCCTGAAACGAATGTCTTTATTAACACAATTTGTCTACATGAAATGTAATTTCTGACAATCCTCATATTGGTGGAAGGTTTAATATGTTATCTACACCATATAATCTTTGAGTATAGAAAATTGGGGTAAATTATAATTATGATTTCAGTTAATTACAATTTAGACTCTATTTTATATTTTTTTTCCTCCCATGTATCATTATTAACATCAATGATAATGCCAATTAATCATAAATGAATGAATAAAGATAATATTTATTATTTATTTCTCATTAAATATTCCACTGATGAGTATTCTAGCAGTAAGCATGTACATTGTATTATCATAAATCTAAACAAATTAGTTCTATCAGATATTAGTTCGTTTACCCATTATAAGTTGGTCAGAAATATCTATTCATGGTTAAGGAAACTGGACCTCAATAGGAATGACTACATCAATCTATTTCAGTAGAGTGTGGGGACACAAAATCGTATGGGTACATGTTAAGATATATATATCCCATAAATAATTAAGGTGTTTGACATTAAATAAATTATATACCTTATCCACACTAAACTATTAAATATTTATTTAATACTTAATTAATTCATATATATATATATATATATATATATTTAACCACATAATGGTGAGTTATGTTATTTAACTAAATTCAATAATTAAAATATATCTCTATCAACATGGAATAAATTTGATTTATATGATTGTCCAAAATTATTTTTTGATTAACGCCAAATATGATGATGATATGTGAAATAACAAAATTGCATCATATATTTCATCTAAATCATCCTTATATGTATAATTCTACAAAAATTAGAATATAAGTTGAGGAAATTTTTTTTAATCATAAATTAATTCCCTGAAACCAGAGTGTATAGAAATATTATATTTATCACCCATATAGTAAATAGCCGGATTTTTCGGAAGAGTGAAAACACTAATGATTGATAAATAATCATAGTGTACACCTAGTATACATAATAAATTTATAATTTTTCTATATTATAATGAATAATTTAGGGAAAATGGTATCCACATTTCAATATTAAATAAATAGTGTTACTTCTTGTTTGATGAGTACCACATCTGCAATCATAGTCTTCCAAAAGTATATATTGGGTTTATTAAGCACAAATTCACATCCTATGGTCACATTTATATCCTCATTTGTTGAATAAATTTTAAGAAATCTAGATTTTGTAGTGAATGAAATTCATAGACCATCAATGACTATAATCTGTTATGGATCAATGAGGTG
Organism: Viscum album; assembly: GCA_963277665.1. Taxonomy (NCBI): domain Eukaryota; kingdom Viridiplantae; phylum Streptophyta; class Magnoliopsida; order Santalales; family Viscaceae; genus Viscum; species Viscum album. The sequence goes on along the minus strand of OY728165.1, from coordinate 1,442,990,354 downwards.
GAAGAATTTTATTTTAAATGCAATCAATAGATGGGTGTATCCATAATATTTCAACAACAGTTGATTGGGATTTTGATTTATCATGAAATAAAGTGGTATCATATTCGTTAATATATTCAATTTCTATGTCATTGTACGGAATAAATACTTTCTTATGTATGGAATATTATCATCTCAGATTAATTTGGATAAAATCGATTGGTTGATATATTTTTCAACGCATTAACTAAAGAATCATGGGAATATAGAACATGTGATTGTTCGGGATCTAATATAAATTATGCTATCAATTTCTATTAATAATAATGAAAATATAAAAAAAACATCTTTCATGATAGTTTACTCTCCATACATCCATGTTAATACTGTCTTTTAGAAAATATATACAATTATCAAAAATATTTTAACTTATAATTATTGTTATAAACAATTGATTAGGGAAGGTTTCCGCATCACGTTGTTTTCAATACATTTAAAATGTGAAATTTTTTTGCAATTTCAATTATTTTTGTATAAATAAATATAATCACTAAATCCACTCATCTATAAATTATTTCATTAATAATTTTCTGTGGATGACTTCACCAACTATTATCCATGTAAATTTACCTTGTTTTATAAGATTAATGTTTAATTAAAATATCCTCATCAGAAATACCCATATCTAAATGTGAAACTCTTGGTGGAGGGTGTGACATAAGATGGTCATCCAATAACTTTCTATTCATAAAACATTTAAACCAGAATTGAATAATTAAATTTTGAGGAACATGACTAATATGGTGAATTTTATATTTAATTATATATGGATATAATTAGTAAATGTAATGGATCGTACTCATATAGGTTTTTAAGGTTTAATACAAGGTCTATTTATAATATCTCTCTTGTCTAATTATATAATAATATTTTCCTAATATTTTAAAAATAAGATAGAAATAAATACTATAGGTTTTCTATATCAAATAAAAGAGATGAAAACATAATAAACAATAAGTTGTGTGACTCTTAAATAAATTCTTAGATGTATTCCATTTTTTTTCTTATATTCAACTTAGTATAGAATTATTAAATTAATAACGTAGACAATCTGTGACATGCATGGTAGAGGATCCATGAAGTTTATTTAAATAACATTAACTGTATTTTCTCTTCACTAATACATTAAATATATGCTATGATTCTACATGAATATAATTTTAATAAAAACACTACAAAATGTCAACTCTATGAAATTATATATACAACTCATTGAAAATAATATTAACAAAGGGATAACAAAATATTTTAACATGAATTAAAAAGAACAAGGAGAGCATGTGAAAACATTTAATATGGATATAGGATAGGTATTCTTATAAATGTAATGTTATTCAATGTAGAAAAATATATAAAAATTTAACATATTAAATAAGTGATTAAGAAACAAGTTCAAATTAATACAACACTTTATAGAGTTTAAAAATGAGATGAAGAAAATTATGGTGAATAAAGATAGGATGAGGAATTTTTCTATTTAAAAATATACTATTGTATATTCTATAGTCTCAAAAATAGGGAATTAATGGGATAATTTATTCCCATTCCTTATAAAAATGAAAATCCTTTTAATGAATATAGAGGTGGAATTTAACATTTTGGGTGTGTGTTCTTTCCCACTAAAAATTTTCTCATAGCGAATTCACCCATGTTTCACCAATATGGATACTGAATCATGAAAATCAATCATATAACATGATTATTCTGTCACATAAATACGAACTAAAAATAAAATGAAACTTTGAAGTATTTATCCTTATTTATAACCAAAAAACCAAATTCCATCTTTCAAACACGATTGGCTATTCACTTTTTAATTTATCACCTTTTTATAAATTTATATCAAAGAAAATTGGAGAATATATTCTAACCATTTATAGAGAATATTTTAATATATTTTATAACTCCACACAAAATATATTATATTTTCGATTAGTTTTTCTTGAGATATGGTCCCATCAATTACTTTTCTCCAAATAAATATTGATTTGAGGGATTTGGTGTAACTCATTGGTAGGGATACATAATTGAAGAAGAAGAACAATAAAATTTCTCCAATCTAAGCCCCCATAAATTAATTTTATCAAGGTATTGAAATGATTTTTGGATTCACATATAGTGGTAACAAAATAAAATTTAAAATTTTCCAGGATACATGATAAGAATTTGTTTTATTCTATGATCAAAACAGAACACCAAATGGAAAACTTTGATAAAAATCCAATTATATGATATATAAGAAAATTAATTTTGAACCCTTTAAATTAACAATGATATAAATTTTAACATGAAATATGATTTTAAAATAAAAATGTTAAACATCTATATAAAATAATGATTTTAAAAAACTCACTCAATTTTTATACATTATGAAATCATATATTTTGAATGAATTAGTGGATCCTTTATATAAAAATGACATTGGGGTGTTATTTAAATATAAAGATTGAATTTTAATCATAAGTGAGCTACTGTTTTATAATAAAATGTGTGTGGGAGAATTTATCATTCTATGTATAGTAACTGGTGAAATATCTTATGTAATTAAATTAATCCCTAAAAACACGACCTATATGTTAAAAATAATATAATTTGTACCAATATGCATATAAGATGATCACTTATGGATCTAGGCATCATATAAGAACCTATCCGGCATGAAAAACTAAAATTTTTATAATCATTGATGAAAAATATGTGATTTTAATGATAAATAATTTGATGATCAAAATAATTAAATTTAATATTTAAAGATATAGTTATTATGGAAAAAAGTTCAAATTTCCACAAAGTTTTTGAAAATAATATATATAGGTTTATAATTACATTTATCTTGTAATTATTTTATTTTTCATGTTTCTATATAGCACTCAAATAAAAAATTTATTCTGTTGTATGGTATATTGTTTTCATATATCTATAAGAAATCCATTCAAGCTCTATAATGTCACAACATCACTATAAAATAATGTAGTGATATTTTTTTTTGATTCAAATATCTTTTGTTACTTGTTATTTCTCACAATGTGAGTGAATTATTGGATTAAATATTCGTTGATTATCTAAAATCCATGAATTTGTATAGGATGATCATGTATCTTTATCTTGATAATGTCTTAAATAAATTTCTCCATTATATTCACGAGTGAACTACCCCTAGGTTTATTATAGAAAATAAATATCTAACCCTGAAATGTGATATATCCATCTATTTATTGATCTATGTTAGTGATTGAAATTTAACATCATGATTGATGTCATTCACTATTTTTAAGAAAACCCCATTTAAAATAATATTTTCAATAATAATATTATTCATAGGAAATATAAAACACTTGTCGATAAATAGATATTATTTTTCAAATAAATAATTATTTATTTATTTAGTGGATATTTAATATATCAGTTAAAACCATAACATGTAAATCATTATGTATATCTTTATTAGAATTTAATGAACCTTGAAATACTGATAATGTATATAATAATTTATTATTATTGATATTTTTATCAATAAATAAATTATATATTAAATTATATAATTTTTGTGAAATCTTATTTATTAGTTTTTAAATAACATATTTATTTTTCTAGGTAACATGTTTTTTAATAATGGATATCAACATACCCGAAATAATCATTAATCCATAATGCCTTTATAATATTTGTTCTAAATTTTTTAATTCAAGTCTAACCTAACTAGGATTCTGTATACACATAGTGTGTGACCATATTAGCCTTTTTTACTTATAGAAATATGAATAACTTTATAATTCCATTGTAAACACATATCAAGAGACAAAAAAAGAGAAAAATAATTTGATTTTCCAATGGAAGACTATGTGATATAGATTCTCATTATGTTTTGTAATCATGTTACCTAGATATGACAAATCAAAATGGTTTCATGTTGTCGTCATCAACCTATTTTCACAATAAATCTATTTATATATTTTTTGTAAATAAAAAACTCCAATAACACAACCAACAACATGAGAATAATGAGGTTGTTTTATTCCCATTAAAGGTTCTAAGATATTATCTTCTTGTGATGAATAGACTGGGAAATCGCTTCGATGCTTTATTCATTAATAAAATGTCATTCATGATACCCACAATGTATCATACACCATAATTAGAATATATCAACCCAATATTCCCCAATACATAAAATTACACAAATGATCTAAATAATTTATAATAATGGTATATTATATGGTTTTTACATACATCTTATGATTGGATCAACCAATGAGACATATAAATGGGATTTACAATTATTGGGGAATGTTTTCATAATGTTTTCTTGAAAAAATTATTATAGGTTTAAACCATGATAATGTATCAAAATGAGATTTTATTTTTAATCCATAATCTTCCATAATATTTTTGTATCATAAATAGAAAAAAAATACAAATGTTTTATACATATTTGAAAATACTATTTTGAAACTTCTATATTCAAATCATTTTAGTCAAGTTAATTTAACATTAAATGAAAAAATTATAGTTGGAAATTACCACAAAATATGTAAGACAGATAAAAGGTCATGATGTGATAAAAATAACTAAAATAAAAAAAATTAAACAATGTATTTTGATGTTTGTTCAAAGGAATAAATCCATAATGGCTGCAAATTTCACCATAGAAAACATTAAACATCTGTCACCCTTCTACCTCAAACATGATATTCAAGATTTTTATGAGATGCAACTTTATTCAAAAGGGATTATATTTTTTCAACTATAGATACTCCACACAGTATTACTTTACCCCTTTGAGAAAAATACACCATGCGGTTTTAAATTTAGTGTATATTCTGCATTCATAGATGTGAACATTGCTTCACCGTTAGAGCTACTGTTAAGTTATTATCATTTAAATATGATTGTATCTTTACATATTGGAAACACATAATAATACTACATAGTGTTTCATATCAACATGAATTCTTCCATCATCAATCTAAAATATATACCTGGACTCCATTTTTAAAATCATCAATAACTAGAATCATTTTTATTTTTCACTCCCATATCATCGGTTGAGGCCTAAGACATTACTTGACTATGAAATCATATCATGGAGATAAATATATAATGTTGAATATGTATACCCCTTAATAACAATATCTTCATATCCTATATACATGTGGAAGATATCATTAGTTCACATCAGATACTAATTTGTATCCTTAACTATAGTCTAGTATTATTCACCATGATTCTCAATGAATCTTTTAACCATCATCAAATCATGTGAAATATCAACATATATACATAACATGGAATACATTATTAATACTATCATGTATATATATGGTTTCTTAATGATTCTAAATATTTTTTCTATTGTTTTTTAGGAGAGGTTCTATTAGAAAAATTTATAACATGTGAAACTAATACTAGTCCCCAAATTGAATTTTCCATACAAAATCCAATTGGTTCCAACTTGATGTATATACATTTAAATATCCCTTGGAACCTCCTGAATCTGTCATAAATAGATTATTATAACTATAACCAAGGATTTTCACCCATTTCCTTCAAAGAGTAATTAACTAACATCTTGACTATTATTAAATTTCCAAAACATAATATTTCATTTACATATATTAATAGTATAAAATTTCTCTCCCACTAAAATCACATTTTAAAATAAAAATCACATTCATTCTTAGAAAAACCAAATTCTTTTATATATTCATCAAACTGATTATTCCATGAACTAGATTATTTCTTAAATCCATATATAGAACTCCAAAACATTATTAAATTTCTTAAATTTTATAGAGGAAAACAATATTCAAATTCTATCATATATATGTCTTATAACAGGTTCACATTAAAAAATAATACAATGAAATCCCTGCCAAAAATTCCATAGTCATGGATTGATACTAGGTCAATTATAATTTTAATTGATTTTAACATGCCTATTAGAAACAATGTTTCATCATATTCAATGATTTAAAATGTTTGACCACATTATGAACTATAATTGATTTATAAGTACTATATTTACCATCCATTTCAATTTATATCTTGAATATCAGTTTTTAGTAATCAATCCTTTTTTAAATTGGTGAATTTATGAGTATATATGAATGGTTTTGATATAAATAATTGAACTGAGAATCTTTGGATTAATTCCACCATGTAGGTTATGATATCTCTACCAATTTTTCATATGAGAAAGAATCATTATTGTGATCATATAACTATTAACCATCATTAATTACCATAGAACTATATCATTTAGGTTCTCTAACATCTCAGTTAATTCTATAGAGTACATTTTTTTGTAATAAAATCATCCATGGGGACTTATGTAAGTATTACTATAGAAAATCCTATGAATTTTTCTATAAACATCATAAACATTAATATTTCTCCCACTACCATTTTTGAGGATGTGATACCTCTCAAAAAAAAGTATTTATCTTATAATGGACCCCTTTCATTCTGGGTAGTTCTATACATAATATCCCCTTATATTCATAGTATACCCATTAAAGGTAAACATAACACCTCAAGATGCTAGTTTTTTGGAAATTGTTTTTCTTTTAAAATACCTTATATCCCCATTATTTATTATCTTACAAAATGCCTTATATTCCACTATATAATTCACAATAAATACTTTTGTTCACATTATTTGGTACATGATATAATGTGTACATTGTAGTGTATATTGCGTATCTCTCGAAGGATAATATGGTATCATTATCAGTCATCATTCAAATAAAAATATCAATAATTGTTCTATTCAACATTACACTAACACTATTCTACTATGACTTATATGGTTGATTAATTTGATATAGGCCATCAAGATATCATATAAATTTGGTAATCTCATGTTTATAGTATTCACCAACTTAATAGTACAATGATTCATTATCTACATTCCATGATGATTATGTATTTCATTCAAAAATTCATTGAATTTCTCAAAAACCACAAACTTATACCTTAACATATAGATATATACATATCTACCCAATTTCCCATTATATGTAAAAAAGAAATAAATCCCAGAATAAGGTTCTTCAAGAAAAGGTCTATATGAATAATTTTTTAAAATCTAGAACCCCTTTTTCTAAATTACCATGGATATTATATTAAAAATGATTTCTGTTTCCTTTCACATAAACCATATATGGTATCAAATGTTTATTTTAGTGGTTTTAGATAGGTTTAACTTTACAACTATCTTCATTCTTATTCCACTCATATTTTTAGTTGAATAACTTATTCTGAAATTTCAAATAAGGATATTGCCTTCATTTTTCCTCTTATTTACACTGTTTCATGCTTCTATAGCCAACCCATGATGTGAAATAGGATATTTCAACACAAAAATCAACCTAAAATTCAATGGAAATTAAAATAACATCGACATGGGCCAGTCAAGAACTATAAAAATTTCATTATTTTAAAAATTACTAATCGAAGGAAATATTGACCTAATATACAGATTTGAGGTATTTTATCATAATTTGAATGTTTCATATTTTATTTTTATTATTTACTTGTTATAATTAAGTGTATTTACAAAAATTATTAGCCATGTCTTGATAGAAATTATATATAGTCTAGTCTATTTTAGTTCTATAATTTAAGATTTTTTATTCATAAATATTTGATACCATAAAAAATAATCCATTAATAAATTAACTATGAAACCTAGAAGATAAGGAACAATAAATGTTTCATCATGATGGTATTTACTAGTGATTCATTTAACTAGAGGATGATAATATAACCTTCAATACTAAGAGTAAATAGCTTGAACCATAAATTTCTTTTTAAATTAATCATTCTACATTTCCAAATCTATATAACTAGGATTGTTTTTTCCTCAACTCCCAACATAAACAAACTATAATATATTGGGATCTGTATCCATTTCAAAAAATTATTTATCACATGTGGGTGATGTGTGCCAAATCATTTTATTCAATTGTATATGTAAATGAAATTATAGGCACGAAGGACCATATATAATTAGAATATGAGATGACATGTAGAAAACAAGTTAAATTTAATAATATAACTAAAAGGACCCCAACAATATAAATTGGTATATTATATGATCATGATTATGAATTAAAATTTAAAGAATATACATTTATATTCCATTTTGTATTCAATTAAATACATTTTATAATTTGTCTAAAACAGAAAAAATTAATACAAGTATTTTTCTTTTTAATCTTTTAATTTATATTATCCTTGTTCAATGCAAACTATCTAGAAACTACCATCATTTTTTATTTTAAATTAATTTATATTATTTGATGTTAATATGGTAAACATTTATGTACATATAGGAAATAGTATCAACTTATCCAATGTACCATGTATGTAATTTATAATATGAACTCAAATGGAATTTATCTTTCATTACATGACCCAAAATTAAAAGGTGTGAATTTTTCAATAAATGATGTACAATCACAATAATATTACAAATAATTTTACTATATAAAAAAAAGAGTTCATAATATTTAAATACCTTACACACCATGTATTTCTCAATTTATCTTTGAATGTAATTTCATATATTATTATTAATCATATTAAATATCATGTGCTATCAATAAACGACACATAAAACACATATTAATATTATTAGTTATATCATTAATTTTATATCCATGTTAAATTAATTAAATAATGTAATACATTATACATGATGTGTATTGGGTGTACATACTATGTGACATCATAATCCCTTATCTACGACACATACCTAGGGACTTGGGAATATTTTTAAATCATGGATATGTACAAGAAATCAATGTTTATTATAGATACATGTCATGTGTCCATGATATTGCATGGCTTCTTAGTCCCTATGTAATGTAATAAATTAACTAAATGACTTTGTACATGGGATTTCTACCAAAAAAATATGTGTACAACCTGGAATGTAACTACATTCCATTATGTGTATTCTGGTAAACCACATTCAATCATGTCCCAAACACCACATAGTCTACATTAAATACTCTATGTAAGAACAATTGTGTTATTCATCACAAACCCATGACATATCTTACTGGTGTCTTCTGATTTTCTCAATGTAAATTGAACATTTTCATGGATATATTGGTGAGAATAAATTAGGGAATGTATGATTTAATGTTCAAATTTTCTAAAAATTAATAATAAAAAATTTAGTAAAAAATTATTATAATGATTCATGTTTTAATAAATAATTATAAATTAATTATCTTACTTATTTGAGACCACATGAATGTCTTGTGAAAAGTAAAATCACTTTTTGGGAATCACCCAATGCTATTATTTTTATAACCATGAATAGTTTTTGATCTATATGAAGAAGAATATAATATGAAATGTAATTAAATTTAATACTAATTTTCATCTATAAAATGGAAAAAATGGAAGGATCTTCAGAAATAACATGTAATTAGTTTATAAATATACTCAAAATTATCCTTATCATAAAATTATTTTAGTTTTTATTAATCAGTAGAACACCCTCATCATATCACTATTGAGACATGTGATCCATGGTTATAATCCATCTATTTATGATCAATACTTTATTTAAATGTTAATATGATCACTTTTGATTCGATTGGTTCTAGTGGGGTCAGTTATAATAACATGTATCACTCATCATTGATCGTATAAACAATATATTCAAGGATGAATGATTATTCAAGTCCCTTGAACACATGAGCAGTAAGAGACAAATCATAACTCTTCATATTTAAAGGTAACTAAATAAAATTTTTTCTCATAGGATTGGGAGGATCATCCTAAGGATTGTTGGGAACAAGAAGAGGAAAACAGTGAAATTTGATATAACTATATATTTATAGTGTAGGGATGGGGTTCATAAAAGACCATTGGACCACTTATAATTCTATATAATTTAGTAAACACCATGAATTATAATATTGTATATAATATTATTATTTTGTTAAAATTCATAACACTAATGAATATATAAATATTAATTTATAAAATTAATATTTATAAAAAATATATTTACAATATGATTTCCAATTGAACCTATAAAGTCATATTGTTTATCCTCCCCGGTATTTATCAAAAAAATGATTATTTAATATTTCCTTAATAAAAAAATATTACAATGTTATATAACAAAAAAATTATATAAATATTATATTCTTTAAATATTTTTAATAAATAATTACTTTTTTATTCTCTCGTATATTTATTCATCCAAATAGCTTGTCATTAAGTCCTGGAAACCAACCAACCATGATTTATCATTAAACCATAAAGTGAGAATAAAATATGTTTTAATATTTTTAATTAATTGTTAATTTAGATGATATACTGGATACACAGAATGTGTGGCCCTCTAGGTCAGATATATAATGGATTTGGATTGAACTACCAACATTCCATTATTTACCTCTATCCATAGACAATGGTATCCATGTAAACAATAGTTTATATCACAATTACACTACCCATAATATATACAATAAATGAACAATGTTACATGTTTATATTTATTTCTTTTATCAATTTGGTTCCATGATATCTTCATCAACCGTAGTTCTTAGTTTGACTTTTTATGAAATTATAAAAATGATCTCATCGACAATACCACCATAGACATGGTAATGGCCAGAAATTTCCATTCTGATCGATGGTTGTTCTACATTAACTCTTACTAATGAATCTAGGTGGAAAATACTTTATCATAATTTTCATTAATACAATATCTATTTCGAAACACCAAATGTATCATAGGTAACCATGAGCATATGTCTACCATGTTTTTATCTGTACATAATTATACATGTAACTTTCCATTCCACTATAATAATATTAAATAATAAGGATGATTTTACATGTTTATATTTAGAAACATAAAATGATATGTATAATTATTTATTTATTAAGGTAAGTTCATATTCTTTTATACTCATGCATTGTAGACTACAAAGGTTATACACCATGAGAAAGTCTTTCAAATCCCAATGAGTCTCCTCCCATGATAGCTAATATAATCTGTGCCTATAAATATTATATCATCCAACTATAAAACATATATTTATGAATATTATCATAGAGGTTCTAGGTTTCCATCCTTATTGGGAACATATATGAAATTTTAGTTTTAACATTTGGCATATGATATTATCACAAATTATGTAACAAAAAAGAACAAATCAAGATGTTAGATAACATTTATGAATATTTAAAACAATAAATACCGGTAATAATGAAATATAAAGAATTTGGTTCTTAGGAACCAAATCCATTAACACTATACTCTCCCCTGATAGTGAACCATATGATTGTATTCATGATAAAAGAATACTTTGTTTTTTTATAAATATTTGTAGTGAAAATATAAGTGTATGAAATAATTTTATAGTTGAAATTAACATTTCATTCATTAATCCATCTCAATACATATTTCCTTAAAATATATGAAATAAAAATATAAAAATATTACTTCCTAAAAATTAAATTTAAATTCTAATTATTTCTCTATAGATTAACATGATGGATATCCCACTATGACGGAGGCTTCATAAGGGTGATTAAAATAAAATACAAATAAGGATAAAATAATTTAAAATAAATAATGTATCTTTTTCTAATCCATGTTTCTAATATATAACATCCTAATATATACTATAGTATTTAAAGTATCAAAAATCATCTAAAGGCAACTGATGTTCTTATATATGGATTCAATATTTATCATTTAACTTCCATGTTTATTGTTTTTGGTTCACATTATAAATCTTCAAAAGGTCACCTAGATTTGGTTTTATATGGCTTTTTAGTATCACTATTTTCTAAATTGGTATGGAAATTACTTGATGATATAATTTAATGGTCCCCTAGGGTATCAATTTACCCCATGGTACTATTTTATAATTAAAAACTATTGATTATTTGACTATTATGTTCATTACGGGTGAATTGTAGAATAATTTGAAGGAATAAGTATTAAAAAAACATTTTTTGGAGAAATTTCAATTCATTTCCACCAATAGTGTATCTTTGATTAAGGTAATGTCAATATTTATATTTTGTAAAAATTTATGGGTGAATAGAATATGTTCTTGTATTGATGTATTAAAGACATGGTAGGTGTTTTCTTAGAGGAAACTAAGGATACATCATTATGGGATATAATAAATTTCCTAATCATAGAGTGAATTTTTAACTAAGAGTCTATTAAAAATCAAAATTTAATGTGAATTGGCCCACGAGAATATTTTGGAGTATAATGTTTTCTTGGATAGTTTACACGACATCTACGGGAGTGTTATATATCCACGAGATCAATAGTAGGATATCATTGTCATTATGTCATTTTCTATGGTACATTCATGGGAATGTATTGGGGGTCACTCATAACATTGGGTGATTCCATGACATGGAACTGAATTCCTTATATATAAGAAACATTTGATTTCTATATATCACCTGAGATTCCTCAAACATAATTTCCCATTGGGTTTGAAATTCATCGATGGATCCTAAACTCCACCCACAAGAAAAACATAAAAAATATGCAACATAATGTATTTTCATGGTTATAAATAATAAAATACCAAAACAATCTTTCATATGATGAATTTAGACCACATTTGTGTTAAGGAAAAAAATTACTATATTCTTGTTATGTGATAAATTCCATTGTCATGTGAAAATTTATGGGATACTAATATCATTTTACAACTAAATAATGAATAATTTTCTTGATTAATCAATATATTATACCTCTAATCATGATGTCAACTTTGGAAAACTATGGATGTACTTAATTGGATTAGTATATTAGATAAGATGAACTTTATAATTCTATATAATTATCGACCAATTTTTAAGATAATTCAAACCATAAATTTATATTCCACATGATAGTAAAACAGTCATCATATCATCACATCATTACGAAATAAATAATGAGTTTTATTAAAAAATCATAATTTCATAAAATAATTTCCTATGGAAAAATAATGTGTTTCATAAACATCTCATCGTCATAATAAAAAGACACACAATGTAAGAATAAGAAAGAGATAATTTAAGAACATTCTAATTAAATTGAAAAAACCTCAAATATTTTTTTATCATAGATGAAAATTTCTTCAAAATATTTCATGGAATATTTTTTGGAATAAAATAACCATTTTAATTTGAAATAAATTACATGAAATATAAAAATATCCTAAATATAATGTAATCATTTCTATTGAAAATAAAAATAGAAACATAAAATTTAATTTTCAATTCATTTATAATTCATGATAGTGATAAATTAAATTCATATCAATAAATTTAAATAAAAACATTCCTTTAACATTTTTATAAAATGAAAATAATTACCTCAAACAGAAAATGACAAGAATATTCATTTTATAGTTTTTTAAAGAGGAAAAAAAGTGTAAAAATGACATTTTATTATAATATAAATTATTAAAAACGTTTATGATAATATTTTTATTAAATATGGACATAGAATGGAAAGGTTCAATATATATTAGTGATGCATTTTTATTGATACATCAAAAAAGCATTCAGTATCATGGGTTCTTAGTGTAAAAAAAATAAAGGAAAACGTGTATTTTATATAAATACCTAGATTAAGAAAAAATAATGTAATATATAAGATAAATATTATATAATTTCGTCATTGAAAATGAAATCATAAATAATTTTGATTAAAAAATGATTAAATCATAAATCCATTACCTCGAGTATCGAAATTCAAGATAAAAATTCATAAAATATTTATAAAAAATATAGGATTCTTATATAAGTATTCAAGAACTATATTCATATATATAATATCTGTATGATTTAATTATGAAATTTTGCCACCTTTTTGTAAATAATTTTTATTAAAATTAGTCTTTTAGGTGATAACTTCAAGGGGTTTAATGATTTTTTTATTCACTAGTCTCACTCCTTGAATATCGATGATGGTTCCATCATATCTTTTAATCATGATTTTAATATTATATATATTCATTATATATATTCATTTTTATATAATTTTGTTTATAGAAAAATGAATTAAGCCATTAAGGGAGAATATTGGTCGTATGTAAGTAAGAATGATGTTTTCATTTTAAAATATAAGTAATGAGAGAAAGTAAAATTTAAAATAAATGTTAAAAATAATTATAATATCTTACGTATTGAATATTTTCATTAAATATATATATTTTACTATTAATTTAATAAAAATATAAAAAAATCCAATATATTTATGGAGGTGTTAGTTTAAAAAAAATACAGGTGATGTTATAGTGTTCCAAAATAATAGAAATAGATATAGTACATATGATATTATAGTTATTTAATAAATAAAATAAATACGCATTATACCCATCATTATTTACATCCATGAATGATGGAGATGGAATAGTAATAATATCAATATGTGGAGATGGTAAGTCTTACATCTTCATGAAGAGTATTTAACTTTCCATATGATAAAAAAGAGGGCGAATAAAGGAGGTTTCATAATAAAAATAACTTTTCAATTTATTTTTTATAATGAAGAAATTATTTTATGATAAAAAAGATATATTAATAGTATATAAAATAAGACATAAAAATAAAAAAATAGATTGTGTATATTTCCTTTTCATTAAATTAAATCATTTAAAACCCCTCATAAAGACACTAGGGTTAGAATATTATAGTCTCGAACATATATAACGATTATTAATAAAATTTAGAAAATAATTTTCTCGGGATTGGTTGTTCTATAGGGATCAATTTCGTGGAAATAAGTGAAATTAAGGGTGTACTTTTATATGGGGGAGACGACACACATGAAATTTATTAAAATAATGTAATATAATTAATACATTATGATTATAAATTTATCCAAATGGATATGAATTTTAATGAAAAGAGAGTACTCTATAATTTACACCAACCAATAAAAATTTAACTAGTTTTTCTATCATTTTAGACTTAGTGGTTTTGTATTAAATACTTATAAATCATTTTCTAACCATTACTTTGGTAATAAATGTTTAAATCTTAAAAGGTTACAAATATTACGATAAAGGAAAAAATGAAGCATAAATAGATTATTACTTATATTTTCAGCCATATTATATTCACTTTGATGATGATATTAATTGTATTAATTTTCAATCATTTAATAAATTATTATTTATTATTAAATATCATTAATGTCAATTTTATACCTATTCAATTATTTTGAATTTAAAACATGAAGAAATGTATTAAAATAAAATAAAATATTTCCCCAGATCCATTATATTTAATGTGTACCTAAAAAAATATAGAAAATTATAAATCCCTCAAATTATTTTTGTTTTCGTTTTTTAAAAACAAATTAGGTAATTTTTCATTTAATTGATGAAATGTAGTGTCTGTTTTGGATTTGAAATAAATGTAATAATATAATTATAATAATTGGGTATAAAATAAAATCAGGAAAAGAATTTATTTATTATCTAATAACATAGTGTTATTAATTCAGAAATTTATTTTTATCCTCCGTGAATAGATATTACCTATTTATAAGTATGAGAGTGACATTACTTTTTTCCCTATCCATTAATTGATTTAAAGGTCATAATCACTAGAATATAGAATAAACAAGCCATGAATTAAAATAATGTGTGGAATTCAAAAAATCTACTCATCTAATTGGGTAATAGGAACTGTTAGATAATTTTTTAATGTCTTATCACAACATTTTGATCCAAAATATGAATTTTACATTTACTGAGGTTACAAAATTTTCTACAACTAGCATTCTTGTTGATAAAAAAAATAAAAGCAACCTATTAAAAAAAATATGAACCACCTAATTCAAAATACAGAAGTATTTTTTCAATATTCAATTTACATTACTATAAGAAAAAAGTTTTTAAAGAAGTATACAAAATAAGATGAAGGCTAATTTTTAGAAAAATACATTTTAAGCATAACACTCCTTTAATTCTTATCCCACACAAGAAAAAAATATATAAAATTTTAAATCATCTTAAAGACTATATATTATATAAATTTAAATAATACATTTCATAAATAATTATAAATCTATTTTATTAAGACAAAGACACATTTCACCCATAAATACTGTTTTCATAAACACATCTTTCATATTTTCTATTAATTCTAATTTTAATTAATAATTTATTAAAATCAAAAAAAAATATTTTTATGCATTTCAAAAACAAAATTAATAATATATTTAGACCTATTAATACCCACTAATCAAACAACATCATAATAAAAGTAAAACTAAATAAAAACATTTTAATCGTTTATCATGGTTCTCTAATACTCTGTATTCATTATAAAGTAAGCTATCAATGAAATCTTGAAGAAAATAAAGATAAATAATAGAATTACATATAAAAGAAAAACAATTATGTTTATAGACATTATAATTGAAATATAATGATTTTTAATGAATGAGGTTTAATAATTCCATTATATGGATTTATTCAAGATAGAAAAAGTGATTTTTGAAATTCCATAAAATATCGATACCAAGTATTAGTGTTTGAATATTTTATTATACATTAAATTGATGTAGAAAATAGTATTTACACCCAAGGATTGAGTTAAAAGGAATATATAAATCATATATGAAACCAACTAATATATATATAATAATCACATCTATATTTTATTAAATGATATTTATTCTAATATTAATTATATGAATATAATTACATGATATGTGTAGTTAATTATTCGTCATATTATATAACATACTTGTGAATAAAAAAATGCATAAATGTTTTATCAAGAAAGAATGATTTGTTCTAGATGACTGATAAAATAGGTGGAGTTCAAATTCCACTACTATTAGTAGAATATTTTAATGAATAACATTTGTTACCTGATTAGTATGGAAACACATAGAAAAATACAAAATATATCAGTATTAAATTTTGTTGTTACAATATTATAACTTATGTAAAAGATTTCCATTTCCTAACCCATGGGAACTTTTCTTACATTGATGGGTATTATAAGAGAAATATAGCATCTTAGATATATACAGGAACACATAAGAATATTATGGGGTTATAATATAAAAAATAAATTTTAATATTAGTTAAAATTTAATATGTTTTTTCACTTCCTATAATAAAGAGTAAGATATATTTTAAATGTTATAATGTAAATGGTTTCCTTATTTATCAAATTATTTTATAGAAAATTGTTATGTAAAGGGTTACATGAATTATGAGAATGACGTAATTGGAAAAATTCATTAGTAGTCAATATTATTTATAAGAATTATGACATTTAAAGCCTTGATTTTATAATGATTTAACTTATTAAAGTAGTGGAACAGTATGAATATTATTCTTTTGTCACAATATTTTGCAAACACAATTACATTATATATAGAACTCACTGAAGAGTTTACTGGGTTGGTTTTAATGGTGTCCATATAATGATATATCTAGAATTATATAATGACTTTGTGAGTTTATAATAGTCACATAAAGTATAAAAACATATGGATGATCAGGAACTAGATCATATATGATTAGTTTGTAAAGTTTTTATATATGGTTTTGTTTATAATTTGTAAATAATTTTAATAATATAAATTTTGTCATGTTATAAAACAGTGAATCTCTTGTTTATAAATCTTTCATTTTATAAGAATATAAATATATATTGATATATGTATCATGAATTCAAATGATAATTGACATATCAAAGAACAACATTAAGTTCTCTCAAACTGATATTCATTATTGTGTATTATAGGTAAGAAATAAATGATAAATTTATTAACATTATGATTCATTTATAGAGATATAAAATAATTTCATGAGTTAAAAAATGGGAGTTTATTGATTGAGGACCCATGATGCATGACACAATGAGTGTCATATACTATTTATTCATTATAATATTGTTTCACAGATCATGTTTGGAGTCCCACTTCCTAATTTTGGTGAGATACCTCACATGATGACCAACATACATAGATTGAAATCTTATAAATTCTTGGATTATTATTTAATCAATTTTTGTTCTTGAATATTTGTGATAGTGTCTTTACATGGGGGTAAACTAAATTGTATTTTTTTACTCATATGATGGGAATGCCATTGGTTTCCTCGTTTGAGATAGAATATGGATTATTTTTATTCATATATATATATATATATAAAATACATATTATGTTCTTAAATTTTCATATTACTGAAATATTGGGTGATCATTCATAAAAGTGAATTTATTTTGATGTATTAACTATATTAGTATGTCTATATAATGGGAGATAAGAAATTTTGAGTAGGATATATGGGTTCAAAAAAATTTATGTACCATTGTTTTTCAATGTCAAAGGGATAATATGAAAATGTACACATGCATATGATTCAAAAAGTGGGAACATGTATAGTTAAACAAGTGTTTCATGGATATTATAAAATATCAAATTATATGTTGTGTTTTAGTGATGATTTTTGAGAATCCATTCTTTGAATACATTTATATATCAAATGATATATAATTAGGTTCAATTCTTAAAAGGCCCATGGATTCAGAAATTATTATTGAATACATGGGGATAGATTCTAATTGGGCATATTACTAAAAAATAATTAAAATTGTTAAAATTTTGTTTTTCATGGGTATTAATAGGGTATTTCATATTATATGATACATAGCGATGTAAATAATATCATAACATATTATTTTTAGAAGATATAAATAAGTGTTTCCTATATTTTTACATTTTATTATATATGATATAGTACAAGTTTGAATTGAACTTAGTATATGGGGATTTAGTTTAGGTGAGATATATATGTAGATATTCCTTAAATACATTAACTCATATTCCAATTTCATCCATATCATATTATAAAATAAAAATATGTCATAAAATATGAAATTAATGAAAAATCGAATAATGTATTTCATTAAAATGGGTTATTTGAAATCATAATATCAGAGAAAATAATATATTACATGATGATATGTATTAAAATTACGATATTCCATTATTAGATATTATAAATGAATTGTTTCTATATGGACCTTGTATTAAACATTAAATAATGTATCTATTTCAACTAGATTTTACATTATATTCCCAAAGATCCATTTGGTTTGTAGTTCTAGAATGTGAGGAAATAACTCATTCATATCAACCCAAAATCATACAAAGAGAGTACTATTTTAACCAATATCCATTTATTTTATATTTCATGAGTTTTAAATAAAAATATAAAAATATTTTCAAGGATAGTATTCATAACATTAATCTTGGATTCACCTTTTCCCTTACCCATTCTTACACCAATTGAAAAACCTTTTAAAACCTATATGAGAAAAAAATCATAGTAAGGGATATATAAAGAAGGAGGTAAACTGTTAGTCCATGAATACTTATAAACATATAAGACCATTTTCCAAAATACAAACTTCTCACCCATAAAGAATCATATACATACATGGTGGAAAATGGGATTTCCATAAATCATTAAAGAAATAATATAAACTAATTAGAGGGTATCTTGATGTATAACTTACTTATATTGTAACCCCTATGGAAACCTTATATTTTTTAATTGTTACAGGTATCCTAGAATGTAACCCTTATTGCTACCTTATGATGTAACCATCATAGTTACACTTGTAGTAACTGTACGAATGACCTCTAATATACACATACCCAATGAATTGGAGGGAGATATTGAACTTTCCCTTACTTATAATCAATTACCAAGTACTATAACATAATCATAAAACATGAATAATTTCATTAAAACGTTGGTTTTAAATTTCATAAAATATATTTATAAAATTGGATTTTTAAAAGAAAGACCATTACAAAAATCATATAATTTAATTAAGAATTAATATAATGAATGGATTATTTGTATACACTATAATTATACATAATATATGATAATATAAAAGAAGTTAATTACACAAATAATTTCATTATAACATATTTAATGATATGTCGGTAAACTTAAAGAATGGAAATTGGGTTACGAATACCCTTACCTTGGGTTCTTATTACTTAAACCTTGTTTAAAAAATTTTTATAATGGTTAAAAGAGGGTTATTAGTATTTTACATAAAAATATTCATGTTTATAACACCTTATAGGATCATTTTATAACATTTTTCGACCCATTTACAAAAATCATTTTGTTATTTTCCATTGTTTTGGGTGTGTGCTTCACATGATTTTTATGGATGGTCTGTAAACAGTTTTCTTGTAAAATTGATGCAAAAATAAATAAGTTGAATGAAATTATGTTTATATGGTTATAAAATATTAAAATATTCCATTAATCATTTTGGTTATATGGTATGAGGATGGATCACTAGATAAAGTATTAGTGGTACTCTTTTAGATCAATTTGGTGTTTCTTCGATTTGGATGAACATGACTCATCATTTACAATTAATAGTGTTATTATAAGTTAATGAAAGAACATAAAAGATTTAATAATATATAATTTAAAACCTTTTTTATCCATTAAAAGGTATTTACATCCCTATTTGAAGGATGTAATTGAAATTGAAGACACACCGTCCATGATGTTGGAAAATGGACACATCACAGACGATGTTCTTTTTTAGAATAGAAGGAAGATGAGAGAATGAATGATAATGAATTTTTACATAATCAAGATAAAATTATATATTATATATAATAATTTATGTTTCGTCCCTCTTGGAAAATGGGAGGAGAAGTGATTATAGGAAAATAAAATAATTGAAAATAAAATACAAGAAATAGAATGAGGATCTTCACCTCTTGATCTCTTCTCCTCGAAAACGTCCTTAAAGCCATTGGTTTTGGACTATTGGTGATACCATTGGGTTATGAACTTGGGTAAGAGACTTGGGAAATGGATTGGGAAGAATTTTGGCAATGCCCAGATCATGATATATGTGGGAGGAAGAGGGGTTTAGGGTGGTACTTATAGAGGATGATCGGAAGGGGTTACCATTATTTTAATCGTTAGATTAATATATTTGATCAAGACTATGAATGGTCCTAATTCATGTGACCTAAAACAATAATTAGAAAAAGTCAGTTTGAAACCAGGATGCTGACATCAAGCATTATACTAGGAATATTGTATTTTATTGATAATGTATATATCTGTATATTACAGTGTCTGACTATTCATTAAAAAGTCATGAATTTTAGAAAAATCTCAAAAATTAAACCAAACCATCTTTGAAAGTTTAGAATTTAAAAATGAACTCCATTTTTTAAAAATAATATTATAAATATGATTAATTTAATTTTAAATAAAATCATAATTCAAACCAAATATAACAATTTAAAAACTATAACTCATTTTATATCACCTTGAAAAATTAATCGAGGTCGGATTATGTTATAACCATAATAAAGTAAAATAATCATGTGATTTAATATTCATAAGGTCCTATAACTATTCAAATTACTATTCATAAGGGTATGTTACTATTCACTAAAAATAGTTTGTTCTAACAGACTCTAAATAAAATACTGATAAAAAAATATTGATTTCTATTTTTCAATATTCCAATCATATAGGCTATAATATTAAGTTCAAATTCTATATTATAACTATCTCTTTAAAATAGTTTAATTAAATATAGATTTATTGTTTCATCCATTTCAATTTTTTTCCTTGGGGTGTTACATTCTCCCCACCTTCTAGAAATTGTGTCCTTGAAATTTTATTTACTTATTAAACAAATGAGTGTACCTGTCCCTCATTGAATTTTCAGATTCTCATGTTTCTTATTCAACCATGTGGTTTCAACACAAAAAACATACCTGGTGGATTACCTTATTCTACAATAATTATAATGCCCTAGCCTTAAACCTTACTTAATCATGAGTTATTACATGATTACACATTGAGGATATTTTCAGGTTTATATTTTTAGAGAATTAGATCATAAAACTTACATTACATTCCACATTCAAAAAAAGTGGTTACATTAAGGATAGTATTTATTTTTTCCTCATCAACAGAAACATATTTAAAAATAAAGCATGGATTCTTTCTTGACACTTCCTTGACACTATCATCGTATCATGCACCATTCCCTTGACCTGTGAAAAACATTTCAAAAAACATGGGATGAGCATAAAAAGCTCAGTAAGGGTTATAAAAAATATGGAAAGGAAACATGAGTTCATATATACATAAGAATGAAATCATACATTACCCATAAAACATAGGCAATTTAACATACCTCATCAAATCCTGAATAAATCATAGAAATCATAAGACATAAAAGGTAACATGAGGCATTCATAACATTCTTACGTAGGGAGTAACCCTCTTTGTTATGTTTGGAATACCCACCATAGTATATTCCCTAAATCTCTTCGGAAAAACCTTAACGTTTCACTCCTTCGTGTTACCCAATGCATTGGATTGCTATATCGGGCTCACCCTCCCTTAGTTTATCACAGAACCACCCATTTTTATAATAATGCCCAAGAACCATAACATAAACGTGTCACATAAAACAAGCATAAAGGAAACATAACATTTCCACATTGCAATCACAATATAACATTTTAGTGTATTGAAATAATGAATCAATTCAAACAGAAACCATTTCCAAAACCATTTAAAACATTTAATAAAGAGATTTTTGAATCAAAGTGTCCCATACAACCTTGAAGATTTTAAAATTTTAAACCATTAATATCCATATAAATAAATCCTTAAATCCATTTTGAAAAAATGGATATTAATAAGAACAAATAATTAAAACATTTAAAGCGATATTTTGGTTAAAGGGGTTTTACCAAAATTATAGACACTTGAATACAATAATTAAGGAATAACATTTAGTCAGAACTTTATAATATCATGAGAATAAATGGATTCATGATATAATACTCCAAAGGATAGTATATACATCATATAATAGTGAATTTGTTCATAACAACAATGAAGTCTCAATAGAAATGTCAAATGTGATGAAATCTCTTATAAAGAAGGTATCCTTAAATTAAGGATAAATCAATCTCAAAATTATGTGTGACAAATATAAATACACCCAATATAAGTGGATATTAAGTTTAAAACAATAAAAGGTCATTCACACATATTCAAAGGATGAAATATTCAATAACTACATGTTGAACCCAAAGAAATCGAAATTGGGTTAAAAAGTTCCCTTGGTAAAATTTGACAGCCTAACGGCATCACTTCAAAACTAAGAAAATGAGTTGATGAGAGATAAAAACGGCATCTCAGCACTTGGACATAAAATTCACATCAATATGGGTATAAAAGAACATATCCCAACATATTATTATGTGAATTAAAAGACATAACAAAAGAAGTCTTTTAAAAAGTGGAGGGTGAAAGGTTCCCTTACCGACATGGGTATCTTTTGAAATATCCGCCCCATGAAAGAAGGACAATACAAAATTGATGTAAATACACATAAATGAAATTATATTACACAATGAGTAAAATAATGGGCAGTACATACACCACTCAAAGGAAATTGTGGCAAATGTAGCTTAAATCTCACGGGAATAAAAGTGAGATGAAAAATCCCTTACGAAAACTCGGCAGCCTAACGACGCCACTTAAAACGTCAAAAATGGATTGATGAGAGGAAATATGGTCTCTCATCATATAAACATAAAGTTTACAGAAACAGGAATATAAAATAACATCCCCCAACATAACAAAGGGGAGCTTAAAAGAAGTGACATAAAGGAGAGCACTTAAAAAGAAAGAGAGAGGTTGGATCTCTTACGAAAATTCGGCAGCCTAACGGCGCCACTCAAAACTTTCAAAATGGATTGATGAGAGAGAATAGGGTCTGTCATCATATGAACATAAAAATTACAGTAGATGTAATATAAAATAACTTCCCAATCACAAGAAAGATTCGCTTAAAATGAATGACATAAAAGAGTGTACTTAAAAAAGAAAGAGAGGAGTAGGATCCATTACCTCAAGTCTGACTTGTCTTGTTCGTTTCTTTTTATTCCTGAATAATAAACTTTTTTCAATTTCTAATTTCTTAAGGACCTCATATAATGATTATTATTCTGTTCATATCACATATTTTAATGTTATAATAATTGGTTAATAATATGAGTTCATATCAGACGTTCTTGTCGATGTTTGGTACATGAGTCAAAAATTGAACTTTTTGGAAAATAATTTTCCATGTAGTTATAGGTACATCATAACCATATATATCCAGTATATATTAATTTTATACTATTTCGTATCATTTGGAGATAAAAATTAAAAAGCACCGTTCATGGAGACGGTAGGTCGTACGTACGCATGAACACTACTTTAATTTTTTGTCATATTAATGGAATTAAAACAAAATGAGATATATATATATATATATATATGTATATATATATTTTTTATAATTACATAATTATATACATAATTTATATGTAATATATTACATATATATCCATTATATATATGTACTTATAATAGTACGTAACATTTGGAGACAAGAAATGAAATGTACCGTTCATGGAGACGGTAAGCCGTACGTACGCATGAACGCTACTTCCATTTCTATTTCATTTTTAATGGAATTAAAAAATAATGATACATAATAGTATTCCATTATGGTATCATATATAATATAATTAAATATATCCTTTATACGTACCACATATGGTAATAACGAATCAAATCACTTTGAGGGGGCGGTAGTCTGCACTTCCTTAAATGAAGATATCACGTTTACCCATAATGGAAACCATAAAGGTATGACATAAATGAAAAATACTAAAGCTTAAGTAAATCATAAAAATATAAAATATAATATATAAATATATTGTCATCTTAATGGCCACCTTTTAAGGTATTAGAAGAATGTTGAACAATAATCGTTTCGTGAGGCAGAAAATCGCCAACCACAGAAACAGTACGTTCATTAACCATTAGACGAAGGTGTGTGTAAGTGTAGCTATAATACTTCTTATAACAACATCCTAGGATATTTAAGATACTGGATTTTTTACAAAAGAAATGAATAAAAGTGTTTAGGGGGTTGGAGAAGAAAAATAAAACAAAAGGACACAACTGAAGACATTACCTTAAAATCGGGTAACTCCCTTTGGTTTGAGCTCAATGGCTTCCTTGGGAAGACTTATGACCAAATTGAGGCTTCAAAAAGTTATAGAGGGATGTGGAGAGACAAAATGGCCAGGGTTTGGCCGAGCCAAAGGCTTTGGGTGTGTGGGTAAGGAGGTAGAGGTGCGGGCCTTTTATAAGAGGAGAGGAGGGTCACTCTTGGAAAGGTATAAAATGTAACATTATTTTCAAATGAGTTTCGGATTTTAATGGTCCCACATTGATGTGTTTCGAGGATAAGGTGATAAGGGTTCGAAATACACCGATCCAATAGGTTTTGGACATGTTTAGATCTTAGAATTTATATTATCTTTCCATTTTATTTAAATTGTTAAATAATGAGGTCATCGCTGCATCATCATGATGTCATTAATAATTTAATTTATTTAATGTCTAAAAATTATAAAAAAAAATACTATGATGTAGGGAAGCTTTTTAGATTTCTAATGAATATTTATAGTCCAAAAGATCATTTATTTAGACAAAATTAAAAATATTTTACTTAGGTGATACATTCTTTGTTACATTTAACATTCTTTAAAAATAAAAAGATAAAAAGTCACTTTCTCACAAACGTGATTCCATGGGGCCCCCAAGTTTGGAAAACGGCATCCCATGGTCGGCCATGATACAACCAGTATCCTTAGAACACATTTTGTGGTCATTTTTTATTATTATTATATTATCTTATTATCCTTAACTACCCGATTACTCATTAATCAAGATAATTAAAGATAATTACCGTCGTTACTATTCATAATGTCCAAAAACAAAAGAGTCTTAATTACATAATTTGGACCTTCTGATTCCAAATATGTAATCAATTTTACCAAATTCCAAAAACATAAATTGCAATAATTAATTTTAAAAAACATCTCGTTGTCAAAACAAATAGCGGGATTTTTAGAAACAATATTTATGAAAAGTTTGGCACTTGTTTGTGCCTAATTCCAAAGTGAAATTAATCCCAATGACCATAATTTAATTACATGGTAGAAATATATTCTAATTACACATTAAAACAAATTAAAAAGATAATATAACAATATAATTAAATTATATGAAAAAGCAGTTTTGATGTAAAATGCTGTATTTTTCACTATTCATTGAAAAATGAACATTGTCAGAAAAATACCAAAAATTAACACATGGTAAATTTCAATGTCCCAATAATAAATAATATGTTTATTTTGAAAAATAGAGCTTATAAAATTGTCAAAAAAAGTGGATTTAAAATAGGTTCTCCATTAAAAGGCGGTTAATCAACCTTTTAAAGAATATTGGAATGTTTACACTTAAAATTGGATTCATTCCCATTTTTAATCCTCTAACATTTATTGTGAAGAGTAAAAATATTTGAAAAACATATATAATCATTTTTTAGTTAGTTCTGTTTATTCCCACCATTACAACAGTTAGGCGTTAACTACCATTTAAAATAATATTATTTTATTATTAGAGTGCAACGTAAGATTCCCAAGAAACTCGTTGTTGTGTATTGGGTACGCCATCGCACATAGTATCCCCTTAAAAGTAATATTAATATTTTATTCACAAATATGGATAAATATGAAAATGTCATACTCTTAATTTACCTGGGGTGTTACATCCTTCCCCCCTTTTTGGGAATTACATCCTCGCAATTTTAAAATTGAGCTTGGAAACATCCTTGAACGTCCCACATCGGGACAAGAGTCGGTAAAACAATCACTTTAAAATAAAGAAAGATAAGTACAGAGGTCACCCGATTTAACCCATACTAGGATTCCATGTATGAAAATATAGACATGGAGGAAAAAACGAAGGGTTATGTTCTGATGGAGAGTGATAGTAAACATGTCTAGGAGAAAGTTAACCATAAGAAAATCACAAACTTGTGATGGGTTAAACGGTATTCGATTCCTCCGTAGGAAAAGTTAATAGAAAACATTTTTGTTTTAAGTTACTTTTTATTTTGGAATTTGTTCATAAGGAAACATAATCACTTATCATGTTGACTTTCAACTTTTATTAGATTCCTTACACAAACTCATATTTTCTCCAAAAGACGAGTATTTAGGAAGACTTGTTCACTATAACAAACTTCTAGAGAATCACATAATCCACAAAAGAGAACTATATACTTCCCATGTCTTTAGACTTTAACCAAAACCAAAACCAAAAATTTTAGTACAAGATTAGATAATCCAGAAAAGGATAACCCTTTAAAAAAAGAAAATCTATTCTTAATCTCCAAAATTTGTCCAACAAAACCCAAAGTTCAACGAGGACCATTCGATAAAAAATTTGTCCATAAAATTCTTTAATGTAAACCAAAATAAGATTGAAACCCAAATATTTGAAGGATTTAGTCACATAGTCTTCCAAGATAAATCGTAACATTTATCTCCAAACAACATCAGTTGCTCTTAAAGTCTCATATAGAAAAGTAATTAACCTAATCACATATCCTCCATGATAGGTTAATATATTTCCATTGATAACCCAAAATCAAATTACTCTTAATTCATAAAATCATCTAACTAAAACGAATCAGTCAAACTAACCAGGGACTTCATGTAGTCCAGTGGTAGGCGATAAATACCAGTTGCACTTTGGTTGTGGGTTCGATTCCCGCAGCTTTGTCCGACGCGATGGGTTGTCACACGGTCTGCGTATTGTTCCTTTTTCCAAAACTATATAATTCTCAAATCATTCCCCAAAAAGTGATAAAATCATCAAAAATAACCATAACATAATTTAACCTCAATTTTATCTCATGCCTTTCACTTCCATCATAACATATAGTAACCCATAATTACCTCAAAAGTAAGGATCATATAAACCCAAATGGTTCTTTATAACTGTGTCCACAAAAGAACCGAAAACTATTCCTTGAATAAAATTTTCATATATTAAATATCAGGGTTACACATACTATAAAAAGTCTTCTAATGTAACCCCATCATCAAAAGAGACTTAATATTCTTAAGAATTTCACCATAACTCTTGAAGCCCTTATATGTTGACATATTACTCATTCAACATTCTTCATGATCCATTAACCATTCCTTTCCAACATATTCTGAAATACTTCATTCCTACAAACCAAATCATGAATCATATCCTAAAATTCCAAAATAGGAAAACAATAGTCATGAAATAATCCATACCTTTGATTGGTCATTTTCAGTTTCTTCATCCTCAATCAGAGTGGCATTAGGTATTGGTAAATGAGAATTTGTATGATCTTGGTGATCCCAATCACGAAACTTCTTTATAGGACATGTGTTATCATAATGGCCATGCACACAACATTTAAAACATTCAATTGATCCCTCAGAAATAACTTCTTTCCCTTTCCTCGAGTCAACTGGATGCTTCCTTTTTCCATCGCAGGTTCTTGCTTTATGACCTTCATTTCCACATCTATTGCATATTTCTGTCCCTTTGAAACATTTTCCAAGGTGTTTCTTTCCACATCTTTGACACATAAGTTTTTGAACACACTTACCATTATGATTATTACCTGTAGTACCGTAGGGATTTGATTCTCTCATATATGATGCCTTAGAGAAATCACCAAGGTTTATGTGGTCAATCATGACTCCAGATAGTTGGTTGAGGATAATCACAAGAGTTATCATTACTGATCCCATATCGTTCAATTGCTTGCTCAAAAAACTGTCACAGTTTCCTTCACATCCACTGTTACTTTGGTGCCTGCTAGATCCAGCCATTTAATAAAACCAAAAAGGTCAGTGTGAGTATATCAACAAAACCATCATGTACTAATGAGGAAGCTAAACACAATGATATACTTACTTATTCACTTTATCTAAAACTAGGACTCTTTCTGAAATCCTAACCATTATGGTAATGTCACTTATGCTTAAAGAATACCCTAATCTCTAAAGTTATCTAAACCGACCTCTGATACCAACTATAAGGCCCCAGCCTTAAACCTTACTTAATCTTGAGTTATAACAAGATTACACATTGAGGATCTTTTCAGGTTTAGAGTTTTAGAGAATTAGATCATAAAAATTTCATTACATTCCACATTCAAACAAATTGGTTACATAAACGATAGTATTCATTTTTTCCTCATCAACGGAAACATATTTAAAAATAAAGCATGGATTCTTTCTTGACACTTCCTTGACACTATCATCGTATCATGTACATTTCCCTTGACCTGTGAAAAACATTTCAAAAAACTTGGGATGAGCATAAAAATCTCAGTAAGGGTTATAAAAAATATGGAAAGGAAACATGAGCTCATATATACATAAGAATTAAATCATACTTTACCCATAAAAAATAGGCACTTTAACATACCTCATCAAATCAGGAATAAATCATAGAAATCATAAGACATAAAAGGTAACTTGAGGGATTCATAACATTCTTACATTGGGAGTAACCCTCTTGGTTACGTTTGAAATACCAACCACAGTATATTCCCTAAATCTCTTTGGAGAAACCTTAACGTTTCACTCCTTCGCGTTACCCAATGCATTGGAGAGCTATATTGGGCTCACCCGCCCTTAGTTTATCACGGAACCACCCGTTTTAATAACAATGCCCCAGAACCATAACATAAACAAATCACATAAAACATGTATAAAGTAAACATAACATTTCCACATTTCAATCACAATATAACATTTTAGTGTATTGAAATAATGAATCCATTCAAAAAGAAACCATTCCCAAAACCATTTAAAACATTTAATAAAGAGATTTTTGAATCCAAGTGTCCCATAAAACCTTGAAGCTTTTAAAATTTTAAACCATTAATATCCATATAAATAAATCCTTAAAACCATTTTGAAAACATGGATATTAATAAGAACAAATAATTAAAACATTTAAAGCGATATTTTGGTTAGAGGGGTTTTACCAAAATTAGAGACACTTGAATACAATAATTGAGGAATAACATTTAGTCAGAAATTTATAATATCATGAGAATAAATGGATTAATGATATAATACTCCAAAGGACAGTATATACACCATATAAGAGTGAATTGGTGCATAACAAAAATTAAGTCTCAATAGAAAAGTCAAATGTGATGAAATCCCTTATAAAGTAGGTATCCTTAAATTAAGGATAAATCAATCTCAAAATTATGTGTGAAAAATATAAATACACCCAATATAAGTGGATATTAAGTGTAAAAAAATAAAAGTTCATTCACACATATTCAAAGGATGAAATATTCAATAACTACATGTTGAACCCAAAGAAATCGAAATTGGGTTAAAAAGTTCCCTTGGTAAAATTCGACAGCCTAACGGCATCACTTCAAAACTCAGAAAATGAGTTGATGAGAGATAAAAAGGGCATATCATCACTTGGAAATAAAATTCACATCAATAAGGGTTTAAAAGAACATATCCCAACATAATAGTATGTGAATTAAAAGACATAACAAAAGAATTCTTTTAAAAAGAGGAGGGTGAAAGGTTCCCTCACCGACATGGGTATCTTTCAAAACATACGCCCCGTGAAAGAAGTACAATACAACATTGATGTAAATAATCATAAATTAAATTATATTACACCATGAGTAAAATAATGGGCATTACATACACCACTCAATGGAAATTGTGGCAAATGTAGCATAAATCTCACGGGAATAAAAGTGAGATGAAAAATCCCTTACGAAAACTCGACAGCCTAACGGTGCCACTTAAAACTTCCAAAATGGATTGATGAGAGGAAATAGGGTCTCTCATCATATCAACATAAAGTTTACAGAAACATTAATATAAAATAACATCCCCGAACATAACAAAGAGGATCTTAAAAGAAGTGACATAAAGGAGAGTACCTAAAAAGAAAGAGAGAGGTTGGATCTCTTACGAAAATTCGGGAGCCTAACGGTGCCACTCAAAACTTCCAAAATGGATTGATGAGAGAGAATAGGGTATATCATCATATGAACATAAAAATTACAGTATAAGTAATATAAAAAACATCCCAATCCCAGGAAAGATTCACTTAAAATGAATGACATAAAAGAGTGTACTTAAAAAAGAAAGAGAGGAGTAGGATCCCTTACCTCAAGTCCGACTTGTCTTGTTCGTTTCATTATATTCATGAATAATAAACTTTGGTCAGTTTATAATTTCTTAAGGACCTCCTATAAAGATTATTATTCTGTTCATATCACATATTTTAATGTTATAATAATTGGTTAATAATATGAGTTCATATCAGACGTTCTTGTCGATGCTTGATACATGAGTCAAAAATTGAACTTGTTGGAAAATAATTTTCCATGTAGTTATAGGTACATAATATCCATATATATCTAGTATATATTAATTTTATACTATTCCATAGCATTTGGTGATAAAAATTAAAAGCACCGTTCATGGAGACGGTAGGCCGTACGTACGCATGAACGCTACTTTAATTTTTTGTCATATTAATCGAATTAAAACAAAATGTGATATATATATATATATGTTATAATTACAGAATGATATAAATCATTTAGATGTAATATATTACATATATATCCATTATATATATGTACTTATAATAGTACATAACATTTGGAGACAAGAAGTTAAATGTACCGTTCATAGAGACGGTAAGTCGTACGTACGCATGAACGCTACTTCCAATTCTATTTCATATTTAATGGAATTAAAACATAATGATACATAATAGTATTCCAGTATGGTATAATATATAATATAATTAAATATATCATTTATACGTACCACATATGGTATTAACAAATCATATCACTTTGAGGGGGCGGTGGTCCGCACTTCCTTAAATGAAGATATCGCGTTTACCCATAATGGAAACCATAAAGGTATGCCATAAATGAAAAATATAGAATCTTAAGTAAAACATAAAAATATTATATATCATATATAAATATAGTGTCATCATAATGTCCACCTTTGAAGGTGTTAGAAGAATGTTGAACAATCATCATTTCGTGAGGCAGAAAATCGCCAACCACAAAAACAGTATGTTCTTTAACCATTAGACGAAGTTGTGTGTAAGTGTAGCTCGAATCCTTCTTATAAAAACATCATAGTATATTGAAGATACTTTATTTGTTACAAAAGAAACGAATAAAAGAGTTTAGGGGGTTGGAAAAGCAAAATAAAACAAAATAACACAAGTGAAGACATTACCTTAAAATCGGGTAACTCCCTTTGGTTTGAGCTCAAAGGCTTCCTTGGGAAGACTTCTGCCCAAATTGAGGCTTCAAGGAGTTATAGAGGAATGTGGACAGACAAAATGGGCAGGGTTTGGCCGAGCCAAAGGCTTTGGGAGTGTGGGTAAGGAGGTAGAGGTGAGGGGCCTTTTATAAGAGGGGAGGAGGGGCACTCTTCGAAAGGTATAAAATGTAACTTTATTTTCAAATTAGTTTCGGATTTTAATGGTCCCACATTGATGTGTTTCGAGGATAAGGTGATAAGGGTTAGAAATCCACCCATCCAATATGTTTTGGACATGTGTAGGTATTAGAATTTACATTATCTTTCCATTTTATTTAAATCGTTAAATAATGAGGTCATCGCTGCATCATCATGATGTCATAAATAATTTAATTTATTTAATGTCTAAAAATTATAAAAAAATACTATTATGTAGGAAATCTTTTTATATTTCCAATGAATATTTATAGTCCAAAATATCATTTATTTAGACAAAATAAAAAATATTTAACTTAGGTGATACATTCTTTGTTACATTTAACATTCTTTAAAAATAAAAAGATAAAAAGTCACTTTCTCACAAAAGTGATTCAATGGGGCCCCCAATTTTGGCACAAGGCATCCCATGGTCGGACATGAGACAACCAATAGCCTTAGGACACGTTTTGTGGTCATTTTGTATTGTTATGATATTATCATATTATCTTTAACTACCTGATTACTCATTAATCAAGATAATTTAAGATAATTACCGTCGCTACTATTCATAATGACCAAAAACAAAAGAATCTTAATTACATAATTTGGACCTTCTAATTCCAAATATGTAATACATTTTAACAAATTCCAAACACATAAATTTCAATAATTAATTTAAAAAAAACTTCCTGTTTTCAAAACAAATAGCAGGTTTTTTAGAATCAATATTTATGAAAAGTTTGGCACTTGTTTATGCCTAATTCCAAAGTGAAATTAATCACAATAACCATCATTGAATTACATGGTAAAAATATATTCTAATTACACTTTAAAACAAATTAAAAAGATAATATAACCATATAATTAAATTATATGAAAAAACCAGTTTTGATGTAAAATGTAGTATTTTTCACTATTCATTGAAAAATGAACATTGTCAGAAAAATACCAAATATTAACCCAAGATAAATTTCAATGTCCCAATCATAAATAATATGTTTCTTTTGAAAAATAGATCTTATAAAATTGTCAAAAAGTGGATTTAAAAGAGGTTCTCTATTAAAAGGTGGTTAATCGACCTTTTAACGAATATTGGAATGTTTACGCTTAAAATTGGATTCATTCACATTTTTAATCCTCTAACATTTATTGTAAAGAGTAAAAATATTTGAAAAACATATATAATCTTTTTTTAGTTAGTTCTGTTCATTCCCTCCATTACAATGGCTAGGAGTTAACTACCATTTAAAATAATATTATTTTATGATTAGAGTGCAACGTAAGATTCCCAAGAAACTCGTTGTTGCGTATTGGGTAAACCATCGCACATAGTGTCCCCTTTAAAGTAATATTAATATTTTATTCACAAATATAGATAAATATGAAAATGTCATAATCTTTATTTACCTGGGGTGTTACAATATTTTTTCTATTTGATCAAGAATCTGAACTAGGATTCTCTTCATAAGGAAGGATCTCTTACACCAGAACTTATTATATACTCTATACATGAGATGAATCTGGAACATAAATTCACAACATTGAAACACGAAAAAAAAATTTGTATATAAGATATACTGAAAGGAAAATCTCTTCGATCAGAATCAAATCTAGCTTTTTCTAGGATTTCATATGGTTAAATAAATAATGGACATAACATTCCTTTTTTAACAAAAAACATTACCCTTTTTCATGATGTGTTTCTAGGAAAAACACGAAACCTATCTAAAAAGAAAATTCTTTCCTCCTATTATCTTCATAACTTTTCTTCATACTATGATTTTTCCTCATATGTTACTAGATCATCTTCACTTTATCAACACATTCCAATACTTATTTCAGTCCCATCAACATCTTTTTCCCAACTTCATCTTAAAAAACTGGAGTTCAAAGATACCTCTCATATAATGCTTCAAAAGTTTTCATATGTATACTGGAATGAAATCTATTATTATAAAAAAAAATCAATTTACAAAATATAATGATCCCAACTTCCATAGTATTCAATTTAATAATCTAGAATCATATCCTCCATAGTCTGAATTGTATATTCTGAATTCCCCTCAGATTGAGGATGACAATCTAAACTAAAATTCAATTTCATTCCCAATGACTTTTTATGGCCTTTCCAAAAGATAAAAGTGAACCTATGATATTTTTCAGTTAAAACGAAAATAGTAAATCTATGTAACACAACAATATCATGGAGGTATAATCGAGAAAAATGATCCAAATACATAGTATCTCAAATATGGATAAAATGAATGGATTTAGTCAGTCGATCAACAATAACATAGGATTTATTTTTAAATTGAGGATTATTTGGTTACCCCACAATGAAGTCCATGGATATGTTTTCCCATTTCCACTCTACACTGGTAAAGGATGAATAATCCCCTATAGTGACTACCACTCTTCTATGACCTGTTGATATTTCAGACATTTCATGGTAAAATATTCAAAGACTGTTTTCTTTCCAACCAATCAGTAATACTCATAAAGTACTATGTTCATCTTTGTGTTTCCAGGATAACCTAAAAACAATGAACTATGAATATCACATAATAATTTATTCTTCAAATGGAAAACACATGTCAAACACAATAATTCTCAACAAATAATTTTAATCTATGTTTAATTATGTAAAGTTACCCATTTTAAAAAATTAAACATTTTCCAATAACTCTATGTCTTCCTTCTACGCTTACTTGATTCTGTCTGAAATAGATGACTACACTAAAACCTAAAACAAACCAGAGTAATTTCCTTCACAAACATCTTCAAAGAAAAATCACCAAATCGTTAATCAATGGGTATTGTTCCAGCTGTAATATAGTTAATAATGAATGATGTTTTTAGCATAAGGCATCTTCTACTTTTTTTTATTTTCTAGGATGGTAATTGATCATGCAATCGTCATCTTTTATCTATTCAAGAAATCTTATCTTCCTCATTTTTAATTCATGTTGAGTAAATATATATGTCAGATTTTTGTGGTTAGTATATAATTACCATTTGGCTCCATATAAATGATTCCTCTATATTTTTAACGACGATAACCATAACTGCAAATTCCAAATCATATTTGGGATAATTTTACAAATGAGGTTTTAGATGACTTAAAGCATAAGAAATTACCTAGTCATTCTTCATGAAAAAACAACCCATTCCAATTAATGAATAATAACTGTAAATAAAAAAATCCATTTATGGAAGGTAGGGTAAAAACTGATGCATTCACCAATCTTCTTTTCAATTCCAAAAATCAATCATTACACTCTTCTTTCCAGATGAATTTTACTCCATTTTGAGTTGACATAGTTAGTGGACTAGATAACTGTGTAATTTTTTCAACAAAACTATTGTATTATCCATCCAAACCATTAAAACTACGAATCTTGGTTATATTTTTTGGTCTTGTCCATTGTTCAACAACATTAATTTTAGCATGATCAATTAATATTCCATCCTAAGAAATAATATGACCAAGGAATGAAATTTGTTGTGGGAACAAATCACAATTTCTAAATTTTCCATACCATTTTATTTCTTTTATGGTTTGAAGAAAACCCCTTTGATGTTTTTTAAGATCTTCTATACTTATTTAACATAGATAAATTTCATCAATAAACCAAACCAAAAACATATCCAATAACTCATGAAATATTATATTCATAAGATCCATTAATATAGCCGGTTCCTTAGTTAACCCAAATGGCATAAAAAATTTCATAATGGGATTTTCTTATTCGAAAAACAATTTTTAAAATTTCATCATCTTTCAACTTCATCTGATTGTACCTGGATCTCATGTATATCTTGGAAAAATACTGAGCTCCCTAGAGATAATAAAACAATTCATTGATCTAAGAAAAAGGATAGTAATTGTTAAAAATAATTTCAATCAAAACTTTGTCATAAATGAAAAGTATCATGGAATCATATTTCTTCTTAACAAACAAAATATGTACTCCCTTTTGTGTCGTTCTACGAATAATGAATCATTTATCTAGAAACTCCTACATCTAATTTATTTATTCAAGAAGTTCCATTTTATCCATTCTATTTGGGGATTTGAAATTGGCATACCATTAGGAACTAATTCAATTGTGAATTCAACTTCTCTATTAGGTATAACACTGGGTAACTCATCAGAAAAAACATTGAGATATTAATTCAACAACGGAACAACATTAATCTGAATAGTTCCCTTATTTTCAAAAATATGGGCATGATAGATTTTATTTCTATATTTTATTAATTTCTCAGATTTCTGATATGTTATTTATTGTATGGGTTTATTCTGGTATACAAACGAAAACTGTTTCATAAAAACAACTTCTTTAGTTATAAAATCAATCTTATCATTATAAATAGAAATCCAATCCATACATAAAAAATCAATCTCTACTATGGGAAAAAACATGATTTGTAGGTAATTTCTTTCATCAGAAAAAACATGAAGATTCATAAAATTTCTTTTTAGTGAACATTTCCAACATGATTTTAACAATATGTTCTAGTCTCGTTTATTGAAGGGATATTTCCAATTCACTAAAAACATCTCATAAATAAATATATTTGTAGACCCCGAATCGAACAAGACAATAGAAAAAACTGTGTAAATAAAAAAAACCTGATACGGCTTTATTGTATGGCCCAATATTTACTAATGTAGTGGTAAAAGATCTCAACACACCATTATTTCTATTGTTTGGATGTTTTCATCAGATAGATCTTTCTTTGGGAAGGAATTTTCATAATAACGCATCTCACCACATATAAAACACTTTACAATTATCTTATCAAGATTATTCATCAGATAATATTCTTTAAAAAATAAGGACATATGTCAAAACTTACAACATAGAAAAAACTTCCTGGTTTGGGTATAGAATTACATATCATGTTTTTTACCACACTTTTCATAAACAATAATCTTTACATTCTTACAATCATATTTCATTGATAGATTGTTACCCATCACTTTACAACTAGACCTCTTCTTCTCTTTGTTCACAATGTACATGTGATCATTACCAAAATAAATTTATAACTTCTTATCCTATAATACAAGTTTCTCACAAATATTTAATTCTCTGGAGGCCAATTCCCTTCAATATCTTGGCTTTATTCCTGAGCAAAGATGAATGATTTCTCTATCAGGATCTAGAATAATTTTTGGATCATAAATTTCTAGTCAGGTGATGTTTTCTTCATACACGACTACGAAATCATTATTTTTTTGACTAATTTCAAGGAATTTATACTTTATCATAAAACTGGTAACCTTAGGAAACTATTTTTCCAGCAAAATACTTGAAAATTTATCCCACTCTAATATTCATTATTCTATATATCCTTCATATTCTTGACCATTGAACACAACTAATCATATTTACCTTCAAACTGATAAATTAATAGAGTAAATGTTTTATCATATGGACATCTCATAACATCAAATGACAGTTCAATAACATTAATCCATCTTTTAGCCGCTACATGGTTAAAAGATCCACTGAAATATAGAGCGTGTTTCCTCATAAAATGTTCCACTATTTTCCTATTCCTTTTTGGTATCTATGGTTGTTTTTTTTGCATGGATTGCACCAAAATTTATTTCTTATTAAGATCACAAACTACTCAGTTCAAATTTCCATTATTCCCTATAAATTATTTAGAAAGATTTCAGGCTCTTGATTCATTAAAACTTTAGCTTCCCTATTCTATATGTGGAAGACCATTATGAAAATACATATGTTAGATGATGAAACGTGGTATTTATTAAATTATAGACTATTTCAATAAGGAAAAATGAAAAAATGTTAATTGTATTCCATTAACATCATACTAACTTCTAAAGTTGTCTAAACCATTCTCTAATCCCAACAATAAGGACTTTTCCTTAAACATTAAATAATTTATCTATTTTAAAAAGATTTAACTTTTTTCATTCCCAAAGAACATTTCACATTACAATTTTTGAAAGGTTAGATATAAATCATTAATATAAATTCCAAAACATACAAAGTGGGTAAAATTTTAAGAAATATCGATTTATTTTATAATACAATAAATTTAAATACAAAACATCAAAATCATTTCATGCATAGTCTTCACAACATTCATCTTTGCTTCTCGTTTTCCCTTATACATTCATGAACCCTTTTAAAAACATTGTAAAACAAGGGATGAGCAAAAAATATCAATGGGAGATATAAAGGGAAGGAGAGAAACTATTATTCCTTGAATATATATAATCATATGACATAATTTTCACAAAGACATACTCTTCACCCCTAATGAATCATATAATTACCTTCCTGAAACATGATATCTATATAAATCATAAATTAAAATATATAAAAATATAAGTGGGCATCTTGCGTGATTAATTAATTATGATTCAACCCTCAAATATACCTTAGGTTTTATAACCCTCACGACTACCATACAAAATAACCCTCACAACTACCTTATTGTGTAACCATCGCAGTTACACTTTGAGTAACTATATGGATGACCTTGAACATAAAAAAACCCAAGGAATTGGATGATGATATAAGTCCCACACATAATTGTAAACAATTCCCAAGAACCAGAATATAATCATAAAACATGAATAATAGCAAGAAAACATTTCTTTTGTATTTTGTAAAATTGAATTTTACAATTCTATTTTTAAAAGAATGTCCCATAAAAATATATAATTGAAGTGATAATTAATATAATGAATTGATTATGTGTATACACTATAATTATACATAATAAATCATAATATAAAATATATAAATTCCACAAATAATCATAGTATCCCTTAGTTAATGATGTAAAAGTATAACCCAATGAATGAAAATTGTGAAAGAAATCTCTTACCTCAAGTTTGTCTCACATAAAACTTATTTAAACCTACTATATAATGGTTAAAATATTGTTATTAATATTTTTTAAGATAATATTCTTTCTAATAACACATTATATTCTCATTTTATAATATCATTTGATAAATTTATGAATAAAAATTTGTTCTTTCCTTTATTTCGGGTGCATGCTTCACATGACATCAATGGTCGGTTCCCAAACAATTATCATATTGAATGAAAGGAAAACTACATAAGTGGAATTAAATTGTAATAGTAAATTTATAGAATATTAAATTATTTCATAATTTATTTTGGTTATATGGTATATGGATGGTTCATTTGATAAATCGTCAGTGATACTCATTTAGATCATTTTTATTTTATTTGATTATCCGAAACATCTTTCATCATATACCATTAATATTATGAATATAAGATAATTACATAACATATTAAGGGTCTTAAAATAAACATTATAATATTTTTTAAACATTATTTTTTTATAACTAGATTTTAATAATGAAAAGAAAATTGAATAACCAGCAACCATAATGTTGATAAAACGACACATCATCGACAATGTTTCTATTTTTTTATTAAGAGGAAATGGATGTGAAGATTGATGATGAATTTATTCATATAAATGATAAATATATATAATATATATAAAAATTTATCATTCATACCTCTTGTAAAAGTGTAGGAGAAGATATTATAAGATATGAAAATAATTGAAATGAAAACACTAATAAATGATAGATGATATTTACCTCTTGATCTCTTCTCTTTGAGATCCTCCTTAAGGCCCTTAGTTTTCGCTTTTTGGTGAGACCAGATAGTTTGGGATTTGGGAAAGTTACTCGGGAAGGTTGTTGGGATTAATATATAGAATTCATAAAGCACTATAGGTGTGAGAAGAAGAGGGAGGTATTTTTAGTCAAGGAGAGGAGGGGTTTATTATTACTTTATTCATTAGTTTAATATTTTTTTCCAGACTGTGATTATTATTGATTCATGTGTCCCTAAATAATAATTAAATATTGTGAGTTATAAACTAGTGTTCTTAAATCATCCATGATGCTATGAATAGTGTATATAACTAATAATGTGGAAATGTTGTATATTACCATATTTTACTGTTCTTCAAAAATTCAATAATTTCAGAATAATTCCAAAAAAATCCCCTAACAATTTTTGGATGTGTATAATTACAAAAGAACTCTATTTTTTAAATAAAATATTATAAATATGACTAATATAATATTTAATCAAAAAACATAATTTATTCCAAAAATGATAATTTTTAAACTATAACTCATTTTATATCACCTTTAAAAACTAATCATGATATCATTAAATGATAACCATAAGAATATAAATAAATAACAGGATTAAATATATATAATGTGCATATTACTATTCATATTACTATTTACAAGGGTGTGTTTCTACTCACAATGAAAATTTGGTCCTATCACACTCTAAATAACGAACCGATCACAAACGTAGAAGTAAGTTTTTAGAAATTCGAATCATTGAAATGAAAAATTATGTTAAATATCTATTTTATGAAAATATCCTTAAAAAAGTTTCATTATATAGAGATTTAAGGTTCCATGAATTTCAATGTATTTTAAAAGACATGGGGTGTTACTGTTTCAAAATATGAAATGCAATGGGTTTGAATGGATCAGGGTTATAGTTAATATAATCACATAAATTTACTTGTTATATAAGATTTAATTTATAATAACAGTGGAAACCCCGTTAGGGGTCTTTATAATGTGGTAATAACCAATAAATAGTTTTAAGAAACACTTTTGTTTAAATTTATAAATATACATGATTTTGTTGTTCTATTCCTCTTCATCATTTACCATCATGATGTAAAATAATGTTATCATTGATAATAAAATCTCACACAATATTGAAATTATTTTAATACCCCATTCATACAATAGATGAGGGGGATTTAATTTTGATATATCATTTTTGATCATCATCAACCACAGATAGTGATTATGGATGTTATATATTTATTTTTTATGGTGTAGGTATTGGTTCATCATTGTAATGTTTTCTTAATTTCATTTATAAAGTGTGGATTTTAGGAATTTTTTTATTCTTTTTAAATCTTAAAGTCATGTATAAAAGTTATATGATACATTGAAAAATAGAAAAGAAGATAAAATATGGTAGAATTACGCTAATGCTTTGATTCATTCTTATCCAATGATCCATACGAAGTTCTCATTGTTTTTAGTATTATATTATCTTGATTAAGAAGTTTGTTTATTTTTTAAGGTATATATCTCTTAAATTCCCTTGAAAAATTTACAAAAAAATAAATAAAAATTTAAACATAATAATTCAATAACTTACGAACCTATAATAATGGATTCATATTAATCACAGATATTTCAATGAGAATGATTATTGATGAATGGAACTTGAATTTTATAATAGTATATAAAATCTTTGAACTTATCAAATGATATATAAATGGAAAATGTTTTTCCTATGAAAAATTTAAACCTCTAGGTCACTAAATATACAATTTACCAATAAAAATATTCATGGAAACAAGATACTCAT